>JAMPIV010018569.1:0-360000 GCA_024509875.1 Oreohelix idahoensis | reverse complement strand
ACCCCTCTCGCACCCCCCCCACACCCCCCCCCCCCCCCACCCCCCCCCCCCCCCCCAAAAAAATCCCCCCCCACCCACCCCAATATCACCCCACCCCCCCCCCCCCCCCCACCCCCGACCCAAGCCCCCTATCCCCCCCCCCCCCCCCACCCCCCCCCCCCCCCCCCACTTGTGACCCACCCCCCCCCCCCCTCCCCCCCCCCACAACCCTCCCCCCACCCACTTCCCTTGTCCAAGGAACCGGCTTGAGAAACCGCCTCGCACGACCATCCCCCAGCTTTTGGCCCCCCAGCCCCCTAGTCCCAGACCTAGACTGATACCCCTGTCCTCACCCCCCCCCCCCCTTTACCCCCCTCACTACCTCACCCTTTTGGCTAACACCCCTTATCTCGTTAATTCCACCCCCCCCCCCCCCCACCCCCCTGCCCAATCCCCCCACTTTGGGGACGGTATACCTTTGTTCATTGCAAAACTTTCAAACCCGGGGATTCTCCCGCCATTAGCCATCGCCACTTAACCACACCGGTACAACCCCACCCAATAACCGCAGCAACCTACGCCCCACACCCAATCCCCCCAGACCCCCCCCGCCCCGCTCCCCTTACCCCCCCCGCCACCCTCATGCAAAATGCCCCCCCAAACCAACCCACCCCAACTCCCCCCCCCCCGCCCGACCCACCCCCCCTCCCCAACATAACCCCCCTCCTTCCCCCCCCTCACCCAATCCCAACCACCCCCCCCTACAAAACACGCACCCCTCCCACCCTCCCTCCCCCCCCCTCCACCCCCCAAGACCTGTCCAAGTAATCCCCCGCCCACCCCCCCAATCCCGCACACCCCCGTGCCCGCCACCTCTCCCCCCCCCACCAACCCCCCCCCCGACCCCGCCCTCCCCCACAATACCAACCCCCACCCTGAAGTATCCCCCCTATCACCCCCCCGCTCACCCTTACCCCGCCAACTTTCCCACCCCTCCCTCCCACACCCACCCCGAATCCTCATCTCAATTCTACCCCCCCGGACCGACCCCCCCTCCCCCCCCACCCGGTACTAGACCCCCACCCCATCCACCCTCCTTTTTACAGTTCCGTTTACATTCCACCACCTCCCCCCCCCTGAGCCTACCCATCCGACACTGCCCCGCACGCGCCCCTCGCCTACCCGCCCCCCCCCCCCCGGGACTCCCCCCCCCATCCCCCACCCGCACCCCCCCCCCCAGAACGCCCCCCCCCCCCCCCCCCCACCCGCTAAGTACCCCCCCCACTTGCCCGCCGTACCAACGCTACCTACGCCACATGGACCCCAAAGATCCCCCCGATACCCAATCACTCGCCTCCCGCACCCCCCCCTGCCGCCCAGCGTTGCCCACCGGCCCACCCCCCCCGACACCACCCCCCCCCGCACCATAACGCGCCCCCCCACACCCCACCGCCCACCCTACCCGCTCCCCTCCCCCCTCCCCCCCACAATTGTCGCCCCCCATGCCCCCCCCCCCCCCCGCCCCCCCCCCCCATACTCTCACCTGATGGTCAACCCCCACTCTCCAACGCCAAGAGAACCCTGCGTCGCACCACTTGTTCCCAACAGTACACTCCCACCACCCGCATACAGCACCAGGTCCTCCCCCCCCGAGACCAGTGTGTGATCCGCCCCCCCCCTGCACACTACAGTAAGCTCACTGACACTAGACCACCAGAACGCCAATCCTCCCCACCATCGTCCCCACCCAGTCCCCCGCCAGTACCCCCCCCCCCCCCCCCCGAGTACCTGTGAGTGCCACCCCCAGTCCTCCCCCCATCCTCGACTCTCTCTCGCCTACCCACCACCCCCACCCCAACACCCCCACCCCCCATGCGACACGCCCCGATAGACTAAGCATTAATTTCCGATGTAACACATCATCTGTGTGTGTCCCTACAGCATTGTGAAAATTCAACTGACCACATCTTTTCGTTAGTCCTTGTAGTAACTAGCAGCAACTATCTCTGTTTAGATTAGACCACACGCCCCCGCATACCCACCCCACCGCCGCTCCCCCACCATGCACGCTCTCCCCCCCCATGCCCATCCACCTAACTCACTACTCGAGCCCCAATGAACATGCTCCCCCCATGAAATGTCCCTTAGTGAATGGAATCTTCGCTAGACGAGATTAGGTCTAGAAGCCATCTGGAATATTATTTATAAGCTGACGTGCTCAGTCAGTGAAGTCAGATGATATATATATATATGGGCAATACTGAGTGCTTGGATACTGACAGTCCATTATACTATTATTCTACATGAGTGCCCATGTAACATAACATTGCAAGACCATTTATCCACTGTACCATGATGTATTATGCCAACCTGTGATTTGTCACTATCTGTGCTGTCGAGTGTGTACGTCCAATTAAACTTTAGTAAAGGTACACAGTCGTTGGTGTCGATGACTTCCAGCCATACATGAGTGTGAGAAAAGAACATTTGTCAACACCACGAACTCTTCCTATCATTCGCACATTATACACTCCATCTATGTCTACACACCACTGCGTAGGTCAAGTTGACATTCCATACTCGAACCACGAGCAACACAACAACACAGTATTTAACTCTGGTGATGTTCGAGCGAGCTTCAGATTTCTCAGCATGTCTCTTGCTCAGGGCAAGGGTCTTGTATTAAGAGTTTATCAACTGATGATGATGATGTCTGCTTCCATCCACTTATATTTATCATTTGGTGGACATCATTAACTGGAAAAAAGGAGATTCTTATCAACTGGTGGACCAGCTTTCTGGGTTTGACCTCGCAGAAGTTCAGAAGTCAACAGACTACCAATACCAGACCGTTTCCTGTGGCTGATACGACACACTTGCAGTATTGGTTTGCTCTTTGTCAACACTTCGTCACGTGACCTGTCAAGTGAATGCAGTATGTAGGTCAGCGTTGTTGACATTTTTACATTAGACATTACAGAGTTTCACAGAACAGTTGGATCAATTCTTGTCAATATTAACAGGAAGACAGTATTATTGAACTAAGAAGTCCTATTTTCATCGATGGATCTTCTTGTTTTCTATATATGAACTTTCAATATTTAAGGCCAGAATGTTTAATTGAATAAAGTGGCAGTTTTGTTTATTTTCATAAAAATAACTTTGCCATTACTGTAAAAACTGAGCCTATTTTGCAACACATACTATCATACACATAATTTATATATATTTATGTTTACATGTTATTTGTTTGTATAGTATGTTAGTTTCTATGTCAGCGGGTTGTGTTTAGGGTTGGGCGGCGTCCTCACAACAGAATATCCCACGTCATAGAGGGTCGTTGTGGGCGTTTTCTATAGGTGCAATTTTCTTGATTGAAAATTTGCTGCGACAACTGTTGCTTTTGTGTTAGCTGTGAAGACTGTAATTATTGTTATTTTTGTAATATTTCTTTGTTCTTTAGTTTTGTTTTGATTTGTTTGTAATTTGTTGGTCTAACCTTTTCTATCTTTCAGTTCTATTCACAATTTATATTCATATATTGTGACGTCATTTGTGTTGTTATTCTTTGCAGATTCAGTGATTATTTTCATTGATTTCCCTTTTTGATTTATTTTGATTTCTGCAACGTTCTTGTATTGTCAGTCCTATTTGTACTTTATGTATTCTGTTGGTTGACATATGTTTTATATAGGTATATTTCATAAGACACTATTGCCTGTGCACTGCACTTGGATTATGGTATAAACCAGTACTTGATTATTATTATTACTGTTATACAAGACCTTATTAAGGCTTGTGACCCACAGATATTGGGATAGTATACTGATTAATCAAGTCATTGAGAACTTGTGGTATTATTATTGATTCAGGTGATTAGTATTATTGTTAGACATCATGGCTACATGAGAATACTTCATTACACAAGGGAAATCTCTTGATAAGACTGGTCAACAATTAGAACAATGGACAGTTGCTCAATATGACAAAGCATTAGCTGCAGAAGAGAAAAAAGCTGCTGCAGATTATTCCCTGCAGAGAAAAAGCTGCTGCAGAAGAGAGAAAAGCTATGGCTGAAGAGAAAAGATTAGAAAGAGAAGCTGAGGCTGCTGATGAACAAAAGAAATTGCAGATGCAGGTAGAGGAAAGGAGATTTGAAGCTGAACAAAAAAAATTGGAAAGAGAAGCTGCGGCTGAACAAAAAAGATTAGACAGTGAAGCTGAACAAAAAAGATTAGACAGTGAAGCTGAACAAAAAAGATTAGACAGGGAAGCTGAACAAAAAAGATTAGACAGGGAAGCTGAACAAAAAAGATTAGACAGGGAAGCTGAACAAAAAAGATTAGACAGGGAAGCTGAACAAAAAAGATTAGACAGAGAGGCTGAAGAAAAAAAAAAAAGCAATAAGAGAACATGAATTTGAGTTAGAGAAATTGAGATTGACAAGTATGAGTAATGTTAATCAGGCATCTAGTGGTAATGGTAAACCTTCTACTTACAAGGTTAAGGTTCCACCGTTCAATCAGTCCAGTGACGATATTACATTCTGGCTGGATAGATTTGAACGTTCTTGTCGTACACATAATGTGGATAAATCACAATACGCTAATCAATTAGCAGAAAACTTGAAAGGTGAATCTTTGACTAGATTATGCCTTGTAGGAGAAGCAGATAAGGATAATTATGATGTCATTAGGGCGGCTTTGATAAAAAAATACAGCTAAGTGAGGAAGGCTATCGCCTTTTGTTTAAGACGATGGTGCCTGAGACAGGGGTAGAATTCTCAGAATTCACTGCAAAGGCACGTCTCACAGTTGATCGTTGGATTGAGCTTTCCAAAACAGAAAAAACGTATGAAGGACTTATGGATTTGTTGCTCAGAGATAAGATTATGTCATGTGTGAACAAACCATTCCTTGAATTTATACATGAGCGTAAACCCAAATCTCTAAAAGAAATGGAAGAATATTGTTCCCAATATGTCACTGCACACCCCGACGTGACTTTTGGCAACACTAAGATTAAGGAGAGTATGCCAGTTGCTTCAGCAACACCATACAATCCCAATTATTCACACAGATTTCAGGGACCTCAAAACAGATTTGATAAAAAAAGGTAACCATAATAGTTATCAAAACCAAGGTAACCAATCATTTCAGGGTTCTTCTTCAAAGAACTGGAGACGAGCTGATAGCTCTCGACACAGGGGTGGTCATAATTATAGGAATTTCCGTAGAGGAAGTAATTATAGAAACTATCAGGGTTATCCGTCTTGGAGTCAACAAGATCATAATTACAGAGATACTCATTATAATGAATATGATAATGGTAACCAAGGGAACTATGACTCAAACCCAAATAGGGGTTACAATAGAGGTAACAATAACTACAGAGGTGATAATAACCGAGGTAGATCTCAAAACAAAAGACATAAACCACATTTTCAGGCAAACTCTGCACAACAAGAGTCCCATGAAGCCTATAAACAGAGTAAAGATAATAATGATGCTAGTAATATGGCATGTGCCGCTTTTGATTTTGGGAGAGCATCTCAGTGCCCCCAATGCAAAACGTTATTTGAGCCAACCACAGTGTCTACTTTAAGCTGTGGCCATCCTCTTCCTGCTCTTCCGGCATCAGTCGCGCATGATGGAAGAGGTTCTCTTGTCTTACATAAGGGTTTAGTGAATAACAATCCAGTCTCTGTGCTATTTGATTCTGGATGCACCACAATTGGTGTTAGGCAGTCACTCGTAGATCCTTCCCGTGCCACTGGACAAGTAGTCAAATGTGTAACATTTGGCGGCACATTAGAGAAATACTCTACTGCTATCATTAGGATTGCTACTCCTTTCTTTACAGGAGATGTACACGCATGTCTTCTTCCGAATCCGATCGCTGACCTCATCATCGGTCGCATTCATGGAGTCAAAGAATGCACTCCGCAACAAATTTCCGCGTGGGAAAGGCAAAACATGCAGATTGCTAACGCTGTAGTCACTAGAGCTCAGGCTCTTAATATGCCTCAAACTTCATCTACTGAAGATAATGAAGTGCATAACCAAGATGATCCCTTGGTAATTTCTCGTGACTCGTTTATAAAACAGCAAGAAGATGATCCCACTCTGAAGAAATTCTTCATTCTTGCAACTAAAGGTGATCCGAATAAAGACACAAGTCGTAAATCGTGGATTACAAAGAAGAATGGCGTACTTGTACGTATGGTTCAAGACTCCATTACGTCAAGTCATTCTCAAATCCTGGTTCCCAAGAATTTGAGAGTTAAAATTTTGCAGCACGCTCACGACTCTCAGTGTGCTGGACACATGGGTTTTTCCCGTACTAAGTCAAGAGTCCTTGCGGCTTTCTTTTGGCCATTGGTAAACAAGGACATACGGATTTATTGTCGATCTTGTAAAGTATGTCAGGAAGTTAAATCCAAAGGTCCACGGCATGCTGCACCCATTCAGGCGGCGGACATTCCTATTCGGCCGTTCCAAAAAATGGCCATAGACATTATTGGTCCATTTAAGATCAAGTCTGCCAGAGGACATCAGTTTATCTTGACGTGTGTTGATATGTGCACACGTTGGCCAGAGGCTATTCCTCTGAAGAGCATTACTACTGCTGATATTGCAGATGCTCTTTGGCTTATATTTTCTCGTCTGGGGTTCCCCGGAGAGATATTGTCAGACCATGGCACCCAACTAATATCAGATACCATGTCTCAAGTAATGTCTACTCTGCAGATAGATAGATCTTTAAGTAGTATCTACCATCCAATGTCTAATGGTATGGTCGAACGCCTTAATAGAACACTTAAAAACTTACTAGGGAAGATAACTGAGGATCATCCTCAAGACTGGGACAGAGTTTTACCTGCGGCCCTCTTCGCTTACAGAGAGGTACCCAATGAACATACAGGATTTTCTCCCTTTGAACTCGTCTTTGGCGCGCGTCCGCGTGGCCCTATGTCGTTGCTTCACGATCTCATAACATCTGACAATATTGACGATGACACAAAGTCATCCTACGAATATGTCATCGCGTTGAGACAAAAGATTATCGAAGCATGCAAATTAGCAACTTCTTCTTCTGAATTTGCGAAACAGAAGGCAAGGCAATTTGCCAATAAGAAGAGATGCTTACGACAACTTTGTCCTGGTGACAAAGCATTTGTATTACTACCTTGTAGGGAAAACAGACTACTTATTTCTTGGAAAGGTCCGTACGATATAATATCGAAAATTTCCGATGTCGACTATATTGTCGATATTGATGGGAAGCATAAAACCTTCCACATCAATATGCTTACTGGATTCCATGAACGTCCGGATTATTTGCAACCCATTTTCCAAGCAACGGACAATTCTCCAGTACAACATGGTCATTACTCATCACTGTCCGTGATACAGGATGAGGAAACAAGTTTTTCAGATGTAAATCTTCCTCTTCCAATGATCCCACTTCATTCTAGTGAATCATGGAAGAACGTTACTGTCTCTCCTGATTTGTCTCTAGGAGAACAGCGACAAGTTTCAACTATGTTGCAAACATTTCAGGATGTACTCACTGACATCCCTGGACAAACGAATGTCATTGAACATGACATTGTTCTAACTGACCATACTCCTATTAGGGTTAGACCTTATCCTATACCTATACATTTTCAAGCACAGGTCGAGAAAGAGTTGGATGAGATGATAGATTTGAAAATAATCGAACCATCCACCTCTGCATATTCTTCGCCGATGGTTATTGTTCGTAAAAAAGACAATAACATACGTCTTTGCGTTGACTATCGAAAATTGAATCAAGTAACGAAGTTCGATGCCGAACCTATGCCTTTACTGGAAGAACTACTTACTCGACTCTCCAAATCTCATTTTTTCACTAAACTTGATTTGTCTAAAGGATATTGGCAAGTTCCTTTATCTGAACGCGCCAAACCTCTCACGGCTTTTTCAACACCTAGAGGTTTGTTCCAATGGAATTTTATGCCTTTCGGTCTTATGAACGCACCAGCTACATTCGTACGCATGATGCGCCGAATCCTATCTTATCGGTCAGATGTCATTGCATATCTAGACGACATCTGTCTTTTCAGCGATACTTGGGAAGATCACTATTCAGGGTTAGATGAATTGCTGTCTACTTTGCGCGAGCACAACCTGACAGCGAAACCCTCTAAAGCCTATATTGGTTTTAGCGAAATTTCTTTCCTAGGCCACCGAGTTGGTCATGGTTTCCTAAAGACAGAGGACCATAATACTAGTAAGATACTTAACATCTCGATCCCTAAGACTAAAAAACAGGTGAGAAGTCTGTTAGGTCTTATTCAATTTTATGGCAGATTCATTCAGAATCTATCCTCTATCATGGCACCTCTTTCAACACTTCTAAAGAAAGGTTCGCCTAATATGGTCCACTGGTCTCAGGAATGCCAATGCTCTCTGGATAAGATTAAAACATTGTTTTCAACACCACCTATTTTAGTGCTACCTACTAAAGATAAGACATTCGTTCTTCGTAGTGACGCTTCATCCACTGGGATTGGAGCGGCACTAATGCAAGAGTACTCTGGAACTCTGCATCCTGTAATGTATATTTCCAGAAAACTTAATGCGGCAGAAAGGAATTATTCGGTTTTAGACCGTGAGCTATTAGCTATGGTTTGGTCGATCCTCAAACTACAGAGATTCCTTCTAGGCGCACATTTCATAGTAGAAACCGACCAAAAAGCTCTTACTGCTATACAGAGTAAGAATTTGAAGAGCTCGAGGTCTACTCGATATGCAATTGCTCTTCAACCTTTTCATTTCTCTGTGCGAGCTATTCGTGGATCAGATAATGTGATGGCAGACATTCTGTCAAGATGCCCACATGATTCCACATAACTATTAGGGCTTAGACTTCTTGATATGTCTAGTTCTATAGTAGTTCCTTTTCTATATCATGATAGATACACATTTGTAATTTAATAATATAATGATTGTATCACTACATAGCGGTTCATTGATGTTTATTCACCGCTGTGCTTAGATGATTTTTTCTTCATAAATCATAAATTTAAGATATCTAATACGAAATGATATGAATTTTTTAGGCATTGTGTAATTGCCAGAATTGTATTATACTTTGATGACACCTTCCTGGAAAAATATACTTGTAGAGAAATAATTTCTCTCAGTTTATGAGACACATTCTCACCAGTCGCTCCATAAGTCGACTTAGCCTCATATTAGGCGTTATATTTATTCCTGATATTTTCATCTGCGCATTATTCATGCGTTGTGAGCCTATTGTACGTTGCTCCTAGATGTATTTAAAAAAAAAAAAAAAAAATGTTCCATTTTTTTTCCCGGGAGGTGTGGTAAGACTGTTACGTGCAGTCTTTGATATCTTACAATATTATACATTGATATACTTGTTATGTTCGCAAATATTTTGTAAACAAAATAGATTCGTTTTAGTGCTTAAGGAAAAGTCATTATTGAGTTACTTCCCTTGAAAGGACTTTCGATCGAACTCCGCGGATGAATCCAGTTTTACTGCGATTTATTCTTTGTTTGGGTAGTAATAGATTGTTCTTGCTTCAGAATATCTATGGCCTGAATTTATGTGTATTGTTTGTCTGAGTAGGACGAGTCTGTCTTATATCTGTATATCTTTACATATCTAAGTCGAACTATATGTTCTTTTGTCTCTAGAGAGGTCAAAGGCTATTCGGCGGATGTGTCGCTAGAGTGGGGTGATTTGGCTTCGTCCTGATGGGGACTGTGTTTTTTCTATGTCGGCTTGTCGCCGGAAAAAGTGATCTCAGTATTTGTGGGGAAAGTGATAGTCGTCTAGACCTATCGTGTATGCTTTACCCCAGTGTTTATTCTTATTGCCAAGGAATGGCAGAATCATATTTCTGATACCAAGGTAATAAAAGATACTCTTTTGAACTCTCGTACGAAGCCACCATTTTCGATAGGTACGATTTGTATGTCTGAGAGAATATATTTGACTCGATGAAAACGACTTCGATTCCTAGCAGCACTATATCCTGTAGAATGCAGTCAATCGTTCATGATCAAATCTACAGAGCAATGAAATGTTTAGTGAATGACTAACTTTAGGACAGATTCATTATCTGTATCCAAACGTGAGTGACAGCTCACGAGTGAAGCCATCTTGGAACCAAACATGTAGTGACTTTCAAGAAGAGAAAAGGGATGCCCGTATTATCGCTTGATTAGTCCAGAGATCACTGCTACACATGAGAACCCATTGCTAGCGGTTCAATATTATTATATGAAAAAACTGTGCTGAACATTATGTTAAAGAATCTTCGCTAGACGAGATTAGGTCTAGAAGCCATCTGGAATATTATTTATAAGCTGACGTGCTCAGTCAGTGAAGTCAGATGATATATATATATGGGCAATACTGAGTGCTTGGCTACTGACAGTCCATTATACTATTATTCTACATGAGTGCCCATGTAACATAACATTGCAAGACCATTTATCCACTGTACCATGATGTATTATGCCAACCTGTGATTTGTCACTATCTGTGCTGTCGAGTGTGTACGTCCAATTAAACTTTAGTAAAGGTACACAGTCGTTGGTGTCGATGACTTCCAGCCATACATGAGTGTGAGAAAAGAACATTTGTCAACACCACGAACTCTTCCTATCATTCGCACATTATACACTCCATCTATGTCTACACACCACTGCGTAGGTCAAGTTGACATTCCATACTCGAACCACGAGCAACACAACAACACAGTATTTAACTCTGGTGATGTTCGAGCGAGCTTCAGATTTCTCAGCATGTCTCTTGCTCAGGGCAAGGGTCTTGTATTAAGAGTTTATCAACTGATGATGATGATGTCTGCTTCCATCCACTTATATTTATCATTTGGTGGACATCATTAACTGGAAAAAAGGAGGTATTTATCAACTGGTGGACCAGCTTTCTGGGTTTGACCTCGCAGAAGTTCAGAAGTCAACAGACTACCAATACCAGACCGTTTCCTGTGGCTGATACGACACACTTGCAGTATTGGTTTGCTCTTTGTCAACACTTCGTCACGTGACCTGTCAAGTGAATGCAGTATGTAGGTCAGCGTTGTTGACATTTTTACATTAGACATTACAGAGTTTCACAGAACAGTTGGATCAATTCTTGTCAATATTAACAGGAAGACAGTATTATTGAACTAAGAAGTCCTATTTTCATCGATGGATCTTCTTGTTTTCTATATATGAACTTTAATATTTAAGGCCAGAATGTTTAATTGAATAAAGTGGCAGTTTGTTTATTTTCATAAGAATAACTTTGCCATTACTGTAAAACTGAGCCTATTTTGCAACACATACTATCATACACATAATTTATATATTTATGTTTACATGTTATTTGTTTGTATTGTATGTTAGTTTCTATGTCAGCGGGTTATGTTTAGGTTGGGCGGAGTCCTCACAACAGAATATCCCACGTCATAGAGGGTTCGTTGTGGGCGTTTTCTATAGGTGCAATTTTCTTGATTGAAAATTTGCTTGCGACAACTGTTGCTTTTGTGTTAGCTGTGAAGACTGTAATTATTGTTATTTTTGTAATATTTCTTTGTTCTTTAGTTTTGTTTTGAGTTGTTTGTAATTTGTTGGTCTACCCTTTTCTATCTTTCAGTTCTATTCACAATTTATATTCATATACTGTGACGTCATTTGTGTTGTCATCCCTTGCAGATTCAGTGATTATTTTCATTGATTTCCCTATTTGATTTATTTTGATTTCTGCAAACGTTTTCGTATTGTCAGTCCTATTTGTACTTTATGTATTCTGTTGGTTGACATATGTTTTATATAGGTATATTTCATAAGACACTATTGCCTGTGCACTGCACTTGGATTATGGTATAAACCAGTACTTGATTATTATTATTGTTATACAAGACCTTATTAAGGCTTGTGACCCACAGATATTGGGATAGTGTACTGATTAATCAAGTCATTAAGAACTTGTGGTATTATTATTGGTTCAAGTGATTAGTATTATTGTTAGACATCATGTCTACATTAGAATACTTCATTACACAAGGGAAATCTCTTGATAAGACTGGTCAACAATTAGAAGAATGGGCAGTTGCTCAATATGACAAAGCATTAGCTGCAGAAGAGAAAAAAGCTGCTGCAGAAGAGAAAAAAGCTGCTGCAGAAGAGAGAAAAGCTATGGCTGAAGAGAAAAGATTAGAAAGAGAAGCTGAGGCTGCTGCTGAACAAAAGAAATTGCAGATGCAGGTGGAGCAAAGGAGATTTGAAGCTGAACAAAAAAATTAGAAAGAGAAGCTGCTGCTGAACAAAAAAGATTAGACAGTGATGCTGAACAAAAAAGATTAGACAGTGATGCTGAACAAAAAAGATTAGACAGGGAAGCTGAACAAAAAAGATTAGACAGGGAAGCTGAAAAAAAAAAGATTAGACAGTGAAGCTGAACAAAAAAGATTAGACAGGGAAGCTGAACAAAAAAGATTAGACAGAGAAGCTGAAGAAAAAAAAGCAATAAGAGAACATGAATTTGAGTTAGAGAAATTGAGATTGACAAGTATGAGTAATGTTAATCAGGCATCTAGTGGTAATGGTAAACCTTCTACTTACAAGGTTAAGGTTCCACCGTTCAATCAGTCCAGTGACGATATTACATTCTGGCTGGATAGATTTGAACGTTCTTGTCGTACACATAATGTGGATAAATCACAATACGCTAATCAATTAGCAGAAAACTTGAAAGGTGAATCTTTGACTAGATTATGCCTTGTAGGAGAAGCAGATAAGGATAATTATGATGTCATTAGGGCGGCTTTGATAAAAAAATACCAGCTAAGTGAGGAAGGCTATCGCCTTTTATTTAAGACGATGGTGCCTGAGACAGGTGTAGAATTCTCAGAATTCACTGCAAAGGCACGTCTCACAGTTGATCGTTGGATTGAGCTTTCCAAAACAGAAAAAAACGTATGAAGGACTTATGGATTTGTTGCTCAGAGATAAGATTATGTCATGTGTGAACAAACCATTCCTTGAATTTATACATGAGCGTAAACCCAAATCTCTAAAAGAAATGGAAGAATATTGTTCCCAATATGTCACTGCAACCCCGACGTGACTTTTGGCAACACTAAGATTAAGGAGAGTATGCCAGTTGCTTCAGCAACACCATACAATCCCAATTATTCACACAGAATTCAGGGACCTCAAAACAGATTTGATAAAAAAGATAACCATAATAGTTATCAAAACCAAGGTAACCAATCATTTCAGGGTTCTTCTTCAAAGAACTGGAGACGAGCTGATAGCTCTCGACACAGGGGTGGTCATAATTATAGGAATTTCCGTAGAGGAAGTAATTATAGAAACTATCAGGGTTATCCTTCTTGGAGTCAACAAGATCATAATTACAGAGATACTCATTATAATGAGTATGATAATGGTAACCAAGGGAACTATGACTCAAACCCAAATAGGGGTTACAATAGAGGTAACAATAACTACAGAGGTGATAATAACCGAGGTAGATCTCAAAACAAAAGACATAAACCACATTTTCAGGCAAACTCTGCACAACAAGAGTCCCATGAAGCCTATAAACAGAGTAAAGATAATAATGATGCTAGTAATATGGCATGTGCCGCTTTTGATTTTGGGAGAGCATCTCAGTGCCCCCAATGCAAAACATTATTTGAGCCAACCACAGTGTCTACTTTAAGCTGTGGCCATCCTCTTCCTGCTCTTCCGGCATCAGTCGCGCATGATGGAAGAGGTTCTCTTGTCTTACATAAGGGTTTAGTGAATAACAATCCAGTCTCTGTGCTATTTGATTCTGGATGCACCACAATTGGTGTTAGGCAGTCACTCGTAGATCCTTCCCGTGCCACTGGACAAGTAGTCAAATGTGTAACATTTGGCGGCACATTAGAGAAATACTCTACTGCTATCATTAGGATTGCTACACCTTTCTTTACAGGAGATGTACACGCATGTCTTCTTCCGAATCCGATCGCTGACCTCATCATCGGTCGCATTCATGGAGTCAAAGAATGCACTCCGCAACAAATTTCCGCGTGGGAAAGGCAAAACATGCAGATTGCTAACGCTGTAGTCACTAGAGCTCAGGCTCTTAATATGCCTCAAACTTCATCTACTGAAGATAATGAAGTGCATAACCAAGATGATCCCTTGGTAATTTCTCGTGACTCGTTTATAAAACAGCAAGAAGATGATCCCACTCTGAAGAAATTCTTCATTCTTGCAACTAAAGGTGATCCGAATAAAGACACAAGTCGTAAATCGTGGATTACAAAGAAGAATGGCGTACTTGTACGTATGGTTCAAGACTCCATTACGTCAAGTCATTCTCAAATCCTGGTTCCCAAGAATTTGAGAGTTAAAATTTTGCAGCACGCTCACGACTCTCAGTGTGCTGGACACATGGGTTTTTCCCGTACTAAGTCAAGAGTCCTTGCGGCTTTCTTTTGGCCATTGGTAAACAAGGACATACGGATTTATTGTCGATCTTGTAAAGTATGTCAGGAAGTTAAATCCAAAGGTCCACGGCATGCTGCACCCATTCAGGCGGCGGACATTCCTATTCGGCCGTTCCAAAAAATGGCCATAGACATTATTGGTCCATTTAAGATCAAGTCTGCCAGAGGACATCAGTTTATCTTGACGTGTGTTGATATGTGCACACGTTGGCCAGAGGCTATTCCTCTGAAGAGCATTACTACTGCTGATATTGCAGATGCTCTTTGGCTTATATTTTCTCCTCTGGGGTTCCCCGGAGAGATATTGTCAGACCATGGCACCCAACTAATATCAGATACCATGTCTCAAGTAATGTCTACTCTGCAGATAGATAGATCTTTAAGTAGTATCTACCATCCAATGTCTAATGGTATGGTCGAACGCCTTAATAGAACACTTAAAAACTTACTAGGGAAGATAACTGAGGATCATCCTCAAGACTGGGACAGAGTTTTACCTGCGGCCCTCTTCGCTTACAGAGAGGTACCCAATGAACATACAGGATTTTCTCCCTTTGACCTCGTCTTTGGCGCGCGTTTGCGTGGCCCTATCTCGTTGCTTCACGATCTCATAACATCTGACAATATTGACGATGACACAAAGTCATCCTACGAATATGTCATCGCGTTGAGACAAAAGATTATCGAAGCATGCAAATTAGCAACTTCTTCTTCTGAATTTGCGAAACAGAAGGCAAGGCAATTTGCCAATAAGAAGAGATGCTTACGACAACTTTGTCCTGGTGACAAAGCATTTGTATTACTACCTTGTAGGGAAAACAGACTACTTATTTCTTGGAAAGGTCCGTACGATATAATATCGAAAATTTCCGATGTCGACTATATTGTCGATATTGACGGGAAGCATAAAACCTTCCACATCAATATGCTTACGGAATTCCATGAACGTCCGGATTATTTGCAACCCATTTTCCAAGCAACGGACAATTCTCCAGTACAACATGGTCATTACTCATCACTGTCCGTGATACAGGACGAGGAAACAAGTTTTTCAGATGTAAATCTTCCTCTTCCAATGATCCCACTTCATTCTAGTGAATCATGGAAGAATGTTACTGTCTCTCCTGATTTGTCTCTAGGAGGACAGCGACAAGTTTCAACTATGTTGCAAACATTTCAGGATGTACTCACTGACATCCCTGGACAAACGAATGTCATTGAACATGACATTGTTCTAACTGACCATACTCCTATTAGGGTTAGACCTTATCCTATACCTATACATTTTCAAGCACAGGTTGAGAAAGAGTTGGATGAGATGATAGATTTGAAAATAATCGAACCATCCACCTCTGCATATTCTTCGCCGATGGTTATTGTTCGTAAAAAAGACAATAACATACGTCTTTGCGTTGACTATCGAAAATTGAATCAAGTAACGAAGTTCGATGCCGAATCTATGCCTTTACTGGAAGAACTACTTACTCGACTCTCCAAATCTCATTTTTTCACTAAACTTGATTTGTCTAAAGGATATTGGCAAGTTCCTTTATCTGAACGCGCCAAACCTCTCACGGCTTTTTCAACACCTAGAGGTTTGTTCCAATGGAATTTTATGCCTTTCGGTCTTATGAACGCACCAGCTACATTCGTACGCATGATGCGCCGAATCCTATCTTATCGGTCAGATGTCATTGCATATCTAGACGACATCTGTCTTTTCAGCGATACTTGGGAAGATCACTATTCAGGGTTAGATGAATTGCTGTCTACTTTGCGCGAGCACAACCTGACAGCGAAACCCTCTAAAGCCTATATTGGTTTTAGCGAAATTTCTTTCCTAGGCCACCGAGTTGGTCATGGTTTCCTAAAGACAGAGGACCATAATAGTAGTAAGATACTTAACATCTCGATCCCTAAGACTAAAAAACAGGTGAGAAGTCTGTTAGGTCTTATTCAATTTTATGGCAGATTCATTCAGAATCTATCCTCTATCATGGCACCTCTTTCGACACTTCTAAAGAAAGGTTCGCCTAATATGGTCCACTGGTCTCAGGAATGCCAATGTTCTCTGGATAAGATTAAAACATTGTTTTCAACACCACCTATTTTAGTGCTACCTACTAAAGATAAGACATTCGTTCTTCGTAGTGACGCTTCATCCACTGGGATTGGAGCGGCACTAATGCAAGAGTACTCTGGAACTCTGCATCCTGTAATGTATATTTCCAGAAAACTTAATGCGGCAGAAAGGAATTATTCGGTTTTAGACCGTGAGCTATTAGCTATGGTTTGGTCGATCCTCAAACTACAGAGATTCCTTCTAGGCGCACATTTCATAGTAGAAACCGACCAAAAAGCTCTTACTGCTATACAGAGTAAGAATTTGAAGAGCTCGAGGTCTACTCGATATGCAATTGCTCTTCAACCTTTTCATTTCTCTGTGCGAGCTATTCGTGGATCAGATAATGTGATGGCAGACATTCTGTCAAGATGCCCACATGATTCCACATAACTATCAGGGCTTAGACTTCTTGATATGTCTAGTTCTATAGTAGTTCCTTTTCTATATCATGATAGATACACATTTGTAATTTAATAATATAATGATTGTATCACTACATAGCGGTTCATTGATGTTTATTCACCGCTGTGCTTTGATGATTTTTCTTCATAAATCATAAATGTAAGATATCTAATACGAAATGATGGTATGATTTTTTAGGCATCGTGTAATTGCCAGAATTGTATTATACTTTGATGACACCTTCCGGGAAAAATATACTTATAGAGAAATAATTTCTCTCAGTTTATGAGACACATTCTCACCAGTCGCTCCATAAGTCGACTTAGCCTCATATTAGGCGTTATATTTATTCCTGATATTTTCATCTGCGCATTATTCATGCGTTGTGAGCCTATTGTACGTTGCTCCTAGATGTATTTAAAAAAAAAAAAAAAAAAAAAAAATGTTCCATTTTTTTTTCCCGGGAGGTGTGGTAAGACTGTTACGTGCAGTCTTTGATATCTTACAATATTATACATTGATATACTTGTTATGTTCGCAAATATTTTGTAAACAAAATAGATTCGTTTTAGTGCTTAAGGAAAAGTCATTATTGAGTTACTTCCCTTGAAAGGACTTTCGATCGAACTCCGCGGATGAATCCAGTTTTACTGCGATTTATTCGTTGTTTGGGTAGTAATAGATTGTTCTTGCTTCAGAATATCTATGGCCTGAATTTATGTGTATTGTTTGTCTGAGTAGGACGAGTCTGTCTTATATCTGTATATCTTTACATATCTAAGTCGAACTATATGTTCTTTTGTCTCTAGAGAGGTCAAAGGCTATTCGGCGGATGTGTCGCTAGAGTGGGGTGATTTGGCTTCGTCCTGATGGGGACTGTGTTTTTTCTATGTCGGCTTGTCGCCGGAAAAAGTGATCTCAGTATTTGTGGGGAAAGTGATAGTCGTCTAGACCTATCGTGTATGCTTTACTCCAGTGTTTATTCTTATTGCCAAGGAATGGCAGAATCATATTTCTGATACCAAGGTAATAAAAGATACTCTTTTGAACTCTCGTACGAAGCCACCATTTTCGATAGGTACGATTTGTATGTCTGAGAGAATATATTTGACTCGATGAAAACGACTTCGATTCCTAGCAGCACTATATCCTGTAGAATGCAGTCAATCGTTCATGATCAAATCTACAGAGCAATGAAATGTTTAGTGAATGACTAACTTTAGGACAGATTCATTATCTGTATCCAAACGTGAGTGACAGCTCACGAGTGAAGCCATCTTGGAACCAAACATGTAGTGACTTTCAAGAAGAGAAAAGGGATGCCCGTATTATCGCTTGATTAGTCCAGAGATCACTGCTACACATGAGAACCCATTGCTAGCGGTTCAATATTATTATATGAAAAAACTGTGCTGAACATTATGTTAAAGAATCTTCGCTAGACGAGATTAGGTCTAGAAGCCATCTGGAATATTATTTATAAGCTGACGTGCTCAGTCAGTGAAGTCAGATGATATATATATATGGGCAATACTGAGTGCTTGGCTACTGACAGTCCATTATACTATTATTCTACATGAGTGCCCATGTAACATAACATTGCAAGACCATTTATCCACTGTACCATGATGTATTATGCCAACCTGTGATTTGTCACTATCTGTGCTGTCGAGTGTGTACGTCCAATTAAACTTTAGTAAAGGTACACAGTCGTTGGTGTCGATGACTTCCAGCCATACATGAGTGTGAGAAAAGAACATTTGTCAACACCACGAACTCTTCCTATCATTCGCACATTATACACTCCATCTATGTCTACACACCACTGCGTAGGTCAAGTTGACATTCCATACTCGAACCACGAGCAACACAACAACACAGTATTTAACTCTGGTGATGTTCGAGCGAGCTTCAGATTTCTCAGCATGTCTCTTGCTCAGGGCAAGGGTCTTGTATTAAGAGTTTATTAACTGATGATGATGATGTCTGCTTCCATCCACTTATATTTATCATTTGGTGGACATCATTAACTGGAAAAAAGGAGGTATTTATCAGGTCATGTTACCCTGATATACAGTGTGTCCCAAGAATTCCAACTCTTTGCATCCAATACAACATTTTGTTGGCCTAGCAGTTAAGTTCGCCTCCCTAAGCCTATCAAATAACATTTTTAGAGCGTCAATGTGTTCTTCAAATGTCTCTGTGGCGACGAGAATATCATCCATGAAATTCGTGATACATGAGTTATTCAGGGGATCCAACAATTTGCGCATCATCCTTGAAAATACACTCGGAGCATTTTTCAATCCGAATGGTAGCATGTTGAATTCATAATGTCCTTCCGATGTGCTAAACGCTAAATAAGGTCTCACTTCAGGCTTCACTGTAATCTGGTAATAGCCTTTACTAAGATCCACCTTTGAAAAGTATTTTGCCTTGTTTAATCTGGCAAATAACTGTTTTGTGTCTGGTAATGGATCCACTTGTCCTTCTGTGACAGCATTCAGTTTCCTGTAATCTATGCACAGTCTGTGTTCCCCAGACGGTTTTCTCAACAAAACGACACTGGAGCTAAAAGATGATTCACTGTGTGAAATAATCCCCTCCTTCAACAAATAATCTATTTCTTCCTTCAATGCCTTCTCCTTCGCGAACGGAATAGAATAGGCTCTCATACAGATTGGGTTTGAGTCTACCAGTTTCATGTCATACTGTAGCAAATTTGTATGTCCTGGTTTATCTGTTAATACATCTGTATGTTCCTACAGAACCTGTTGAACTCTCTCCCTCTGATTTTTAGTCAGGTGCTTACTGACTTTTACTTGTGCCGCTGTTTCACAAGGATGTAATGGGTATTCATGCGAGGTGAGTGGTTCCTTTTGCATTTGAGTTGCGATAGCCAAGGTCAGTAAGGGGGTGCTTTCCTGGAGTGGTCTGTCCGGATACTTCTTTAACAGGTTTACATGATAAACTTTCTCCTTCCCCTTTTTGTCAATTTTATAGTTTGTTCTAGACACCTTCTCTAGAACCGTATATGGACCTTGCCATCCAATTTGTAATTTATTCTGGCTGCCGGGTAGTAGAAGAAGCACCTTCTCTCCCACAGCTAGTTCTCTGTCCTTTGCCTTCCTATTAAAATATGCTGCATGTTTCTTCCTGGCTTGTCTCAAATTATCATTTGCCAGTTTCCATCCAGCTTTCAGACGAGTGGTCAGTTCGTTCACGTATTGATAAGATGAGGTAACAGTCTCTTCTGCCTTCTTATCTGTCCAGGTCCTTAATAAACTACATCTGGACCTTTAAATTTTCATACTTATTTTTCATGGAACCCGTCGGGTCCCTTCCATTAGAAGCTTTATAATGAGGACTTTTCTTCCTAGAATCATCACTTACAAATCGACCACTACCAATTTTTTTCTTGGGTTTGTCACTCCACTTTAGATTGCTTATGAGAGATCTTCGCTCTCTTTTAATTTCATCCAGTTTATATAACTCTGACCGAGGGATTGTCAGTTTATTCTGGGTTAAATTTCTTCTTTGTACTCGTCGCATAGTGGCCATGTTAATCCATTCAAGTGAAGTCTGGGTGTGAAAAGGGGGCTCCCATTGCGCTTTGTCTACCTGAGTATAATAATTTTTCCTTCCAGGTCTAAGAGTGCCCCGTGGCGTTTCTAGGTCCTGCACATATTTTCCGTTTGTGGGTGTTCCCTCATGAAATACGCCACATGCTTCTACAAAGTTTTCAATATCGACATTTACGTCGGGCCAATAGTATTTTCGAGCAACTTTTTGGCAGATGGTACCGACTTTCTCATGGTCACCATCTTTTCCAACATGTAAGCTCCTTATTAAGTTTGCCCTATATACCTTGGGAAGAACCAACTGTCCGTGACCAGTGGATCTAGTTCCTGTCTTCCTATATAGCAATCTGTCCTTCATAAAATATTCTCCCTTGCTTGGAGGTGTGTGGCATTTGGGCAATTTTTTAAAACATGGCTTGAGTGTCCTATCCTCAGCCTGCGCCTTCCTCATCTCCTCTGGATGAGCATTTATAGGTTCACCTTCTTCCTCCTGTTTCTGTGACCTGGTCTGCACTGTCGCCATGATCACAGGTCTCTCGGCATTCCCCAAGAAGACGTATCTACACCCCAATATCAGAGGGTAGATTGGTTCATCTATCACTGCTGCTCTGATTTCTCCTTCCACATAGCGAGTTTTCACCGTTATCCTTGCGATGGGAAGTGTCATGAGTGGTATGTCCTTAGTCGCCCCTTGTATTTCCACTGTTTCTGTGGTATACTGACTTGGGTCCACTAGGCTAGACTTCACAACTGAATCATAATCCAAACCTGTATCATAAAGGCACCTTATGGTGACCCCATTACAAATAACATCCTCACAAACTGGGGGGTGATAAGGTTCCTGCTGTCCATTAGGATTAACCTTTAATCTTTGAGTCCCCGACTTCATTGCAGCAATGTTTGAAGGTTTCCTTCTACAAAATTCGGTGTTATGGTTATCTTTCTTGCACCATTTGCACCATCTTTTTCCTTGGTTAAACGGTTTTCTTTCATTGTATTTTTGGTCATTGAACTGTGAGTTTCTGTCTCGATAGTCATTTCTTGGCCGTTCAAAGTTTGTCCTGCCTTTATTATCCTGTTCTCTATTTTCAAATTTATTAAATGGCTGTGGAGCTTTAAAATTTTCTATGTGCTTCTTTTTAGTGCCACTTACCTCTGCCTGGGCTGCCTGATACCTCTCAGAGACATTTAAAACCTCCCCCAACTTCTCTGCACCTTGTTACATGAGAAATTTTCTCATGTCTGGAGCCATGGACTCTCTCAATTGCTCTATCATGATCATCTCTTTAAGATCTTGGGTCTTCCCCAGAGCAGTCCATTTCTCCAAATAGGTTTCCAGTCTGGCAGAGAATTGGTGGTATGTCTCCCCAGACAACAGTTTGGCATTTCTAAATTTCTTACGATAAAATTCACCATTTTTTTCGTACCTCAATAACAAAGCCTGCTTTAACATGTCATAATTGTCTTGGTCTTCTCTGTTCATTTTTGCGAAGACTTCATAAGAAGTACCTCTCAGTCCCTGTGATAACTTTAAACTCCACCTCTCTCTCTCTAACCCATATGTAGTAGCTAATAATTCAAAACGACTGAGGTACCCCTCGATGCCATCGTCTTTTTCAACAAAATGGTCTAAATGAAACCCCATAGCTGAGTTTGAGGCACCCTGACTAGCTGCAGCATCTGAGGCAAAAGGGCTGGCACCATTTTCAGGAGCCTGGCCTTGTATCTCCAGCTCCCTTAGTCGTAATTCGTGCTCCCTTTGCAACCTTCTATCTTCTGCCTCCCTTTCGGCCTTTCTATCTTCTGCCTCCCTTTCGGCCCTTTTATCTTCTGCTTCCCTTTGCTGTCGTTTTTCTTCTGCCTCTATTGCTTTAGCCTCTTTGTCAGCCTCAATCTGCAGCCTCTTAGTCTCAGCCTCAATTTGTAACCTCTTCTCTTCAGCCAACCTTTCAGATTCTAATTTTCTTTCGGCCTCTTTTTCTAATCTTCTTTCTTCCCGTTCAATATACTTGTCACATTCAGCAGTTACATACTGAATTAAACCCTGACCATCCATTCTCATTTCCTTCGCCGTTAGCACAGCAGCTGATCTGAACTTTGCTAACTCAGCCATCACACAAAATAACAATGATCAGGGTAAAAATCTAACCAATCAATAACTAAAGTAATTCTAATTACTATAGACTAAGGTAATTCTAATTAGCCAGTTAACTAATTAATTACCACTGGCTGTGAAGATTCACCAACTTTTATTTTCACTTTCAATTTTAAGGGACACTTTTAATTTTTACAATTTGTTCCCCTGATTTAATTCTCCCACCAGGAGATCCTAATATTACTGATAAGCTAATTATCCCTGGACAAGACCCCAATATATGTAGTGGATTTTGATGGTATTGTATGGTTGATGTCACCTAGTGTGATGTATGAGGTCAGCTGTGAAGGCTCCTGAGATAAATGTAGATGTGAATTACAGAAGGCCCTTCTTACTACCACTTACGACCTCACACATATCTTTTTTACTAATGAATGTGGCTACGTTAAAAATCTAGGGTACTGATATGTAATGTGTTGTGGTAGATTACACACACACACACACACACACACACACACACAGATATTTAAGAAGTCTAATAATATTAATAAAAGTTATAACACACTGAACTAACTCAGGCTGTTTTAGTTTTTAAAGTTAAATCTTTTGATAAATTTATTTTGTTCTGAACCTAATGTTTAGTTGGTCAGAACATAAGAAATATTATGGAGTCATAAATGGAATGCAAAATCATATGATATAATAAAATGGAAAATGTGTACTTAATTATTCAAATGACTGGTTAATAGTAATTATATTAAGATAGTCACAGGAGAACTTATTACTAGATATGCTGTTGGGGTGGTGTCATCACCCCCAGTCTATGACTGCCAAACATTGTTCATCGACTTAAGGGATATAGTTTAATTTCCCCAATGTCATGGCTTTATTTGGTGGTAAATTAGAGATAATTTAGTTGAAAATGTCGTTGGTGAAAGTCCAGCAGGCCAGATATAACTTATCTCGCCTGCGTCGATCCTGTACAGAAGTCTGGTGGCCCCACCTCTCCGTGCTGGGGGCAATATACGGCTGCTCTGACACAATGATAGACTGCTCTGGTCCACACTTGTATATATTACTACAGCATTTGACACCGCTTTGGTGCCAAATAGAAACTCACAGTTCTGAAACAAAAGTATTGGTCATGTGTCAGAACTCTATCTTCTGAACCACTTCTGCACACAACACTACACAACAACCACATCATACAGACAGGTCAGATCTCTCTGACCACACAGCACATTTACCATGAGTTGGTTTCACATAGTATTAGTACCCCAAGACTACATTGCATCTGAGATATGTTCAATAGCTTCCTGCTATTAAATATGATAGGTGATATGTTCCACTGATCTCAACACTAGATCCTTTTTCATAGTTTCAGTTAGGCGTCCCTATATATTTTCTTTGTATGTATGTCTCTAGACCCTGATCTAGGGCTGGGGATCTAGAGCGAACACTTACTTGTCGTAATCATTTTTATGATATGTCAGTATCAATCACTCGAATTATTAAAATATACAGAATAAATATTGTTCATTCTTACCAGAATTCAGAATTGAGAACACAGTTAAAGTTTGCTAGCAAAACTCAGCTGAGCTGCTGGCCGTATGATGGCGTCCTACTATATAGTTATATTCTTATGGAATCAACACCACTATGGATTCAAACTGCGTCTCTGAACAGACTTATGTCAAATGACAAACTTTCACCTCTCTATCCTCTTCTTCTTCTTCTTTGATCCATAGCCACCAACCGTCAAAGAAGTCAGTGGCCAACACGCCTGGTGGCGTCTTGTAGGGCAGCAACAAATTGATTCCACTTTGCTCGGTCGGCGGCCATCCTTCGTACAGTACCCCAACTGTGGTTCATTCTTTGCATTTCAGCTTCCACAGTTCTCCGCCAAGTTGTTTTTGGTCGGCCTCTCTTTCGCTTTCCCTCGGGGGTCCATAGCATAGCTGTTCTTGTGATGGTGTCAGGGTCCCTTCTGAGGATGTGGCCAACCCAACTCCAGCGTCTGCCAGCTATGATGGTGTGCATGTCCTCCTGGTTACTCCGAATAAGTAGTTCTTGGTTGCTGATGGTGTTTGGCCAAAAGATTCGGAGAATTTTCCTTAGACAGATTGTGTGGAAGGAGGACAGTTTCGACATTTCTTTCTCTGTTACTCTCCAACATTCTGCACCATAGAGAAGCACAGAAAGTACACAGCTCTCATGACAGTCTAATTTTGGTGTTTGTGCTGTACTATCTAGACTTCCAAATGTTGTTGAGAACATCTGTCAAAGGCTGTTCTTGCTTTATTCATTCTGTTGTTAATGTCCTTGCCTGTTCCGCCGTCAATTCAGGTGTTACTAAAGTAAATGTGTCTGTCTGTTCTAACTTCCTTCCTTACTGTTACTTTCAGGATTGCCCACATTTAGTGTCATGACCTCTGTCTTCTTCAAATTGATGTTCAGGCCAAAAAAATACGATTGGTCTGCTAAAATCTGGCCATACTTATTCAGTCTACTCAGCTTTTCTTGAATGTGCTGATGTGAATGCGCGAGTTGTGCAATGTCATCTGCATATTCCAGGTCTTCCAGTGTAGAAAACGTTGTCCATCTAATTCCTCTTGGACTGCCTCCGTTGTCTGGCGCATCACCCAATTTACCTGACTGCCAGAAATAATGTTGTTGACAAGGGGCATCCCTGTCGTTACTCCTGTTTTCACTTCGAAAGTTGGTATATTACTCGATCAACACTGCATAAAGTTAGAATAGAGGCTTTTTATGTGGAAACAATGCGGCTGGGAATTCCATAGGCCCTCAAATTTTCCACTACATGTCCCTGTGTATGCTGTCGAAAGCCTTTTCAAAATCAACAAAGTTAATGTACAGCTGTCTCTGCCATTCTGAGCACTGCTCTATAATGTTCCTGAGGGTAAATATATGATCTGCACATCTTCTGTTCTTTCTGAAGCCCGCTTGTTCTTTCCTCAGTTTATGGTCAACTGCTTTTGAAATTCTCTGGCTGATTATCCTGCCTAGTATTTTGCTGGGAACTGAGAGGAGGGTAATTCCTCTCCAGTTGTTGCAGTCTGCAAGATCACCCTTCTTGGGCAATTTGACAATTATTCCTTTACTCCACTCTGTTGGTGTTGTCTCAGTTTCCCAGACTTGTGCAAACAGTGGTTCTAATAGTTCTGCTGCTAGTTCAGGGTCTGTCTTGAATAGCTCAGCATTCAGATTGTCTTGACCAGGCGCTTTTCCATTTTTTAGCCTTTTGATAGCTGTGATGATTTCTTCTTTTCGCGGAATGTCTATCCCGCTACTATAAAATGCGTTGACCAATCGCCGACTTCCCCCCATACTTTCAAATCTTCAACCAAAAGTCACTTCAGTCAAATCTCAGTCAAGTATGTATTACGGTCTGTTAGTCCGTCTGTCTCTACTTGTTTTTTCATAAAAAACACACTTGGTTTTACATGCATTTCCTACACGAATCTGCTGCCTAAGTTATTTTTAGCTACAATGCTCCACCACATTCCCTCTCTTTAATTACAGCTCGATTTTTACGTTTGCAGACTCAAGGCCAAGATTTTGGAAGCTTTTAGTGATATGGGTTACCAGTGCAGTCGCTTGTCTGATATGAACAATACAGTCTTTTGTCAATATCGTCCTTATTATCTATCCGTCTGTATAATTGAAAGCATATTATTTCTCTGCTCAAGATGGGCTATCAAACTAGCTAGGTTTTATTTTCATAACTCTATTATTAAGAAAAAACATATTTTTTCTCAAGTTTAATTTTTTGAAATTTGTTCGAGAACCTTCCCTCATGTGTTTTGCCGCGGCATTCAAATAAAGACCAAGTATCGAAAAACGTCCAAGAAATGACTGTCTCGATCAAGAGCTAATGTCCTTTTCTTGTCCATTTCCTTACTTTATGTCAACTCGGGATGTGACTTTTTTTCCTTTCACCCCCAATTGCGTCTTTTTGCCGTTCGAACTTCAAACACGTGTTCAGTCATATTTTTCCTTTTTGTGTCCTCCGTTCTCTCCCGTCTACAAAGGGTAAACGTTTCGTCTGCACTTCTAACTCGTTAGTTTTAAATGGCGGTGGGAAGGGCTGGCATGGGCGAGCATGTCTCCTAGTATCTTACGCATTATTTTTAACCCTACATTTCATCGTTAATTTTGGAGATATTTTAACGTTGTATGATGGTGACATCATCACAAGAAGTACATCCAGAACTTCAACGGACTGACGGCACCTCTGTCTGACCTCACATAGAAAGGGCGTCTGGATAAGGTCATGGGGGATCAAAAGTGCGAACACGCATACAGCACTTTGAAAGGACAGTTGTCTGCATACCCCATTTTGAGGTTGCCTGACCTCAAGAAACCTTTTGTATTACGGGTCGACGCGTCAGGTCAGGGCATCGGGTCAACACTGCTTCAAGCCGAGGACAGTGACCTGAACATGCTATTTCCAGTTGCCTATGGCAGTCGGAAATTAAATAAAGCTGAACGGAACTACAGCGTAGTCGAAAGAGAATGCCTCGCTCTGATTGACGGTATCAGACGCCATCATGAGTTTCTCTATGGTACATCTTTCACAGTGCAAACAGACCACGCTCCGTTAGCATTTCTTGGTGCCAATAAAGAATTTAACGCAAGGGTCATGCGTTGGGCCCTTCTTTTAAGCGTTTATTCTTTCAAAGTGGAATACATTCCGGGAAGACAGAATTCTTCTTCTTCTTCCATCCTTAGCCACCAACCGGCAAAGCAGTATGTGGCCAGTACGCCTAGTGGCGTCTTAGGGCAACAACAAATTGATCAATCTATCGCTGTTTCCACCACGCCTAGTGGCGTCTTTGTGGAACAAAAACAGACCAAACAATCTATCATTGTTTCCGTAATCAGACTGGTTGGCAAGCAGGTGATCAGCCCACTGTGCGAAGTTTTTACGGGATGGGGTAAACAGCCCCATGCCCAACCCTCCTTAGTCGCTTTTTACGACATGCGTGGTAGGGTGCAGTGTTACTATTCTTTGCTCCCCTTTCGGGCCCCGGTAACACACGGGTGGAAGACAGAATGTCGGGGCTGATTTCCTGAGTAGAAACTGGACTACGGAGGAAGAAGAGGAAGTTGAAGATACCAATCATCCTAAAGCTACCGTTCAGGGCAGCTTCATCGTCATAAATCAAACATGAAAAGAGGTTTTCATGTCTCTAAAGAGGGGACGATTGTGACAGACGAACTCAGCCGACCCTGAATGACCCTGAAGTGTTGGATGATATAGTACGACCTTCGTAGCGACCCCTTGGATAACTTCAGTGTCCCCGAATATTGTAACTTTTCGTCAAACGGGATTTTTCTTTTCACCTGGACTCATTAGCTATGCAACCTTTCCACGCAGATTGGCAACACGCTTGCTGATTAATATGTGGACAGCTTATCTACCGTCCATTCTGGTCATCGCATTGATTTAAGGAGAGGCTAAATCACGCCCATGAATATCTCTTGAGCAATCATATGCAGTTATTTTCATTAACTTGGCCAGAATGCCGGCCCAGTGGGGGCGTTGCCAGCATCAAACAGAATGTAGCGGCACACGATCAAACAGGCACTGAGAGATTTCAGGAAAGACTAGCGCCACGATCAAAGACAGTAGTGGTCCCTGAAACGAGCGACGCAAGTTTCTTGTCGGTATTTCGCATCTCCGTGCCAAACGCAGAACCGATCGCAGTGAAAGCGAACGGGGAAAGCCGGAACGGATGCAGCGAACGGCGATACAGAAATCCAGGAGCGGCATCTCTCTTTAGTCTGGCGGTCAATTTTCTCATGTCCCACTCATCTTTCATTTCATTTTAGATATATACAGACCACGTAGAAATGCACGTTATCACTCGTTGGCCAGACCTTGATAGAAGCACTAGTTATATTTGAAATCTTGTTATAGATTTTCCCCTGGATTTTTATATATATTTGCAGTGAATTCTATTTCTGTGCAAAACGGTAAAATATAATTGTGTAAAGTGATCAGTGGTCTAGTTCATTCATTCTATTTCACTGGATTTTGTGTTAATTTAAATCTATTAAATTAAACCATCTCAATAGTTCCAGTTGCAAATGTAATGATATATCTGCTATATTATTTCCAAAAAAGATAATAGAGGCTGAAATGCTTTAATTAACTTTTAAAGTCGCGAAGGAATTTATAATTAATAAATTTAGTTAAGTCCTATATTTATAGATGTGTGTTTTAACCATTAGAACTCGCGCAGTGTTTTATTAAATACATAATTAAATACGCGAATATATATAAATAGTCTTAACGGGAAATTCATCGCGCTTTAGAATGTTATTTGATGTTTCGGTATATTACATGTCTTTTTCTTTCATACAGAGTGATCGTAACTTTTGCGATCCCAGCAATAAAGAAATCATCTTAAAAACTTGCAGACATATTGATGAAACATTTTTAAATTTAATCTTGTGGCGGTTCGATGCGACCTAGCTATCATAATTACATGAAAGAAAGCCTACCCAAGACTATTTAAAGAACAATCATCATATTAAAAATTACAAATCTGTAAGATAAACTGGAAGTTGAACCGTGCCAGTAGCGATACTTGATTTACAGCCCTACTGTGAGAGAGTACATATTTTCCTGAACTGTGACGGCTTAGTTTTTCCTCACTGGATTAATAAAACTTACCGGTAAGTTACTATCATCACGCATTGAAGGAATTTTACCATAGCGGAAGATTAAAGAGACCACTTGATTTTCACCCCTGTGTCGAACTGTGTCAGTGCCATCCCATAGACTCCTTTTTATATAATAAAACACAATAACTCTTAAGCTTCAAGTCCGGCGATAAGTGAGACTAGTTGCTATCAGCGAACCTCGCTAAATCTGGGGCGGGACACGGAAGTACCAGACCTTTTCATATATCAAGAGTGTAATTGCTGTTTATATAATTCTATTAGATTGTCTGATGCTGTAATCGGTAAGTGTGTGAATATATGAGTGTGGATCCTCACGCGCGTGTATGAATGATAGGAAATTTAATCTTTTTTTTTGTAACCATTTTGTTAACTTGCTTACCTGGTAATATAATTTTTCTGTATACCCTGCATTGTTCCTTTAAGTGGGATAGTTGATAATTTGTTAACTCTGTTTAAAACCCCCTCCTTTTTATTTGCTTAGTAAAGGGAAGAACAATTGGGAAGAACATGATTCTTTCTACCACCCATACCTAATTTTGTAACACCTCTTTCAGAGTAATTAACTTCACTGTTAGGTTAACGTAACTATGTTCCTGATAACTATCTATCTTTGGACTGGGTTTATCTTTGTCTAATAAGCGGGACGGGCCTAGTCGATACCAATCTTCTTCACCCCCTCCCTACCTTGTTATTTGCATTTTTCTGTACTTATGATAATTTTTGCTGTAAACACATGATTATTGTAGTGATTGTTTTTTTTTAACTTTAATAAACATCATAAACTTAATTATTACTGTGTTGGAATACACAAAGCCCAAAAATTTCCCCTATTTGTTTAAGATAGTTGTATCCACGTCGTCTGTGTGTTTGAAGCACCAAATCGGTGTGAGAGCAGGTGTGTGTCTGGAAACTGGCAAATAATTGTTTGACCATGAGAGCCTGAAGAGTAGATTGAGAGAAACGATTTGTCGTAAATAAGTCTGTCTTTACTCTCCTCCAGCACTCTGTGAAGCAACTATTTACTCTCTACATTTCTATCACTGAGCTTTTCACCACCATTCTACACTCTAAACCGAACTACTATTTCTAAGACTCTTTCTCTCAGAATACATTTACGACAAGCAGATGCGCTACGAAATCGCCCCGTGACAATTCATAATACGTAATTTGCAAGATTAGGTGGAAATATCTGATCACCATGCCAGGGAAGAGGCAAGGACAGTTTCTGGGAATGTTCATCTGCCTGGTACCGTACCGCTCTCACGCCAGACAGTCAATGTTCGAGACTACTTTCCTAGTAGTCATTAATCCTCTCGGCACATTGGAACACCTTAGGCTTGGGGTAATTAACTAATGACTTTGACTGAAGATGCCTTGACTCGAGTTTTATCATGCTACCTACAGGTGCTGTTCGCTCAGAATGACTAAATCAACTATACATTTGTATATTTACACGTAACAAAATATAATTGTCAATTATCGTTAACAATTGTAAAATAAATGGCGGTGGGGTGAATTTAGATATAGTCTTTAAATTTCATAAAAGGTGATTATCTGATATGAACAAGTGTTTTCTGGTTTAAAATACAATGTTCACTTGGCAGCTTTGAATGTGTATTTAGCTGCCAGTAAAATTTCAGTTGGTTTCTGCTCCAGCCGATGTTTGTTTTAGCAGGTTATGAACTGGTTCTCTCGTCAGTGGTCAAGTCTGGGGGCTGCAACACGTCCCTCGTGGAATCATGGAGTAATTGCGTAGATGGTCCAGCATCTTTTAATACCCGTCTGCTGTAGGTGTCTACCTTTGACTGTAAGGCAACTTAGACCCCTCAGGTGTTCCAGAAATTGCACGACCAATTGGTACCCCCGACTAGTATCATGAAATAAGAAACAAATATCATCCTGAGTATTGGGTTTCCTGACACCAGATCAGGTGTTTTCCTATTTTATTCCATCATCGCATCTGCCACAGAACGTTACCTTCTCTGAGCATTAATGTTAATCCCAGTTAGTATACAATATCCATTGCATTTACATTGAGCCTGTTTAAATTTAAATATGCACTGGTTACAAATGTTAATTTAATAAGTATGTACATCATTTATATTATCATCCACTCCCTGCTCCATTTGGAACTTGGGACTACTCTGCTTTTATTCTCTATGAAGTCACCAGCTCTTGCTGTGATGGTTCATGAAATCATCATCATTTTATATTCTGAGATTGCCAGTCTCATATGACTTTAGACAACTAATAGCAATTTTCATATGTTAATAAATGCAGAATATATAAAATGTACAACTTACCCTAAAAGCTCATTTGGGAATACTGACTTCTGGCTCAGAGAAATAGTTAAGGAAACTTGTTTAAGATGCCTCTTACACGTGATCTATTGCTTTGCAAATAGAATCCCACTATGACTAGTGTTCAGGTTCCTAGGATTCTGGGTTTTCCGTATTAATGAAATTAGAGGTTTCCTGAGTACAAGTCCACAAGATGCTCCGAAACGCTGTCCGGTCCTTTAAAGTGGAATTCTGATCCTATTCATTACTCTGACTTGTCTTGCTATCTCCTTGAAGAGCTGAATTTCACAGTGCGATAAACTCACAAAGAGCTAAATTATAAGGCTACTTTCGGCCCACATCCAGATTGTTACTATATGACAAGAATCCAATCATCTATGTCATTTTTCTATTTCAAATACCAAGCCAAAAGCGTGCCAGATGGGTATATTTCCATTCTCTTTCGAAAGAATTTATACATAACAAACGCGAAAATAAATATTTTCTTTACAATCGTCATATATGGTGTGCCAGCTTCCGTATATTATCAATCATGTTTAAACTAACTACTTCAAAATTTATCAGAGGTAATCTCTTTCAAAATGGATAATTATTACTCCGAAAGTCTTGTCCGGAAATGATTATCTAATTTACCCGGTCTAGTCAACATTGACAACCTGGTCAGACAGGACTTTTACCAGTTGATAAGATAATCGATCGCGGTCATACCAAGGTTATTTATATATTAATCGGCCGCAAGAAAATGTGTTACATATTAGTAAACCACACGTCTATCTACAGATACCATGTGTCAATGTGGGTTCAAACGAAAGGGATTGATTACCCAAATCAGCAAAAGATGATCGCTGAAGTCCCGACATGACATTAATTGAGCGAAGGGAGTGTAAACAAGGAATCGAAAATAGCAAATACTGTCAGAGGTGGGAGAAAATAAAGTGAAGAGCACAGACGAAATTATAGAATGGCACAGATAAATGTGACTTTCGAGGTTATTTTGTCACACTTGCGCAGGCTTTCTGCAACGGATCCAGCAGCAGTGCTGGCTACATGCTCCATTCGGAGCAAAAAGGAAAATGAGAATAAACAGCAAATGTTCTTGACAAATGTATAGATACATATTCTTAGATTCAGCTTAAAAATTACATTATTCTTTAACAGCCTGCAGCCCTACATATTTTGGTGAGACGTGTTACCAAAGATGCAGCACAAACTGTCAGAATCAGCTCTGTGACGCGGCTAACGGAACATGTCTGTCATGTGTAGCAGGGAAACAAGGACACCTGTGCGACAGAGGTATAACATGGATTTTATGCTGATTGCAGACTATATTTCATGTGGCCATTTAGTTATTTAACCACCGTTGTCCAGCATTTTTACTATGGCCATCTCACTAATTACTAATCCACTTTACAGACTGACTTTGCAGTCCTTTCTCTCTCTCTCTCTCTCTCTCTCTCTCTCTCGCTCTCTCTTTCTCTCTCTTTCTGTCTCGTTCTCTCGGTCTACTCCTTGCTTCTTCTTTTTTATATCTAGTAGAATCAAATAAATAAAATAAATACAAGCTGTATTTCAATTTCTTAACCATGAAACTGCACGTGAACAGAGAATTTTCACCACAGGATGAAGGAAATACTGAAGTGTACACTTCAGAACCATCAAATTGTTGTGCTCAACAGTTTCATAAATTGTTGGCAGATCAAGATAAATGTGGCATGTTTACTAATGTATAAACGAAGACAAGAAACAGATTGCATATCTTTCTAGCGATGACCGAGTCACCAATTACTTGTGCAGAATATCAGTTTCCTTCCCGTCATGGAAAGACTTACAAAAGGAAGTAATAACACGGTATGGCGAGGTGCGGACAGCCAACATGCTTGGACCATGCTAGAAATAGCAAACAGAACTGAGACAAGGCGACACAAATGCTCAGTGATGCTTACCCAACTTAACAGAGTTAGCATTTTTGGGTCAAAATATTAACACACACAAAATAGAAAGGCGATTAGTAAGCATATATATACAGTATATAGATGGACTGAACAGTGACTCCTTAAAATTGCTTACATTGAGAAAAAATGCATTTATCTTAACTCTTAGTATACGAGCGGCCTTCTAGAGAGGCCGATGATCGATCCCCGTCAATAGCGAAACTTTATAGCTGAATGCATGTTTAAAACCACTGAACAATTTAGTTACGTGCATGATATAGGGGTTTCATTTCTTCACATTTTGATATATCACACGGTCTAAGTTGCGATACCAGAAGAAAAGGTAAAACATACATTAAATCTCAGACTCGGTCGTAAACTAATAACAGATAGACCATTAGAGGAACCAATGAACGTTGGCCAGGCATGAATGGAGAAGAAGGGACAGATATTCACCAGAATAAAGATGTACATCGTACTTAGATGTAGGCATAGTTTCATTCACAATACCAATAGAGACATTATACGCTATTAAAATCGACCACAATGACATACAGTCACGTTTTGTAGAAAAAGGCTATGTGACATCAGTCATGGAACTTCTTCTTCTTCTTCCTCGTTCGTCCTGAAAAGGACGTTTGTTGCGTTGTGTCCGTTTACAACGAAGCTGCGGTTTTTGTGCCTTTCGGCCGACACATCCGACTTCCGCACGGCATCTTTTGGGGACCGGGTTTGCCTTCCCTCTTCGATCCCTACTCCTCAGCCAGACTGCAGTGATGCAGCCTGTTTCCAGGACCACCACGTGGAGGTGGAGTAGGGTCTTGGTCAGCTCAGGTTCGCTGACCCTGATGCAGGCAGTCAAGCTATGGGTCGCTGACTGCATTCCTCACTTTTGATGCGTCTTGGGTCCCAGTCATGGAACAGCATGTGTTCAAAATAGTAGTAGACTAGATGACGCAATTAAACAGGCTTGGTAAAGACCGAGCAGACAAAATGAAAGGGGCATATCTGAGGTTAATTACACCCCCACATATAAATAATACTCGTACAACCCCCTGCGCAACGACCGTGCCTGTGTGGATACCAGAAATGACTGCACATACACACACATACATCGAAACGTAGGTAATAGACATAAATTGTTTAATGTGTCAGAAGTATCAAGACATTGGCGTAGCCTCGATCATCGAAGAAATAGAGTAGTAGTTGTCATTGCATTAAAGAGATTTGCAATTGAAAAAAACTGGGGATGATGACACCATTGTGTACCCTGATGGGTCTGTAGTGCGTGGTGAGAAATCAGGATGGGGCTTCTCTGCGAGAATAAAATGCAGGTCGTTGCTGAAAGAGTGGAGCCTGCATGACAACATCCTCCGGCGTGAGAATGGAGGTAGAGGCAGTTACTGCAGCACTGAGGTGGTTGTCTGAAACTCCATCAACTAGGGCAGTTATATTGTCAGACTCTCAAGCCATGCTTCGGACAGTTCAGAACTGATGGCTGCGGCAGGATTGGAAAACATCAATAGAATCCTCAAGAACTGGTGAGGATCTACTGTCCTGGTCATACAAGGTACGTGGCAATGAGAGAGCTGACAGACTGGCCTCGACAGCACCCATAGTGGGGGCACTGGACATGGATAAGGGAGAGATACTAAGGCCAATTAATGATCGCCTGCTCGATAATGACACTGCAATTGATGAATCAACAAGGCGAGACTGTTGGAGTTTGGCTTCAAACGTGGGACTAGAAGAGATGGACGTGAGAGAGGATGTATCCGTCGTTTGTACAAACAGCATGCTACAGGTACAGTCAGCATTCATACTCTTCGACATTTGCTAAGGGAGACTATAACACCTATGGGTTTGCCCGGAGTGCAGTGAGGTCGATTCTGATTAACAATAATTATAACAATTGAACTAAAAATTCAGATAAACAACAACGAGGTCAAGATAGAATACTGATGCAGCGCATACGTATTTCCATAAACAAACACCTTATAGGAAAACCAACATCAGATTGCATCAACGTTTATGGGTGAGGCGAAGAGAAATGCCTGGATCTCAGTTAATAAAGTAATGTAACCAGCTGGTTAGAAATACATAAAACGCACAGATGACTGAATCAGTCATTGAGGCCAACAACAAAAATTTCATCGACAGATGGACATTGTAAAGAGTAGGCCATACGGCTGCTGCCGTGGCAAAATTTAAAAAATTATGAAACCTACCCATCGCAAAAATATTTACAGATGTGTGATTCCTGTATACCCACATTGTGGTCCTCTCAGGAGCTACTTAGTTAGGCACACTGTGCTGTTGTTGTTGTTGTTGATGGATCCAGCGGCGCATGGGCTCAGAGCCCTTTGGCCCAGTACGATTTAGGCACTGTAAAGCTGTGATGCCTGTAGACTTTCCTACCAGCCGGTCAGAAGCTAATCAGCATCATAGCTCCTTCGCATCCAGAGAGGGTTTGTTATGCAGTGCTTTCTTGCAACCCCAGAGAGCCTCCTAGACTCAGCGACATGTTACACCAGGCCCACTATGGCGTGCGTGCTATGTCAAGATGTTTGAGTCTCCCTACCCTGCAGAGGAGGTTATATCTCCGAGACAATCACCGAGACAGCCACCGAGACATGCACCGGCACGAGCAGCCAGGCGCCGGACAGTAACGAACCTGCACATGGGGCCTCAGAGGCGGTCAGACAACGATCAGTTATGGGCTTTGTTGCACTGGTTTGGCGTGTGTGCCGTGCCAAGAGCGGGTCGGTTCTCTACCCTGTATTAGGGGCTCTAGCGCCACAGCCACCGCCTCTATTCGCCCGAGGACGTTCTGCAGTGGCGACGCCACCGCCTTCACCGGTCTGCCGAAAAGACGTCATCTGGACGGACACGCTGCTCTGTCCCATCTGGATTGGGAGGGCCCGGCGTCCGGGACCACGTATAGTCTTTGTGGGGCAGCGTTCGTCTGCACGGACATGAGCTGAGAAGGGTGGTTCTCTACCCTGCATAGGGTTTATATTTCCGAGACAAATAAGCGATATCTAGTAGTGTAGCCAGTCACTGTAGCAGACGTGGCGAGGCTGTGGAGCAGCCACTGCCGGCCTCTACCACTGCTGGCCTCTACCACTGCCAGCCTCTACCACTGCCGGCCTCTATCACTGCCGAAGAACGTCCTCTGAATGGACAGAGCTCTGCTCCATCTGAATTGGGAAGACCTGGCAGCCGGGACCACGCACAGTCTTGTGAGGACAACGATCGCTTGCAAAATTTTTAACCGCTTGCCCAAACTGGTACACTGTGCTGAGATCCTCCTTGTATGATCTAATTGGGGGGGGGGGGGGGGGTCTCCCGACGGACTGAGGGTATGGGGGGGGGGGGGGGGGGGGGGGGGGGGGGGGCTGGGGGGGGGGGGGGGCGCGCGTGGGGGTGGGCGTGGGGGGGGGGGGCGGGGGGGGGGGGGGGTGGGGGGGGGGGGGGGGGGGGGGGGGGGGGGGGGGGGGGGGGGGGGATCGGAGACTGATGGAGTTGTCCGTGTGTAACGAAGATGGTCCTCATTACCAAACCAAACCACCATAATATTGTATCTTCTACTGTTTTAAAATATCTCTTAAAAGAGTATTTTTCCACCTATTGCAGTTAGTTAATTAATCTACATCAATTTGACTTTATGCTGTTACTGACAACAGACTCTGTAAGTTAAATATTTATTTGCCCGTTCTTATTATCTATTATGCTTTTATGTTCACTTCGCCAGACATGGCATTTATTCATCACACTTCGCCAGAATGGCATTTATTCATCACACTTCGCCAGAATGGCATTTATTCATCACACTTCGCCAGAATGGCATTTATTCATCACACTTCGCCAGAATGGCATTTATTCATCACACTTCCGCTGCTCAAGGAGCATGGGCCTTCGACAAACTCGTGCAAAGTTTTTAACAGGTCATCCTATTCCCTCCCCCCAAGCATCACGTGTTTGGTGGGCAGGTCTCAAAATGTCAAAAAAATTCCCATTCTCCAATAAGCATGAGTTGGTCCAGAAGGGCAGACTTAATCTTAAAAAATAGGCTGTCCTTTATCTGGGCTTCACTGTCTGTTGCACTAGGTTCTCACAATCATCAACTATTCCCCGTTCAGAAACTTTATTGTGGGAAATAAAAATGTCTGGTTTCCTTACTTGCCCGAATAATAAAACTGGTGCATCTCGCTCCCTAGTCTCTGAGTCGGTGAATTATCAATTACACCTTCTGTGAGAGGCATTTGATGACTCTTTACGTCAAGGGTTAACCATACTGGGGGGTTCATGATGCAACATCTCGTCGACAAGAAAGTCTACAGTCGTCTCTGATCTCAGGTCTAACCTATCTTAGAGTGCATGGGGAACGACCAGGAAAGTGTTGACAGCAGAATATGGCAACAGTACTTGGCGCGCTGTTACACCGCGACAGTCTAATACAGGGGTCGGCAAACTACGGCACGCGTGCCAAGCGTGGCACGTGGAACGATTTTCAATGGCACGCTGAGGGAATTAAAATACTGTACAGTATATGATCTCATTTTTTTTTAAATTGAATTTTTAATTAAATAGAAGCATATAATTCTTTTAAAGCTATACCTGTTTTTACAACCCTTCAAAACGAAAGTTTTTAGACATTGGAGGTAAGAATGTGCGATCTAATGAAAACTAAAGGCCTGATCATACTATACTGCACGTAAGTCTTCGTTTTTACGGACCGTTTCCGAGAACAAACATTCTTCAACGAATTTCATGGGGAGTGGTTATACTTTGCGGCGCCCGCTAGTCTGGCGTCTACCTGCTACCGTAGTTTGCAGGATGAGATTCTTGAAAAGAATCACAAGCAAATTTTGACGGGCAAGCGGAGACGTAATATCATAATTACGCAATAGTGTCTGGCTAGCGCCTGGACGAGCGTATTTATTTCGTTTTCGCTCGCAGTTTTTGACTCCCAGTGTGAGTTTGGAGCAACAATGACTGACCTCGACGAAGTTATATTTTTGTCCTATTCTTCCCCTCTCTCCCGACTACCACCACCTCTACAGTTCTCTCGGCTGTCACATACTCATGCCCGTACAGTCCGTTGACCGCAGCACAAAAGTTGGTGTTATTATTAAGTAATACGGTGCCGTTAAAATGAATCAAAAAATGACAAAAATTTGATACACGCTCGTTTCAAGACTTTTGGACAAACGAATATGGATTCATACAACAAAAGGATCGTGCTGTTTGTGCTTTATGTTATGAAATTGTCTTGTGCCGTACGTCAAGTGTACAAAGACACTATCAAACCAAACATCAGTCCGTGTTTAAAAACTCTGAGGAGAAAAGTGAAGCCATAAAAATGGCTGTTTCTGGCTACAAAAAAAACAAAGTAGTATTTTTAGTCAAGTAATTGGAACCAAAAATAAAGTTACCGAATGTAGTTACAAAATTGCACAGTGTGTGGCTTCGAAGGGCAAACCTGTCACAGATGGAGAATACATCAAGGAAACTTTTTTGAGCAGTGCTGAAATTTTGTTTAGTGATTTACCAAATGCGGACCTCCCGCTGTACAGCAATGTTCGTTGGCTTAGTCGAGGTAATGTTTTGAACAGATTTGTATCATGTCTAGAAGCAATCAAGGGTTTCTTGATGAAAAGGAACAATATTTCCCGGAATTGAATGACGAGGACTGGCTGTGCAAGCTTATGTTTCTGGCTGACATAACTACAAATCTGAATGAATTAAATTTGCGTTTACAAGGGCAGGGTCAAACAATACTTGATCTTTTTTGAGCACTGGAAAGGATTTGCGTCAAAATTAGACATATTTTGCAGATATATTACCACTAACACATACAAGTACATCGAATTCAAAGCATCAGAGTTATGGACGATAAAATTTGTAGAATTGCGAAAAACTCTTGAAGGAAGCTGCTTGGAAAAGTCAGCTGCCATCCTCAACTGCTGGACATCCCTGCCTCAAGCGTTCACCTGTTTGAAGAAAGTTGCATTTGCTCTACTTTTGGCTTTTGGGTCAACTTATACATGTGAACAAATTTTCTCACACATGAAAGCTGTTTTAAGTCCACAGAGAAGTCGCCTAACACTTGTGCATCCAGAAGCCTGTGTGAAGCTGAAATTGACAAAACACCACACCTGATATTGAACAATTAACCAAGGAGAAGCAAGGACACGGGTTCCATTAATTGATTAATGACTCAGATCAATAGTAATCAATGATTACTCATATTAAAATTTTAATAACGTGTTTTATGTTTGGTTTATTTAATTGTTTTGTTCTTCAAACTATTGGACTTTCTGTCTTAACAAAATATACATATGGCAATTTTATTATAAAATTTCAAACTAATGTGTTCAGAACTTAAATTTTGCAAAACATAATATTTGTATTGATATTTGTTCCTATTTATATTAAAATATTGAATAATCTACAAATAATAGAATAGTTATTTAATTTATCGGAAACATGTTAATACAAGATCATTTTTAAATTGTTTCAATAATTGTTGTATATAAAAATATGATGGACTTAGGTTGGCACGCTGAGTGACTTTGCAACATTACTTCGGCACGACACTACTAAAAGTTTGCCGACCCCTGGTCTAATACTAAGGACAAAAATTGTAAGGAACATTGACGTAGTTATAGGAGAAGGACAGAAGAAACAGATGGACGAATTTCGGTTTCGCCTCACCTTCTATTCTATTCAAGCACCCATTTATGTAATTTCTTAAATATCGTTTTTGTTGTTCTGATGTTTCGGAACCATACAATAGAACATTTATAACTTTGCATATTAGACAAGGTCTATTATATTGGAACTTGGGACCTAAGACGCGTCAAAAGTGAGAAATGCAGTTAGCGACCCATAGCTTGACTGCCTGCGTCAGGGTCAGCGAACCAGAGCTGACCAAGACCCTACTCCACCTCCACGTGGTGGTCCTGGAAACAGGCTGCATCACTGCAGTCTGACTGAGGAGTAGGGATCGAAGAGGGAAGGCAAACCCGGTCCCAAAAAATGCCGTGCTGAAGTCGGATGTGTCTGCCGAAAGGCGCAAATACCGCAGCTTCGCTGTAAACGGACACAACGCAACAAACGTCCTTTTCAGGACGAACGAGGAAGAAGAAGAAGAATATTGGAACTTGCCCCTTAGTATAACCGACGGGCCTTGTGTCTATGTTGAACAGGACGCACCCCGCCAAAACGTCGCAAAATTCCTATTTAAAAAAGAAAACGTGGATATTTTAATTGACAACTCCCATTTGTGTGGTCAGCTTGATTTCATATGATCTTCATATATTTCCCAATGCAATGAACATTTCACTTACCTTTTGTTTAATTATTTTTTAGTCAAAAAATCCAGTGTAAGGTGATGAGTTCAGCTCTGAACTCTGTTCAACTCTATTCGCAATGTGACTGTCTGGTCTGTAATTACCTTGTTTGTTGAAAACGTATTTGCTACTCATCTCGCATATGTTTATCTATGGGCTCGTGTAATCTCTCAAAGATTACCTTGTTAACAATTTTCCCGTACACTGATAGTAACAATATTTCTCTGTAATTTATACACTATTGCACATTTCCTTTTTTATGCAGGTTGATCAAATATCATTCATTCGTTTCTAGGTGCTGGTCTTTCTTCTGTCTCCCAAACTTTACCAAGACATGTGTATATCTGTGCGCAGGGCTTTTATGGCCACTGCTGGAATGCCATCTGGACCAGCTACTTTTCCGTCTTTTATAATCTTTATGACTTTCTTTATTTCTTCTTTATTTGGTCTTTTACAGTTAAAATTAACTCAGCTTCTGCTGGCTGGATGTTTTGGAGATATTTTTGGAGCTAGTGTATTTATCAAAATATTCTGCGGGTATTCCTGTTGGCTACTTTGTGCTGTTGTACAGGTCCATCATATTTCTTTTGCTGTAGCGTTTTCTGCTTCTATTACCAATTCGTCAATATATTTCGTTTAGCTAAAGGAAATGCAAAAACATCATCTTTTGTTGTTTATTCTTAATTATGTGTCCTCTTCAGTTTATTGTTCGTGATCTGCGGATCTGGTATTTACGGTTTTCTTTTCTGTTGAAACATGTTTGTTTATGTCCTTTATTTTATAGACGGTTTCTATTGTTATCCAAGAAGTGTGCTGGCGTAATTTATTTTCCCGGAGCTACTTCACATGTCTCGTTCGGTACATTTGATTTTGTTGTCAGTGGTCTTCTGTATTCCATACATCTTCCAGCTATTAGATAACTTTGTATTTGTTAGATATTATAGCCGAAATTATGTCTCTTAATTTGTTATTTCTGAAATAACCCACATTAAACGGCTGTCTCAAGCTATGCATTGTTGTCCATCTGTTACGATGGTTTCGGCTATGCATGTGTTTGTCTGCGAAGAATATATTCGTGGGTTCGAGTAGTTGAATTTAACATGACATGCAAACTCCGAACATCAAAGAAAAACCAGAATCAGTGACGATTGTCCAAACGTTCAAAATATATTTATTTATGACTTCTTTACAAGACGATCTGCTCCTTAATTCTACATATATAAGACAAGTAAGCATTGATCATACATTGTCATTGGTCCATCCTTTAGGCATGATCTCAGGCAGATTTTACCGATACTCACATTTATAGTCCAACGCGACTTGTAATATTCATCGTCGTAATTTTGACGGAATTCGATTTAATACTTCTCTTAAAAACGCTTTTCTATTCTGGAATATAATTAACACGTGGTGATCATCATTAGATCGAAGAACACTTCATATACTTTGAAATATCTCCATTTCCTCGGAGCACATAGAATATACTTCCACACACTATGACAGACACAGTCAAAAGAGACCGAAAGTTAACGATTGAGGTTTGAAGCAGACAGTGCTTACATCACACCTTTATTACAATATACGTCATTGATGAATTAAATGCTGCGCGTTCAATATCAGTGCGTTATCATGTACTCTCATCCTGCGCACAGCTATATCTTCCTGGAGAACGTACGCCTGTGCGAAAGAATGAGGAGTATCACTACTGAGCTTCCCGGGAAAAAAAAAGAAGTTTTTTTTTTCAACAATGCGAATGTCACGTGACCGATAATGTATTTTACCATCTTGTCCATAATTTGATTACTCCTTTAAATGTTCTGTTTTCCTGGACATTTTGTAGTTTCTTTTTCTTTCATTTTCTACAGACGTGGCCAAACTTTTTCACCTTCTCAAACCCCACCCGAGGTTTGGTTACGTTCCGGCCTGTAGCGGTCAGCGAACGATAATATTATCTAAGTCGCACCTGGTCTGACCAGGGGAATATCTCTTACGTTTAAAGCCTTTGATCACGAGCGAAAGGGTCCCTGTGTTTGGCTTCCAGAACGCTGCTTCGGATCATAATATTATGCATCCTGGAAACAGGGGGAGACAAACCCGCTGTCAGTCTTTGGGTTTTTGCCCTTAGACAAGATAGAGCATAATGTTATGCATTTCTCTACCTGGGGAACTTTCGCACGATTTCTGTTGTCTTACTCTAGATTACGTCTTTCGCCGAACTTCTGTAGAAATATGCAGGCCAGGTGTCCGGGGGGAGCGTCCTTTGTGATCTTTAAGAGTGATGGGTTTAATAGACAAAGACATTCGTATATTCCTGGCCCGTAGATGACCATCATGAGACAAGGCAAACTTTAACACAATACTAGAATGTGTTTGCCTATGTTCTAGTCATTTTCGGGGTGAGTTGACATATCTTATAATTATTATATTAGATTCATGTTAGCTTTTATATATCTGTTAGGAAAGTGAATTTATTTCTGAGGACTTCTAGTAGTAATTTATTCAGTGATAAGGTAGCGCTGTCTACGACCTATTAAGTGGTGCTTAAACTGTTACGGTTTATCATGGGTTAAATGTTAAACTTACAATAACAGATATTAGGCGTAGAATCAGTCCACAGAAGCCTATCATGGGTTAAGAATAGGCAAAAATTAACTGTCATTTCTGTAAGATAATGTCAGGTGTGGATTGTTCACTTTAAAACTGAATAGTGAGATGCAGGTAATAACTCTGGATTATAGGAGATAGTCACTTATTCCTTTTTGATAGATATTTCTAGTGGCAAGGGAGGATCATTTTATGCTTACTTGTGTGGCTAGGCACTAGTCTATAACTTTCACGGAAAGCAGTCACCAGGCATAGATATAATTATATCTTATGATTTAGCCACAACTGTATTATTATAGCAAGAACATTGCACTTTCTATTTTCTCATTTGTGGGATATTAATATTTTGTTTCCCCAAAGGGACATACGATTTATTTGTGTAATGCCAAATGCTGTAATCTGTTTATGTAAATTCATTTAATGTTGTAAGATGAATAAGCATATTCATTTAACTGTAACTACAGGTTAGGTTTCCTGTATGTTGAGTTTGGGGGAAGAGGAGTAGATTGTTGCTGTCAGAACAGTTACTGACAGGTACCTGGGGGTGCAAAAGATATTAAGACTATGCGGGCGCGTGTTGATAATTGATATTTTTAAGGAACAGGAGACATGGTTAAAGACAGCCCTAAACTATCATAGCAATAACTACAATAAATTTAATCCCATAGTGGAGCGAAACTTTCTGTATAAAGTTAGTGTGATTTATTATTTGCTTGATGTAAAAGGGTGTCTCTTTTTGGGTCTCAGTTTCAGGGAGACCGAATCGCTAGAGCAGACTCCAGTCAGGCGAAGAACGACATATTCTCTTCGATCTAGAGGGTTTCTGAATACCGCTAGCGTAACGAATCGTCAACCCCGTTCCTGAATCAAAACCCTTTTTTGTCAACGCCAAGTTAAGCTCACGCAGTGCAACGGAGCCAACGCAAAATCTGGAATCGCCAAACGCAGTAGTAGTTCTCTACTCGCCTATTGGATTACCAGCCAGAGCATTGCGGCTTCCAGAATATCAAACCCGCTCAGCATGCCGATATCAGAATTCCATATCACCCGCCTTTTTGTGCCTAAATGGGCACTCAGCAAACCACAGCCAAACCAGTTTAAACAGGATTTACAGCCAAGCAGAGCCTAGCGCCGGATAAGCGCGCCTGGGACTCTTTGTCCTCAAGTGACTTCTTCTGGTGTATTTTCTGGATACTTAAAACCTCGCACGTATGAGCAGCCATCTATGGACAGAGTTCCAGCCCCACTCGCGCCAGTAGGGGGGAGTCACCAACGATAGAGCCTATACAGTGATTTTATTCAGGTTAATTCCATCACCGATGGCGGATATATACGAAAAAACCACTTACTGGAGCTATTCCATTGGTCCCCGAAAGCGGACAGGCTGTCGCTAAGTTCATTCAGTTGGTCAGCAGGAGATAAACAGCGTCCCCCAGCCCACCTCGCGTCAGTAGGGGAGAGTCACCAACGTTTAGTACCAACAAGGACAGTTTTGTAGGCTTAGTCCCTCGCGAAGGATGTACATATGAGACACTGTCTTTACTATTTCATCTGGTCCCCGAAAGCGGAAGGACTGACACGCAGTTTATTCATTTTGGTAAACAGGAGGTAAATAGAGTCTTCCAGCCCAACTCGCGCCAGTAGGGGGGAGTCACCAACGATAGCGCCTATACAGTGATTTTATTCAGGTTAATTCCATCACCGATGGAGGATATATACGAAAAAACCACTTACTGGAGCTATTTCATCTGGTCCCCGAAAACGGAAGGACTGCCACTCGATTATTTATCTCTCTGTGTTCTACAGGTTCATGTCGGTGGTCTGTGTGTGTGTTTGTTGGTGTAATTTGCGTATCTGATGACTATTGATGATTATTTGATTATTGATGTAATTTTATGTTGTGGTGCTGATATGCATTATTTTCATGTTTTTCTTCATTTAATAAAGTTTACACCTTTATTAATACGCTGTTCCCGACCCTTTTCATCCATAATTAACTTGTTTAGCTCTTTACTATAATCTCTATGTTTGATAAGAGAAAAGAGTGAGAGCAGGAGATGCTTAGACAGTGAAAAGTGAGTTGAGGCTTGGAGAGAGAGATCATTTTGGTAAATCTTCTTCCAGGTTGTCTCAAGTCCATCTCCTATTTACACCTTATCTAAAGTGTAATCTATAACTCTGTCAGTCCACTATCCCTTGTCGATTTCACTACTATTGTCCAACTCGACAAATACTCTACCACTTTAACTCAACCACGACAGCGAAAAGGCAGTCAGCCAAACGAGCACCTTCACCAGATCGCGAAATTGAAGTCATGTCCCAGTCGAGAATATTGAATAGTCAATGAAAAAGACATGAAAATGTGTCATCAGTCATGATTAGATAATATTATGATAAAATTCATTAATGAAATTGAGATCAAATTTGAGATAAATAAAGTTGGAAAATGTCTGTATGCTCCGATTAAATGACAGAGACGCACGTCAAGGGACATAATCACGATATATATATGAAATGAGTTAAATGTGCTGTAGTTATCAACCTTGAATTGTAACTAATAAGCAAATGTTAGCGAATTAAGAGATTAAAGTTCCATCTTATAGTTAGTTATATGTACTATAACTGAAAAAAAGTTCAATCATCAACTTGAGAGTGAAAAAAAAAACAGTCATTCAAATGTAATAGGGTAAAGTTAACACGATTCTCCATGCGAACAGCATAATTGAGTTGCGAATGTCAATACAAATGGGCCCAAAGAATAAATACAGGCTCCAAACTGCGTTAAAGACAACATCAGTGAGACATCAGCTACACTTGTCCTATAAAAATGTCAATGCGTGTCTGAGGGTTCAAACGAAAATCGAGAGTCGTCAAGTTCCCCGATAAGTGATCAAAGCAGGCGAATGATACCTGTTTAAGAGCCGTGTGTTTATACAAAGTTCCTTTCAGAGCTGACTGCCGATGAGTTCTCACGTTGAAGAGATTGATGCTGGCGAATGATGGGTTCAATATTAGTACTTACATGGTCCGAAGTACGAATACAATAAGTTTAGCATTAGTTAACAAGTCTTTCATAAATATGCTGATGTGTATGTAATTTAAGTTTTCATTCTAATAAGCGATGAGTGAATCATCCGTTGATTGAAAACAAACCACCAGTACTTGTAAGCAGGTTGCAGGGGGCATATGCAAAACAGACTGTTCAAGTGGCACATGACAAGCAGTTCTTGCGGAGATTTAATATGTATATCATTCATCGATATCAGTTTGAGGACATCTTGACAAGGTGTCTCCAAGGAATTTTTTCATTCCCTTTTATTGCATGGATGTCGTTGTCGAAAACTTTCATCGCAATGGCGTATCTTGCAGCTACGGATTCTGATGGTGAGCTTTCTCCAAGAAAGACAGTGCTCGTTGGTCAGATTCAATCACGAAGTGCGACCCGAATAGATAACGTTGGAGCTTCATGACCGTCCAGATAATGGCCAACAGCTCGCGTTCCACAACAGAGTATCTTCCCGCTGTGTTTGACAACTTGCCAGACACGTTTACAATCGGACAAAGAATCACATTCACTTCTTGTATGAGAGACCTGCCGATGCCTTCAGAGAAGCGTCTGTACTTACTTACTTACTTAGTCGTTCCCCTTCTACCGTGAGGTGTAGAGGTTTGGAAGAGAGAGCGCCAGACTATCCTATCGGCTGTCTTCCTCCTGGCCTGGTTCCATTCTAGTTCTCGATCCTTCAAAGATTGTCTAATGTTGTCCTCCCAGCGGACTCTGGGTCGTCCTCGGGATCTGGATCCTTGGCTCTTTGTTTCCCATTCTTGTCGTGGTATCCGATCTTCTCCCATTCTGCAGACATGGCCAAACCATCTTAATTGGGACTGTTCTACTTGGGTCTGCAGGGGGTAGGATTTTAGGCCTTGACGTATCGTCTGGTTGCGTACCATGTCTCTTCTTGTTACTTCAATCACCTTCCTCAGATACCTCATTTCTGAGGTTTGGATCTGGCTTTTATGGGTTGTAGTCATTGCCCATGACTCGCATCCGTATGTCAAGACTGGGACATAGGTGGAGCGGTATACAGCCATCTTCGTTTTCTTACCAACCTCTCTCTTGCTGAGGAATCCTCGATTTATGGCCTGAAAAAGTCTCCCAGCTGCTGCTTTTCGAGTGGCCAACTCTTCTTTGATGCCTCCCTTTCGGTCTATAATAGCTCCGAGGTATTTAAAGTGGTCGACCTGCTCCAGGACCTGTTCTCCCAGCTTAATCTGATGTTTTCTTTCTTCTCGTGATATCACCATGTATTTTGTTTTAGAGCTGCTTATGACCTTCCCTCTCTTCTCCAGCTCTTCCTTCCAGACCTGCAGGTTGGATTGGAGATGCGCCTCTGATTTAGCAATCAGGGCAACATCATCAGCAAATGCCAGCTCCAAAATATAGACCTGTCTCATCTTCCAGTACCCCACTGAATACTTTCTTGTTCTCTCCTTACATGCCTTGATGACATCGTCCATAAGGAGTATGAAGAGGTAAGGTGATAGGATATCATCTTGTCTTACACCAGTGGTGGTCCTGAACTCTTCCGACTTATGGTTTGCTGTCCTCACATAATTTCTGCAAGACTTGTAGAAGCTCTGTATAGCATGAATCAGAGGTGCTGGAATATTCTTCCTTGCCAAACAGTCCCAAAGTTTACTCCAGGGGACCCTGTCAAACGCCTTTTCCAGATCTATGAAACAAAGATGCATCTCACTCTTATACTCAAGGGCCTTTTAACTCAGCTGTCTGAGTGTGAAGATTAGGTCTTGAGTACTTCGGTTTGCTCGAAATCCGCACTGGACCTCATCCAATTGTGGCTCAGCTAGGCGTCGGAGTCTCTGCTCTAGGATTCTAGAGTAGATTTTACCAGGGACACTGAGAAGGGATATGCCTCTATGGTTTCCACACTGTCGATTGTCACCCTTTTTGAAAATTGGTGTTATGATGGCAATCTCCCAATCCTTTGATATGGTCTTGTTGTACCACGCTGCCTGTAAAACCCTTAAGAGTAATAGGTCGCCTGATGCTCCCATGAACTTAACCATTTCTGGTGTTATACCATCATGCCCTGCTGCTTTGCCCATCTTGATTTTCTCCAGTGCTGCCTTCAGTTCTTCCATCTTTATGTCATCTTCACCATCATTGGTTTTCTCTTCTGTGCTAGTGTTTATCATTTCAGATGCTTCACCATCCAGGAGTTCTGAGAAATATTCTTTCCATCTTCCCATTACTTCCTTCGGGGCAGTAAGCAATTTGCCTTGCTTGTCCTTTATAAATTTGAGAGGGCATTGTTTTTCCTTCCTCGTGTTCTTTAGAGTCTTATAGAACAATTTCTGGTTTTCTTGTGCATCTTTTTCTAGCTTTTCTCCAAATTCTTCCCAGGACTTCTGTTTTGCTGCTAGCACTTTGTTCTTTGCTTCTGTTCTGAGTGTCACATATTCTCTATATTTTTCCATTTGTCCTGTTGTGTTTTTAGCTCCTAAGTATTGTTTCGTGCCATTTTCTTCTCTCTTATTTTCTCTTTGACTTCCTCTGTCCACCAAGGTGTCCTCTTTCTCTTGTTCCCAAGTCGGACTTCACCGCATGCTTCTGCAGCAGCTGTCTTTATGATATCCTTGAATTTAATCCAGAGGGTTTCCAAGTCATCAGGTCGTTCTTCTGTGTTGCTCACCGCTGCAGCAATAAGCCCCTGATATCTGGTCTTAATTTCTGGCTCTCTCAGCTTGTAGGTCCTAATGCTCATTTCTCCTGCTGAGAAGCGTCTGTACGGAGGGTAAAAGGTAGTTTTTTTTATCAGGCAATCTTAAGAAAGGCGGTAAAGAAAAATGATATTTAATGCATGCTAAAGCGATCTGAATAGGGCTGACATCCCTGTCTATGTAAACAAAAATCGAAGTTACGGAAACAACAACGAATGGACACACTTTGCTGCGGGACGGACATCCGGAGTCTGAGGCTCTAATGACTGTCAGTGGTGAAAGCCGAAAGGAAGCCACTGACACGAGAACGGACTTCCTGACCGCAAAACATGATACAAGAATAGGATTTTGGAATGTCAGGACAATGAATGAGACGGGTAAACTAAAACAGGTCATGGCAGAAATCAGAAACTATAGGTTACACATTCTAGGGATAAGCGAGAGCAGATGGACAGGGACAGGAAAAGTTAAAACAGCAGCAGGAGAAACAGTACTTTACTCTGGAAGAGAGGATGGACAGCACAATGAAGGTGTAGCCATTATTCTACAGAATGGAATAGAAAGACATTACTGGAATGGAAACCCATCAACAACAGACTGATAAGATTAAGATTGAGAGGTAGATTCACCAATACTACACTAATACAATGCTACGCACCAACGAATGACAGCGATGAAGAGGTCAAGGATGAATTATATCAACAACTGCAGAAAGAAATGGAAGAGACACCTAGATATGATCTTATTATAGTAATGGGAGACCTCAATGCGAAAGTTGGTACACACAATACGTATAATGAAAGAGTAATGGGGAAATGCGGCAGCGGAACAGCAAACAAAAATGGGGATAAACTAATAAGTTTCTGTAGTATATTGTCGGCGTCTGTGGCTTAATGGATATGAACGCAGTTTCATAATCCAGATATACCAGGTTCGAAACCTGCTGCAGGCGGTTTGGTAGCAGATCGCTTTGTGTGGATTTTTAACAATGGTATAAGCGCCGTACCGTTCAGAAAGCAATGGCAAACTACTGAATGAAAAAATTGCCTAGAAAAATCACAAACAGCAAATAAAAGCCTGGGTTGATTGCCACGTCCTGTAAAGGATAAGCAACTAACTTTCTGTAGTATTAACAACCTGGTCATTGGAGGAACACTTTTCCCACATAAAGAAATTCACAAATAAACATGGGAATCACCAAATGGACGGGACAGAACCAAGATAGATCACATCATGATTAATGGTAGATGGAGACATGCATTACAAGATGTGAAGGTAAGAAGAGTTGCAGATGTGGGAAGTGATCACCATTTAGTAGTAGCAAAACTTCAAGTGAAACTAAGAAGGGCTGGACCACTGTAACTACACAGAGAAGGTTTGACATCAGCAAATTGAGGACTCCCTTACCAGAAAAGCTTTTGCGGCTGACATAAAGAAACGATATCAATTTGCCACAAGTCAGGAAAAGACATCGACAGATGATATAGACCAGAAATTCAACACCATTTCAACAATATATAAGGAAAGCAGCAAATCATGCTTGGGATTCCAGGAAAGGAAGAAGCAAGACTGGATAACAACAGAAACATTAAACGCCATAACACTGAGAAAGGTAATGAAAAGAACGAAAAAAAAGCGAAGTCCCCCAGGTTAAAGCAACTATATAGCGAACAGTATTGTCAGCTGGACAAGGAAGTTAAACGCCAAATCCGAGCAAACAAAAGGAATTTCCTTGACGATCTTGCAAGACAGGCAGAAGAGACAGCACTGAGAAATGAACAAAGCACAGTATACAAAATAACTAAATTCATCAGCGGGAAACGAGGTGCAAACAACATTACATTAGTAAAAGATAAGCAAGTAAATCTCATTACGACAGCAGAGCGACAGGAAACAAGATGGGCAGAGCACTTCAGAGAAACTCTGAACAAGGAACCACCAGAGACACAATTGGATGTTCCTGAGGCTGAAAACGATCTACATGTAAATACAGACACTCCACGAAAAGAAGAAATCATCACAGCAATCAAAGGGTTACAGAACGGAAACGCTCCTGTCCATGATAACGTAAATGCAGAGCTATTTAAGACAGACCCTGAGCTAGCAGCAGAACTATTAGAACCACTATTTGCACAAGTCTTAAAAACAGGAACAACACCATCAGAGTGGAACTAAGGAATAATTGTCAAATTGCCCAAGAAGGGAGATCTTGCAGACTGCAATAATTGGAGAGGAATCACTCTTCTCTCAGTTCCCAACAAAATACTAGGCAGATTAATTATACAGAGAATTTCAAAAGCAGTAGACAACAAACAGGAAAGAACAAGCAGGATTTAGAAAGAACAGAAGATGTGGGGATCATATATTCACTCTCAGGAACATTATAAAGCAGTGCTCAGAATGGCAAAGACAGATGTACATTAATTTCGTTGATTTTGAAAAGACTTTTGACAGCATACATAAGGACAGTTTATGGAAAATACTGAGGGCTTATGGCATTCCAAGCTGCATAGTGTCAATCATAAAAAGCCTCTATGCCAACTTTACGTATAGTGTTGGGCAGAGCAACCTAACATTTGAGGTGAAGACAGGAGTAAGACAGGGATGCCCCTTATCAACAACTGTATTTTTAACAGTCATAGACTGGGTGATGCGCCAGACAACAGAGGGCAGTCCAAGAGGAATAGGATGGACTACATTTTCTACATTGGAAGATCTGAAATATGCAGATGACATTGCGCTACTAGCACATTCACATCAACACATCCAGGAAAAAACGGATAGGCTTAATAAGTACAGCCAGCAGGTGGGCTTGAACATCAATTTAAAGAAGTCAGAGGTCATGACGCTCAATGTGAGCAACCCTGAGCCCATATCAGTAAGGAATCAGCAACTGGTACAGACAGACACCTTCACATACCTAGGATGCATAGTAACACCAGACGGCGGGGCAGGCAAAGACATCAACATCAGAATGAATAAACCAAGAACAGCCTTTTTTTGCCTAAACAACATCTCAAAGTCCTCCCAATACAGCACAAGCACAAAAATAAAATTATATCAGAGCTGTGTGCTTTCTGTGCTTCTCTATGGTGCAGAATGCTGGAGAGTTATAGAGAATTAAATGTCGAAATTGTCCTCTTTTCACACGATATGCCTAAGAAAAATTCACCGCATCTTTTGGCCGAATACCATCACCAACCAAGATCTGCTTACTCGGAGCAAGCAGGAGGACATGAACACCATTATAGCTGGCAGACGCTGGAGCTGGGTTGGCCATGTCCTCAGAAGAGATCCCGATGCCATCACAAGAACAGCTATGCTATGGACCCCTGAAGGAATACAAAAGAGAGGCCGACCAAAAACAGCGTGGCGGAAGACTGTGAAGGCTGAGATGCAAAGAATGAACCAGAGTTGGGGCACTGTACGAAGGATGGCCACTGATCGAGCTAAATGGAATCAATTTGTTGTTACCCTACAAGATGCCACTAGGCGTGATGGCCACTGACTGCTTTGACGGTCGGTGGTTAAGGATCAAAGAAGAAAGCGGTCTGACAAGCTTCAGTTCAGAGTACTTTGTTAGGAGAACCTTAACGTACCAAAGCAGACAATTCAGCAGTAACAGAAGACAGATTTGGTATGAACCTGCCATAGAAATGGACCAGACCCAGAAGACTACGTACTTGTTTCTTCATCTTTGGAATGGACAAGTTAAGATTCTTAGAAACATTATGTTCCTCAGTTTTAAGTAAACCATGGTATGCGCTATGGCCCAAAAAGGATTTCTTTAAAACCAGTCTGAATCTTCGAAGGTTTTGCAGTGAGGTTATTGGAACGAAGTGTTTCAAGAAGAGTTTTGAGACCAGATAATTGTTCGACCCATGAGTTGCTGAAAAGACAAATATCATCAATGTAGGTGATGACATCCTTGAGAGAAAATTTTCCTCATCATGCGTACGTAAGTAGCAGGCGCGTTTATCGGGCCAATACACATGAAGTTTGTAGTGAAATTGACAGAGATACAACGGTAAAATACTCAAAAGATAACATTTAAGGATAAAAACATAATGCGTAGGCTGCTGATGTACATGATCGCCTAGACCGCGGGTCATCACCCTCCATAAAATTGACTTGCTAGACAGGAGGGGAACGGCGGATCAAAAGAAAAAAAATATGACTGGAAAGGCTAAGGAGACGCAATGGGGGGGGATGGAGGAAAGTAAAAATTCACGTCCCCCAAATTGACACGAGGTACGGAATTGGACGTTTTGCGATATCAAGCCTTGATTTGAATTCAGCGGCTAAAACGCAGATGTTAGGAATATTACAAAAATTTAAAAAGTAATTTTTCTTAATATTAATGTTAGGAATATAAAAATTAGCTGGCCGGATGGCCTATTCTGAGCAATGAAATAATATGATCTTAATTTTACAAACGGATAGATAATATTGAAGATAATGACAAAAGACAGTGTAGTTTACATCATCGACAGACTGCCTTGAATAAAAAGTGTCGTTATTTGCACACAAAACACGACCTTGGGGACGCAGGTGTTCAAAGTTACTTATTATGGAGGAGAGGGTTTTTGAGCGGTAGCTGTGTCTAAATATAACTTTTTACGACAAAATTTTAAGGGGAGAGAAAGGTTGCTTCAAAAATCAAGCACATTTTTTTTTAGAAACACAAGTAGAGACGGACAGACTAACAGATAACCATCCATACGTGACTGAAGCTTGACTGAAATGACTTTAGTGTAGAAATTTGAAATTTAAAGTACAACTAGGCAGTGATTGGCCACAGACAATCATATCATTAGCGCTCAGACGCGAATTTGGGGTCATTCTTCAATAATTGTTCAGTGTTAGACACAGATTTTAAAGTGTGGTGTTTTCCCATATGAAAGACAGTGAATAAATTTAGGGACGCCATCCTATAGCCAGCAGCTCAGCTGAGTTTTGCTAGCACTTCTGTGTTAATTATTCATAATCTGGTAAGATTGAAATTATTTCTTTATATATTTTGAATATTGTTTCATGTTCGAGTGATTTGATACTGCCATATCAAAATCTAGCCGTACAAACAAGTAGGGAGTTGCTCTAGACCCCCCGCCCAAGTCAGGGTCTAGGGACCAACAAGGTACATAAACTACAGCAAGGATTATGCAAGATATATCAAGCGTTGAAACAGATTACCTATCTTCTTTTAGGGCCGACAACTAATAAATATTTTTCAGAATCTATGGTCTGGGAGGATCTGTCTGATGTAGGCCCACCATGGTAACTGTGCTGTTTGGTCAGAGAGATCTGACCTGTCTGTATGATGTGGTTGTTGTGTCAGTGTTGTGTCCAGACGTGGGTAGAGAATAGATTTTGACACATAGCCCATACTTTGATTGCAGAGCTGTGAGTTTCTATCGACAACAAAGCAGAGTCTATTCGGTGGGTGACTTTACTCGAGTGTATCTGTGCAGTTCTTGTGACAGAGACCACCATTATTGCCCGCCAGCACGGAGAGGTGGGACCGCAAGTTTTCAGCACCAGAGCTACAAAAAGATGAGTGAGCCTCTGGTCTGCTGGACATTCACCAACTATTGGTAGTGACTAATATCCCCGTAAAAATTCCCACCATTTTCTGGACATTGTGTAGTCAATATAGACAGGTGTGATGAGGCCACCCCAACAGCACAAACAGTAAATATCCTCCCAAAGAGATGACTACTCGAACTTTTTTTTTATAAAACTAACTAGTCTAGTACTTAAATAGGTACGCTCTTGCATTTATTATGTAACATTCCATGCATTTTTTTTCATAAATTTTCAATCCTTCTTTTAAAACAAGTTCTGGTCACATAAAACTTGATCCAGAACCAATAAATGTAATATAATTATATCAAAAACTTTATACACGTGAGTTAGTTCAGTGTATTTTAACACTTGTTAATCTTATTAGTCTTCTTAAATGTCTGTGGGTGTATTTATAACTAACACACCACATTACACATCATTACCCTAGACACTTTACGTAGCCACATTCATTAAGAAAAAAAAATTAAGTGTGAGGTCGTAGTGGTAGCAAGAAAGGCCTTCTGATAATTCTCAACTACATTTTATCTCAGGAGCCTTCACAGCTGGCCTCATACAAGTTACATGTAGTAATAACACCATCATACAATACCATCAACACCACTACATAAATTGGGGGCTCGTCCGGGATAATTAGCCCAACAGTAAAATTAGGATCTCCTGGTGGGAGAAATAAAAGTAGGGAAATAAATTGTAAAATTTCCTTTAAAATTAAAAGTGTCCCTGCAGATAAAAGTTGGTGAATCTTCACAGCCAGTAATAATTAATTAGTTAACTGGTTAGTTAGAATTAGTTAGACTATAGTCATATAGTAATTAGAAGTACTTAGTGTATTTACTGGTTAGAGATTTATCTTGTATATTATTATATTGTCCAAAAAGTATGGCAGAGCTAGCAAAGTTTAGATCAGCTGCTGTGCTCACTGCGAAGGAGATGGGGATGGATGGTCAAATTTTAATTCAATACGTAACGACTGAATGTGATAAATATATTGAACGGGAAGAAAGGAGATTAGAAAAAGAGGCTGAAAGAAAATTAGAGGCTGACAGGTTAGCTGAAGAAAAGAGATTACAAATTGAGGCTGATAGAGAAATTAAGAGGCTGCAGATTGAGGCAGAAGAAAAACGACAGCAAAGGGAGGCAGAAGATAAAAAGGCCGAAAGGGAGGCAGAAGATAAAAAGGCCGAAAGGGAAGCAGAAGATAGAAGGTTGCAGAGGGAGCACGAATTACGACTAAGGGAGCTGGAATTACAAGGTCCGGCTCCTGAAAATGGTGCCAGCCCTTTTGCCTCAGATGCTACGCCCAGTATGGGAGCCTCAAACTCAGCTATGGGGTTTCATTTAGACCATTTTGTTGAAAAAGACGATGACATAGAGGGGTACCTAGGACGTTTTGAGTTATTAGCTACTACATATGGGTTAGAGAGAGAGAGGTGGAGCTTAAAGCTATCACAGGGATTGAGGGGTACTTCTTACGAAGTATTTGCCAAAATGAACAGGGAAGACCAAGACAATTATGACATGTTAAAGCAGGCTTTGTTATTAAGGTACGAAAAGAATGGTGAATTTTATCGTAAGAAATTCAGAAATGCCAAACTGTTGTCTGGGGAGACATACCACCAATTTTCTGCCAGAATAGAAACCTATTTGGAGAAATGGACGGCTCTGGGGAAGACCCAAGATCTTAAAGAAATGATCATGATTGAGCAATTGAGAGAGTCCATGGCTCCAGACATGAGAAAATTTCTCATGGAACAGGGTGCAGAGAAGTTGGGGGAAATTTTAAATGTTGCTGAGAGGTATCAGGCAGCTCAGGCAGAGGTAAGTGGTGCTAAGAAGAAGCACATAGACAATTTTAAAGCTCCACAGCAATTTAATAAATTTGATAATAGAGAGCAGGGAAATAAGGGTAGGACAAACTTTGAGCGGCAAAGAAATGACTATCGCGACAGAAACTCACAGTTCAATGACCAAAAGTTCAATGAAAGAAAACCGTTGAACCAAGGAAAAAGATGGTGCAAATGGTGCAAGAAGGATAACCATAACACCGAATTTTGTAGAAGGAAACCTTCAAACATTGCTGCAATGAAGTCGGGGACGCAAAGAGTAAAGGTTAATCCTAAGGGACAACAGGAACCTTATCACCCCCCAGTTTGTGAGGATGTTATTTGTAATGGGGTCACCATAAGGTGCCTTTATGATACAGGTTTGGATTATGATTCAGTTGTGAAGTCTAGCCTAGTGGACCCAAGTCAGTATACCACAGAAACAGTGGAAATACAAGGGGCGACTAAGGACATACCACTCATGACACTTCCCATCGCAAGGATAACGGTGAAAACTCGCTATGTGGAAGGAGAAATCAGAGCAGCAGTGATAGATGAACCAATCTACCCTCTGATATTGGGGTGTAGATACGTCTTCTTGGGGAATCCCGAGAAACCTGTGATCATGGCGACAGTGCAGACCAGGTCACAGAAGAAGGAGGAAGAAGGTGAACCTATAAACGCTCATCCAGAGGAGATGAGGAAGGCGCAGGCTGAGGATAGGACACTCAAGCCCTGTTTTAAAAAATTGCCCAAATGCCACACACCTCCGAGCAAGGGGGAATATTTCATGAAGAATAGATTATTATACAGGAAGACAGGAACTAGATCCACTGGTCACGGACAGTTAGTTCTTCCCAAGAGATATAGGGCAAATTTGATAAGGAGCTTACATGTTGGAAAAGATGGTGACCATGAGAAAGTCGGTACCATCTGCCAAAAGATTGCTCTAAAATACTATTGGCCCGACGTAAATGTCGATGTTGAAAACTTTGTAGAAGCATGTGGCGTATTTCATGAGGGAACACCCACAAAGGGAAAATATGTGCAGGACCTAGAACCGCCACGGGGCAACTTTAGGCCTGAAAGGAAAACTAATTATACACGGGTAGACAAAGTGGAATGGGAGCCCCCTTTTCACACCCAGTCTTCACTTGAATGGATTAACATGGCCGCTATGCGAAGAGTACAAAGAAGAAATTTAACCCAGGATAGGATGACAATCCCTCGGTCAGACTTATATAAACTGGAGGAACAGACAAGAGAGCGAAGATCTCTCATAAACAATCTTAAGTGGGGAGACAAACCCCAGAGAAAAATTGGTAGTGGTCGATTTGTGAGTGATGATTCTAGGAAGAAAAGTCCTCATTATAAAGCTTCTAATGGACGGGACCAGATGAGTTCCATGAAAAATAAGTATGATAAATTAAAGATCCAGATGTAACTTTATTAAGGACCTGGACAGATGAGAAGGCGGAAGAGACTGTTACCTCATCGTATCAATACGTGAACGAACTGACCACTCGTTTGAAAGCTGGATGGAAACTGGCAAATGATAATTTGAAACAAGCCAGGAAGAAACATGCAGCATACTTTAATAGGAAGGCAAAGGACAGGGAACTGGCAGTCGGAGAGAAGGTGCTGCTTTTACTACCCGGAAGCCAGAATAAATTACAAATTGGTTGGCAAGGTCCATATACGGTTCTAGAGAAGGTGTCTAGAACAAACTATAAAATTGACAAAAAGGGGAAGGAAAAAGTTTATCATGTAAACCTGTTAAAGAAGTATCTGGACAGACCACTCCAGGAAAGCACCCCCTTATTGACCTTAGCTATTGCAACCCAGATGCAAAAGGAACCACTCACCTCACATGAATACCCATTACATCCTTGTGAAACAGCAGCACAGGTAAAAGTCAGTAAGCACCTGACTAAAAACCAGAGGGAGAGAGTTCAAAAGGTTCTGGAGGAACATACAGATGTATTAACAGATAAACCAGGCCATACAAATTTGCTACAGTATGACATGAAACTGGTAGACTCAAACCCAATCTGTATGAGAGCCTATTCTATTCCGTTCGCGAAGGAGAAGGCATTAAAGGAAGAAATAGATTATTTATTGAAGGAGGGGATTATTTCGCACAGTGAATCATCTTTTAGTTCTAGTGTCGTTTTGTTGAGGAAACCGTCTGGGGAACACAGACTGTGCATAGATTACAGGAAACTGAATGCTGTCACAGAAGGACAAGTGGATCCATTACCAGACACAAAACAGCTATTTGCCAGACTGAACAAGGCAAAATACTTTTCAAAGGTGGATCTTAGTAAAGGCTATTACCAGATCCCAGTGAAGCCTGAAGTGAGACCTTATTTGGCTTTTAGCACTTCGGATGGACATTATGAATTCAATATGCTACCATTCGGACTGAAAAATGCTCCGAGTGTGTTTTCAAGGATGATGCGAAAATTGTTGGACCCCCTGAATAACCCATGTATCACAAATTTCATGGATGATATTCTCGTCGCCACCGAGACCTTTGAAGAACACATTGAAGCTCTGGAGATGTTGTTTGATAGACTTCGGGAGGCGAACTTAACTGCTAGGCCAACAAAATGTTGTATTGGATGCAAAGAGTTGGAATTCTTGGGACACACTGTATATCAGGGTAATATGACCCCTGATCCTAAGAACTTGGAAAAACTGCAGAGAGCACCTAGGCCGCAAACAAAAAAAGACGTGCGATCATTTGTGTCGTTATGCGGATTTTATCAGAAATACATCAAGAATTTTAACGCTATTTGTGCTCCTCTGACTGATCTGACTCGCAAGGGACTTCCAGATAAAATTATTTGGACTGCACAATGTGAACTAGCGTTCCAAGAGTTAAAGGAAAAACTCACTAGCAAGCCTATTCTCAAACTGCCTGATTTGACACAGGACTTTGTCTTAAGAACCGATGCAAGTAATGTGGGACTCGGAGGGGCTTTGTTGCAAAGATCATCTTCACCTGATGGGGAACTGAAACCAGTCGCTTATGCAAGCCGTAAATTGAATAAGGCGGAACAAGGATACTCCACAAGCGAAAAAGAATGTTTAGCATTAATCTGGGCAATAAAGAAGTTTCAAATCTATCTATATGGTAGGACATTTGTGGTGGAGACGGATCATCAGCCTCTCGTGTTCTTGTCTCAGGCTAAGCATGAAAACGCAAGATTGCTGAGGTGGTCTTTATTGCTTCAACCTTATCAGTTCAGTATCCAATATATCCCAGGCAAATTGAATGTCGGTGCAGATTTCCTCAGTCGGCACCCCTGTGATCAAAATTAGAGTAGTGGCAGACGTGAGGAGTAATTTTACCTATGTGTATCGCTGGTTTTGGAACTTGCCATAGGCATGTTTTCAAGTGGGGAGATGTGTAGTGAAATTGACAGAGATACAACGGTAAAATACTCAAAAGATAACATTTAAGGATAAAAACATAATGCGTAGGCTGCTGATGTACATGATCGCCTAGACCGCGGGTCATCACCCTCCATAAAATTGACTTGCTAGACAGGAGGGGAACGGCGGATCAAAAGAAAAAAAAATATGACTGGAAAGGCTAAGGAGACGCAATGGGGGGGGGGGGGGGGAGGGAGGAAAGTAAAAATTCACGTCCCCCAAATTGACACGAGGTACGGAATTGGACGTTTTGCGATACCAAGCCTTGATTTGAATTCAGCGGCTAAAACGCAGATGTTAGGAATATTACAAAAATTTAAAAAGTAATTTTTCTTAATATTAATGTTAGGAATATAAAAATTAGCTGGCCGGATGGCCTATTCTGAGCAATGAAATAATATGATCTTAATTTTACAAACGGATAGATAATATTGAAGATAATGACAAAAGACAGTGTAGTTTACATCATCGACAGACTGCCTTGAATAAAAAGTGTCGTTATTTGCACACAAAACACGACCTTGGGGACGCAGGTGTTCAAAGTTACTTATTATGGAGGAGAGGGTTTTTGAGCGGTAGCTGTGTCTAAATATAACTTTTTACGACAAAATTTTAAGGGGAGAGAAAGGTTGCTTCAAAAATCAAGCACATTTTTTTTTAGAAACACAAGTAGAGACGGACAGACTAACAGATAACCATCCATACGTGACTGAAGCTTGACTGAAATGACTTTAGTGTAGAAATTTGAAATTTAAAGTACAACTAGGCAGTGATTGGCCACAGACAATCATATCATTAGCGCTCAGACGCGAATTTGGGGTCATTCTTCAATAATTGTTCAGTGTTAGACACAGATTTTAAAGTGTGGTGTTTTCCCATATGAAAGACAGTGAATAAATTTAGGGACGCCATCCTATAGCCAGCAGCTCAGCTGAGTTTTGCTAGCACTTCTGTGTTAATTATTCATAATCTGGTAAGATTGAAATTATTTCTTTATATATTTTGAATATTGTTTCATGTTCGAGTGATTTGATACTGCCATATCAAAATCTAGCCTTACAAACAAGTAGGGATTTGCTCTAGACCCCCCGCCCAAGTCAGGGTCTAGGGACCAACAAGGTACATAAACTACAGCAAGGATTATGCAAGATATATCAAGCGTTGAAACAGATTACCTATCTTCTTTTAGGGCCGACAACTAATAAATATTTTTCAGAATCTATGGTCTGGGAGGATCTGTCTGATGTAGGCCCACCATGGTAACTGTGCTGTTTGGTCAGAGAGATCTGACCTGTCTGTATGATGTGGTTGTTGTGTCAGTGTTGTGTCCAGACGTGGGTAGAGAATAGATTTTGACACATAGCCCATACTTTGATTGCAGAGCTGTGAGTTTCTATCGACAACAAAGCAGAGTCTATTCGGTGGGTGACTTTACTCGAGTGTATCTGTGCAGTTCTTGTGACAGAGACCACCATTATTGCCCGCCAGCACGGAGAGGTGGGACCGCAAGTTTTCAGCACCAGAGCTACAAAAAGATGAGTGAGCCTCTGGTCTGCTGGACATTCACCAACTATTGGTAGTGACTAATATCCCCGTAAAAATTCCCACCATTTTCTGGACATTGTGTAGTCAATATAGACAGGTGTGATGAGGCCACCCCAACAGCACAAACAGTAAATATCCTCCCAAAGAGATGACTACTCGAACTTTTTTTTATAAAACTAACTAGTCTAGTACTTAAATAGGTACGCTCTTGCATTTATTATGTAACATTCCATGCATTTTTTTTTCATAAATTTTCAATCCTTCTTTTAAAACAAGTTCTGGTCACATAAAACTTGATCCAGAACCAATAAATGTAATATAATTATATCAAAAACTTTATACACGTGAGTTAGTTCAGTGTATTTTAACACTTGTTAATCTTATTAGTCTTCTTAAATGTCTGTGGGTGTATTTATAACTAACACACCACATTACACATCATTACCCTAGACACTTTACGTAGCCACATTCATTAAGAAAAAAAAAATTATGTGTGAGGTCGTAGTGGTAGCAAGAAAGGCCTTCTGATAATTCTCAACTACATTTTATCTCAGGAGCCTTCACAGCTGGCCTCATACAAGTTACATGTAGTAATAACACCATCATACAATACCATCAACACCACTACAAAGTTCCACTGGGATAGATCTCTAGCAATTGAGAAAACAGTAAGAGGTTTAGCTCTATCAGTAAGAGGAACTTGCCAATATCCTTTTGAAGGGTCAAATTTACCAAAGTCAGTAGCTTTATGAGAGTTTTGACAATAAATCTTCTAGAACAGGCATTAGCTCTACGTCACACTGCGTAATACTATTAAGTCTTCTAAAATCAATACAAAGTATAATACTCTTATCTTTTTTCTGACGATGACATCAGAAAAGTGTATGGTAAGTTTGGATGCGAAATGATGTTAAGATGTAACATTTTCGTCAATTTCTTTTTCGACCTGTTCCTGAAAGTGCAGAGGAATAGGATAGGGTCGTAAACGAATAGGTCGATGATCAGTATGAACAATATCATGAGAGATAATGGAAGTTCGACCTGGTATGTCTGTAAGAACCTCATGATATGACTCGAGAAGAGTACGGTTAATACATTGTTGTTCTGATGAAAGATCGGAATAGACAGAAACTTCCTTCAAGGATTCAGTAGCATGTAAAGACATGACTGTAAGTTGTAAAGTTAAGTCAGGAAATGAAGATTGTACGTCCTGAATAACAGATAAAGATGAATAAGAAGTATGACGATGAGAAGGCTTGTCGACAGCTTCGAAAACATGTCTAAGATAGTAAGATCTATCATGAAATTTTCTTAGCATGTTGATGTGGAAAGTTATATACTTCTCTTATTGGTCCCGGTAACATGTGCCAGCTTGTAAGAGTTGGTTTAGTGTTATTACTATAAAAATGTTGTCAATGACTTTGTAGTAAAGAAAGCAAAGAATATTGGTTTATTTCACTATTGTTATTAGACTGTGGCTACAACATGTATGGGCCTGACTGCAAGTTCAACTGTAGCCAATATTGTCTAGAAGACGAAACCAAAAATCAACCAGTTTGCTATTATCTCACCGGCGCCTGTCTGCTAGGTTGTCAAGACGGTTATGATGGGACAACGTGCACTAAAAAAGGTAGGTAGATTGACAAAAAACGGAAAGACAAACAGTTAGTTAAAAAGATATATATATATATATATATATATATATATATATATATATATATATATATATATATATATATATATATATATATATATATATATATATATATATATATATATATATATATATATATATATATATATATATATATATATATATATATATATATATATATATATATATATATACACGCACTGAAGCACATTAAAAAAGCACCTCCTGTATAATCCAGGAACAGAATGTGGAATGTAAATATTAGTTTACATATTTGGAATCTTTATTCGTTTTCCTATGAATCCATGCTGGTCATTAATTTGTACATTTGATTGTTATGAAATTCATTGCTTTCTGTGCAGGCAAGGGAGAAAACCAAAAATGCTAACAATAAAAAAATTCATTCACACTATCCTCAGTATCTGGTATGTCCACCTTGTGCTTGCAAACAAGCTTGGCAGCGGCTCCGCATGGAACACACAAGTTTCTGAAGGAAATTCCGAGGAATCAAGTCCCATTCACGTGTAAGAGCAGCTTCGAGCTGTTGCAGATTAGCCGGAGAACCGTGCCTGTAGACTCTGCGTCCAAGCTCATCCCACAGATGTTCTATAGGAGACATGTCTGGTGATAGGGCAGGCCAATCAATCGTCACAATGTTCTGCTGCTGTAGATATTGCTGCGTAATGCATGCTGTGTGCGCACGTGCGTTATCCTGCTGGAGAATCTGCAAGTCTGGATAATTTGTGATCGCAGGAGCAACCAATGCATCCAGAACCTCATCTCGATATGTCACAGCATTAACATTTCCACGGAAAACGTGAAGAGGCAAGCGATGGTAAAAACTGAATCCTCCCCAAATGTGAATACTGCCACCTCCAAATCGGTTGTGCTGACGAACACAGCAATCTGCAAAGCGCTCTCTACACCGTCGCCAAATCCGCATACGTCTATCAGCAAAGGATATGTTGAATCTAATCTCGTCTGTGAATAGGACAGCATTATACTGCAGTCTAGTCCATCTGACATGTTGCTCTGCCCATTGCAGGCGCTGCTGACGATGTCTGTGAGTCAAGTTTTGCCCAACATAAGGTCGTCTTGCAGTAAGGCCTGTATCTCTGAGTCGTCGTATGACTGTCATTCGAGAGACTAGCCCACGTCTACCCACTATTGCTCTTGCTGTTTGACTTGCCGGGAGAGAACGATTCCTTAGGTGACTCAGCAGAATATGACAATCTTGCGCAGGGGTAGTAACTCGTGGTTGGCCACTCCGAAGTCCATCACGTGCACTGCCAGTGGTTCCGTAACGTTTATTGAGACGTACAATAGTGCTGTGGTGGCGATTCATCCTTCTGGCAATGGCCCGCGAGCTCATTCCGGTCTCCAACATACCAATGGCTCGTTGGCGGTCGATTTCAGATAGTCGTGGCCTTTCAAGCACATGTACTTGGTGTTTTGTCTCAACGGCCTTTTTATACCGAGTATACTGCCACAACGCGTACACATTTTCAGAGTCATAGCTGTTGGGAATCGTGTTGCACGTGTAACTTTCATTGTTTTCATGCAGTCTGTACACAAACCCGTGGGTTGAATCATGTACTTTCCATTCTAGCAGCCATTCGCTCTCTACCTCATGACAAACACGGGGAAAATCCATTCCCACACTTTTTTCCCAGCTTCTCGGCATCAGTATATATAATAGTGGTGCGTTTTTAATGTGATTCAGTATATATATATATATATATATATATATATATATATATATATATATATATATATATATATATATATATATATATATATATATATATATATATATATATATATATATATATATATATATATATATATATATATATATATATATATATATATATATATATATATATATATATATATATATATATATATATATATATATATATATGTATATATATATATATATATATATATATATATATATATATATATGTATATATATATATGTATATATATATATGTATATATATATATGTATATATATGTATGTATATATATGTATGTATATATATGTATGTATATATATATGTATGTATATATATATATATGTATATATATATATGTATATGTATATATATATATATATATATATATATATATATATATATATATATATATATATATATATATATATATATATATATATATATATATATATATATATATATATATATATATATATATATATATATATATATATATATATATATAATATATATATATATATATATATATATATATATATATATATATATATATATATATATATATATATATATATATATATATATATATATATATATTTATATATATTTATATATATATATATATATATATATATATATATATATATATATATATATATATATATATATTTATTTATATATATATATATATATATATATATATTTTTATATTTATATATTTTTATATTTATATATTTATATATTTATACATACTGTAAAAAAAAAAAGAAACGCATAGCTACTGAAGGCACATACATAGCCATAATTTTGACTTTAACTTTTTTAATTTAATGAGTTAATTGTTCAAATTGCAGACAAGAATACCTTAGTGTTCACCCAATCAATTGACAGTTGTTTTGCATGTGGGTCACGAGAGTTTTTTGGCGTACGGGCTTTCCCGTTAGTATGGTGTGTGGCCTCCTCTTGCATCGATCAGCGACTGGCATCTCCTGGGCATGGATGCGATCAGACGTCTGATGTGGGCCTGTGGGATGGCTGCCCACTCTTCCTGGAGTGCCTGGAAAAGATCACGACGATTGGCTGGAGCAACGTCTCGGCGAAAAATACGTCTATGCAGCTCATCCCACAGGTGCTCAATCGGACTCATGTCTGGAGACAGGGATGGCCAGGGAAGGGTGAGAATGCTGTTGTCAGTCAGGAACTGCGTGGTCAACCGTGCACAATGGGGTCTGGCGTTGTCCTGTTGAAACACAGAACTTTTGGCAGCCAAAGGTGGAAGGACATGGGGTCGAAGAAATTCATTGACGTATTGTTGCGCATTCAAGCCTCCTTCAATGTGCACCAATTGACTCCTTCCGTTGTAACTGATCATTCCCCACACCATTGCACCTCCACCACCGTGCGGCGGAGCGTCTCAACGCAATTTTGGGCAAAACGTTCATTTCGCCTACGGCAGACCCTACGCCGTCTATCATGACGCTGCAACAAAAAGAAAGATTCGTCACTAAACCAGACATGTCTCCATTGACTGTCAGCTGCCCAGGGACGATGCTGGTTGTCCCAAAGAAGTCGATTTTGGGGATCGCGGCGCGTAAGGACAGGTCCTCGGTGTGGTCGTTGTGCCCAAAGTCCAGCGTCATGCAGTCTATTCCGGACAGTTTGATCAGACAAATGACTGGGCAGTTGAGGAAGCTGTTGTAAACCTGTCTCTGAGGTGACAAAGCCGAATAAAGTGATCCTCCGCTGCTGTTGTCACTCTGGGTCGTCCAATGCGTTGCCGGTCTTCAACTGAGCCAGTGGCTTGGAACCGGTGCCAAAGTCGACTGATGGTACTCTGATGCACGTTTAGATGCCTGGCAACCTGACTTTGACTTTCGCCTGCATGCAGTCGGCCAATAGATATGTTCCTTAAATTTATCGATAGAGACACCATAAATGTCTGCTTGAAAATGAAATGAATTTTTTTTGTGTGTAGCGTTATCCTTTTATAGGGTTTCAGTTGCGTAGTCAGTGAATAGTGTTCACCCCAAATTTTGTTCCTTTCACGTGCGCGCAACATAAGCTGTGGTCAAAAATTGCGTCATAAACACCATTGACCACTGCGTTGTAACGATTACAAAAACGAACGCAATTCAGGTCAACACGTGCATTTGACACTGTAAAGAACATTTGAGGATCTATTTACTCGGAGCAAGCAAGAGGACATGAACACCATCATAGCTGGCAGACGTTGGAGCTGGGTTGGCCATGTCTTCAGAAGAGACCCCGATGCCATCACAAGAACAGCTATGCTATGGACCCTTGAAGGAAAACGAAAGGCCGACCAAAAACAACGGTGCGGAGGACTGTGGAGGCTGAGATGCAAAGAATGAACCAGAGTTGGGGCACTGTACGAAGGATGGCCGCCGACCAAGCAAAGTGGAATCAATTTGTTGTTGCCCTAAAATACGCCACTAGGCGTAATGGCCACTGACTGCTTTGACGGTCGGCGGATAGGAATCAAAGAAGAAGAAGAAGATGTATATATATATATATATATATATATATATATATATATATATATATATATATATATATATATATATAGAAACATTGTCCATACCTCGCTGCCATATTCAAATGCGTTGGTGAAACAGGCGTTATATACCGCAGCTTTGTCCTTCGTTGTGAGTTTGGAGTTTTCTGCCGAACCCACGAAGTGGCGGCGATGTCTGCGGCGCCACCTCGGAATGGGAGAAAAGAAGCTCCCACAACAAGCAGAAGAGAAGAGAAAAAAGTCGAAAAGTAACCCAGGAAAATATGAAATTGAGGGCTTACGCCTCAGGGGCGCACCCCCATAGCCAGTTATATATATATATATATATATATATAGAAAGAGAAAGAGAGAGAGAGGGAGAGAGAGAGAGAGAGAGAGAAATAGAGAGAGAGAAAATCACATCCTATGTAGCATTTTAGGGCATATGTTTTTAAAGTGTAAAATTTAGTATTTTGCGTGCCTTCTTTGGGATCAGTTTCAGTCCAGCATTGCCGGAACTAATTTATTGCTTTGATTCTGCGGGACTTAGTTCAACACTCTGGCTGATGCAGCGGTTTAGTAATGCGGACGCAGCTAGTTGATCTCCTTCTGCAGTGCGTCCCAAAAATGTTAAGTCCTATTGATAGACAGAGAGAAGAATGGATGGATGGATGGAGAAATTGATGGATGAATGGATAGAGAAATTGATGGATGAATGGATAGAGAGATTGATGGATGGATGGAGAAAAGAATGGATGGAGATGTAGATCGATGGATGGATGGATGGATAGAGAGATGGATGCATGAATGGATTGATGCATGGAGGGTTGGATGAATGGGTGACTACGTCTGAAGAGTAATATATTTGGACACCTATTTCCTTTCTTTGCAGTACAAACACAAGGGGACACTGGAGTTGCAGTAGGCATTGGTGTTGGCGTTGGTGTTGGTATGACGTTTTCTACCGTTGTAATTGTTGTTGGTGTCTACATTTGCCGTCGAAAATTCCAGACGCGGACTCCAGAAACAGAAAAACCAGACGAACATCCCAGTGCTCGTGCAGTGGATACTGAAGAACATCAGTATGAAATGATACAAGAACCAGGTCCAAAGTTGTTAATTTTGTCTAAAGCAGAGAAAGCAATGACTTGTAATACTTTTAATAATGATTATGAAATACTACTTTCTCCACTGTAAATTGTTTAAATATTTTTGTTTTACAAAAATATTTATAGAATGTGTAATTCCTATATTCACACATTGGGATTCTCGCCGACGTTACGGAGTTCGTGCACTGCACTGAGATCCTCCTTGTGTGATCTAAGGGAGGAGATCCGAGCACTGATGGAGTTACCCGTGTGCAGTGAAGATAGTCCTTAAAACTAAACCAAACCAGATTGTAAAAACTCCTTCTACTTTATACGAGGGGCGTTCAGAAAGTAATGCACCACATCTTTTTTCTCAGGAGCTGTTTATTCAAAAAGCATGAAATTTATACACAATATACATGGATATGTCATGTAAATATCGGTATTATTCAACATAATCCCCATCAACTTGTACAGCTTTATGCCAGCGTGAAACAAGTGAATGTATTCCTAGCCCGTACCAGATTTTGTCTTGATCATGTAGCCATTACTTCGCTGCATGAATCACTCCTTCATCATCTTCAAACCTTGTCCCACGGAGTGCATCTTTAAGTGGACCAACTAGATGAAAATCAGAGGGTGCCAAATCGGGACTATAGGGTGGATGGGGTAGTACAGTCCAACCCAATTTGATGATTGCTTCCCGTGTTGCCAGACTTGTGTGAGGTCGCGCGTTGTCGTGAAGGAGGAGCAGGTCTGCTGGATTCTTGTGCGGCCGAACTCTGCGAAAACGTTGATTGAGTTTTTTCAAAGACTTAATGTAAGCTTGCGAATTGATTGTCTCTCCTCTTGGCATAACATCCACAAGAATCACACCTTCGATGTCCCAAAAGACAGTGATCATGACCTTTCCAGCTGAAGGAATTGTCTTGAATTTCTTTCTTCGTGGTGATTGCGGATGATGCCACTCCATTGAATGTCTTTTTGTCTCAGGTTCAAAATGATGTGCCCAGATTTCGTCACTTGTAACGATCTTAGCCAAAAAAGTTCTCTCCATCAGCATTGAAACGCTCCAACAATTCAGAAGAAATTGCTTTCCTTTACAATCGGTGGTCATTTGTGAGACTTCGAGGAACCCATCTTGCGCAAACCTTAGAAAATCTGAGAGATTTTATAATTGCATTTGCACTACCAATGCTGACTGACAGCTGTAAGGCCAATTGTTGAGTAGTGATTCGCCAATCAGTAAGAATAATGCCCTCAGCGCATTTCAACATTTCCGCGTTGGTGGCTGTGGCAGGACGTCCACAGCGCGGCCGATCAAGTAGCTCCGTATCTCCACTTCCTGAATCTTTGATTCTCTGAACCCAGCGACTGACTGTACTCCTGTCGACTGCAAAACTTCCATACACATCACATAGACGCTTGTGAATGTTCACAACAGTTTCCTTCTCTGCAACGAGAAATTCTATCACCATTCGCTGCTTATAACGCAAGTTACTAACACGCTCCATTTCAACGGTTTAGGGCAGCCGTATTATTTTGCCGGTTGCAGTGCAATTAGGTGTACACAATTGGTACATGCCATATTTGAAGTGTGCAAAATTTCATGCTTCTATCTTCATTATTAGCTGAGAAAAACGATGTGGTGCATTACTTTCTGAACGCCCCTCGTATTTACAAATATTTTTCATGCCTTAAATCTCTCAGAGGTAGCATTCCCAGTGCTAGAGGGAAAAAAAGTATCCACTCTTAGAAATAGCGAAGAAGTAGCACTATACCTTGTACAATGAACACATTGAAACAGTACCGTATTCTGTAAAGAGCAGCGTATTACATTGCCATCCCAAAAAGAAGCAATACAAACCAAAGTCATAGCAACTTGTCATTACAGGTAACTAAACAGTCACAGAGGATTCATTATATGGCGTGGGCAAGAGGAAAAAAAGGCTGAATGGAAAAACATTGCAAGATGTCATTCATGAGAATGGAGGTAAAGGCAAATGCGGCAGCCCATGAGGTGGCAGACTGAAACCACATCAACCAGGGCATTTATTGTGTCGGACTCTCAGTCTATGGTTTGGAAGATACAAACTGGGTGGCCACGACATAAGTTGAGGACATACACAGAGGCCTCAACCCTTCAGAAACTAGTCCTGATCTACTGCCCTGGTCATGAGGGAGTACGCGGCAAATGGAGCGACTATTGTGCGGACAATGGATATGGATCGAGCGGGAGAAAATAGGACAATTAATGATCGCCTTTTAGAGAACGACGCTACAGTCAATTTAGCAATTAGATTATGAGTGTTGGAATTTACAATCAAACATAAAAATAACAGAATGGCTTATAAAATATTGGATCGTGCACAACAGGAACAATAAGCGATCACACACTTCGACATATGCTGAGAGAGGCTGAGCACCTATGTGTTTGCCCAGAATGCTATGATGTCGATTCTGAAACACAGTAACAATAACAACGGAGCCATTTTTCCACAGAACGATACAATAAAGACACGGAACGTTTAGGGATTTACCCTTCCTTTGACAGCCACATTCACAAACAGGAGACAAATATAAGAAAAATAGATATACCAAAAGGAAAAGACTAAGGACACTGCCAAGTACCAGCTGACAAAAAAAGAATATAAGATGAGCAACACAGAAAGATGTACAGAAAAATTGGAAGAAGAAACAGGTAATATGAGTAAGACTAACACTAACTAAGCAAATGAAAATACAGAACCAGAAAGAAAGAAATATCAACGCCTAGAATCTAACAAACAAAAATGCAAAAAGCAACAACATCAGCTGCAAGAAATACAATTCACTGGAATTTGACAAAACATGTCGGTTGTATGCATTTTGCTGTGGGTCATTGTCTTTCAATCCCATAACTAAAACCTGTAGCATGACACTGTAAGAGACACAACAACTAGATCCAAAATAGCTACATGGAATAGACATAGATCTACGGAATAAACGTGGCAAAAATATTATGTTCGTTCTTGGAGAAGCTCCCCTCAAGATGTGGACACATACACATATCTTGGCAGCAACATAGACAAAGTCAGTAGTATCAAACTAAAGTTTCACAAGGCTGGAGGTGTTTCCATTCCACTGCGTTATATGTGGAAATCAAAAGAAATCAAATTCAAGATTCATGTAAGAATTTTCAAAGCAGCTGTTGAGACATTTCTTTAACATTTTATCCAAAATATACTACTCGTCAAAAGTCAAGGGCCACCCTATTATTTTCAATACACTTTTATATAAGCGCATAGAATGATTAAATGAAGGAAGTTTTTAGTAAAAATGGGTGCAATACCTTCCTCTGACAGTCCTCTATGCACGTTAAGCATAAAAACAACTCACCGACAACCATGGTGATCACGTGCAATTTGGTTTGCTGACCATAAATTCATATTTTTAATCTGTTTTTTTCAAACTTCCGTAGAACCAAACAGGTGAAATAATCGTGCTGATTGACATTCCACGTGCAATGGCGACTTTTCGTGAACAGAGTTCACTCTTAATTTGTTTTACAATCAGCAGACTTAGGGTAGTTTCATCACTTGCACAAACCATGCCACCGAGAAAAAGTATTGACACCTTACAAAGAATGAGGGCTATAGCGTGGGTTGAAAGTGGTTTATCTGTCCGTGAGGTTGCTAGACGGCTTGCAGTGTCACACTCTACTATCCAAAGAATTTTGGAGAGATTTCAGGCCACAGGAAGTGTAGAGGATCGCCACCGGCCAGGTCGCCCTAGATGCACCAATAGACATGATGACCGGTACCTCTTGTTGTCAGCCCTGCGCCATTGAACAGTGACTTGTTCCACTCTAAGATGTCAGCTGAGACAAACTGTAAACGTTAATGTCAGTCAAAGCACCATTCGCAGACGTTTACAAGAATTTGTACTGGCTGCTCGACGTCCTGCAGTCAGAATCCCTCTTACTCCTGCTCATCGCAGTGCCCGTGTTGCTTGGTGTCGAGAGCACATCCGATGGACAAGACAACAATGGAGTCAAGTTCTCTTCACTGATGAATCTCGCTTCACTGTGTCATTCAATGATGGCAGGATTTGAGTTTGGAGACGACCAGGAGAGCGACTTACTGATGACACAATTCGAGAGGTGGATCGTTATGGTAGGGGTTCTGTCATGGCCTGGGGAGGCTTCTACAGACACGGCAGGACCCCACTCTACATCATCCAAGGCAACTTGACAAGCCCAAGATACCAGAACGAAATCTTGAGACCAATTGTTCAGCCTGCTGTGGAGACCATAGGTTGTAATGCCATCCTCCAAGATGATAACGCTCGACCCCATCGAGCTCGTGTGGTGAATGAGTTTATTCAGCAGCATGGGATCATCAGGATGGCGTGGCCAGCTCATTCACCTGACCTTTCTCCGATTGAGCACCTCTGGGATGTCCTTGGTCGAAGACTGTCAACAAATCACCCCCTGCCAATGGATGTTGCACAGCTGACTGCATTTCTGCTTCAGGAATGGCAAGCTGTTCCTCATGATACTCCTCGGACCCTTGTGGACTCGATGCGTCTACGCTGCCTTGAATGCCTTGCTGCAAACGGTGGTCATACCCAATTTTGAAATGTCTATTTGTCCAATATCTATTGTGTGACTTTTGAAAAGGTGGGTGACACACTTCACAGCTTCATTGCGTTTGAATGTGTGTTTCCATTTCTTTACTTGACATGTCAATTTGGTATTCAATAAATGCCGTTTTGACTGATACCAATTACGTTTATATCAGATTTGTTTTATGGTTTCAACCAAGGTTTTTCTAAGTGGCCCTTGACTTTTGACGAGTAGTATATTTTGTAGTCTCGTGTAAAATTCTTCTTTCACATTGTCATCGGTTCGACGATATCCATGTTGATTTATTTCCTCTTATATGTGGAAGCATAGTTCCTCCAATGTCCAGTTGATGTATGGTTCTGAAACATGCAGAATTAAAAAAAAAAAGTACAACAAGAACGTTAAATACTTTCATAAATGAGTGCTTGTGCATAAAAGAAGCGTTAAAAATTTGAGACAAAATAAATCACCCGCGAACTAGCGAAATACGACAAGGAGAGAAAGTGACCAAAAAAAAAACATAGGATGGGCCACAAACTAAAAATAAAACAGTTAATAGCATAACAACGCAACTCGTGCTCCTCTGGAATCTCTGAGGTGAAGAAATAGAGTGCGATATAAAACAATCTGAGAATAAAAATATAGGGAGACATAATGAAATCGGATACTTTGGAAACATATTCACAGAAGATCAGAAAACTATAAATAAGATGTCAAAAAGTTAATGAAGTTCCTTACTATTTACTGTTGGTTAATCACAAATATCTCGTCTTACAAAGAAAGCCGCACCTGATGAACATCATGTCTGTGTCAATCCATTGATATTTTCGTCAAACATCGTCACTGTCTAAAATATGAAACAGAAAAAAAAGAAGGGGGAGGAAATTACGAAGATAGCTGCTATAACAGAATGCACTAATTATACTGACATTAAAAAGTGGATTGGTCACACTGAGCAGAAAGCAGGCAAAAGAGATATCAACAAAATCTACTTTTTTTTTCTTTTAAATGTGACATGATGGATTCAGAGTCAGGGGGTGCAAGAAATAAATGTGGATACACATTGTTAACGAAACTGTGAGCGAGCATGGTACAACTTTAACGAAATTATTACACGTCGTGGGAAAACTCAACAAAAAAAGGTTGACAGCATATAATGATATCACAAGTAGGTATGTGATACTTTTAATTGTTATGTGTTATGGTGATTTATAACGGAAATTTTATAGGTTTTTTTTAATTGGTTTTTTTTTTTCAAATACAGTGGATGGGTACATATTACCAAAAGCGACACCTTCTACGACCCAAAGTTCCAGTAACCCACTATGCACCAAACTGGAAGACACCACTTACGTGTATGAGAATGTTGGAGCACATCAGTAGACTTGAGTATGCACGACACTTCTGTCAAAGATGTTGAGGATAATATATTGTTGTCGAAATCAGTACACCTCGTAAACCTTCAAATAATCAATATAGATAAAATGTTGATTACGGCATTTATCAATAGAGAAATGAATTAAATAATAATATATTCATTCAGTCATTCATTCATCAATGCATTCATTCATTCATTTAATCATTTATCCTTTTATTCATTCATTCATCCATTCATGCATGTGTTCATCATTCATCCATTCATTCATCGTGGCATCCATTCATTCATCCTTTCATTAATTAATTCATCAATTAATTCATCAATTAATTCATTAATTAATTCATCCATTCCTTCATTCATCCAATTATTCATTCATTCATTCGTGCATTCATTTTCCACTCATTCATTCGTATATTCATAAGTATTCCATTCATTCATTCTTTCAATCATTAATTCTTCCATTCATTCATTTATGCATTTATTCATTCAATCATCATTCATTTATTCATTATGCATTCATTCATTCATTCATCTATTCATCCATTAATGTATTCATTTATTATCTCATTCATTAATTGATCCATTCATGCATTTGTTCATTCATTCATGCATTCATCATCCATTCATTCATTTATTCATTCTTGTATTCATACATTCATGTATTCATCTATTCATTCATTCATGCATCTATCCATTCATTAATGTGTCGATTCATTCATCTATTCATTCATTCATTCATTTATTCATTCATTCATGCATTCATTCATTCATCCAGTCATGCATTCATCAAAGCATTCATTCATCCATTCATTCATTAAAAATATTAATGCCAAAGTCATCCTGTCGTGTGCCATCAGCTCAAGATATTTCCATGTTTTCCTAATCATCTTTTAATTTGGCTATCAGAAGATGGTGGTATGATGCCATATCCGCTCCTGTACACACCTTTACATCATGTAATAATGTTGTAAACATCTTGCTTTTACATGATTCATCGGTCTGATTTTCTGTTCTATGGTCTGGTGATATCCATGTTGCTTTATGTATTCTTTTAAGTGGGAACATGCTTACTCCTATATCCAGTTGATTTGAAGCACATAATGTTGATGAATAGTTCCCCATTTTCGTTCATTGCACCTAATTCGTGTTTTCCCATGATGTCTTCAAAGCCGCTACTGTCTGTATATATCTTTGCATTGAGGTCCCCCATCAGAATTGTGATGTCTTTTCACCGCATTTTATCCAAAATATTTTGTATTCTGGTGTAAAATGCTTCTTTCACAGATTCTTCTTTATCATTGGTCCGACGATATCCATGTTGATGTATGTACACTTGTATGTGGGAGCATTGTTCCTCCTATATCCTACAGATTTGAATTACTAAAGTTTGTGGACTGCTCTCCATTTTCGCATATTGTCTGAAGACCATGCTCGGTCATGATTTCTTCCAAGTCACTATTGTATGTTCTTATCTTTGCCGTTAGGTCACCCATGACACTTTGTTTGCTCCGCTTATACTGAATGCTTACTGATAATTCACTTTACTTGAAAGCAAAATGGTAATGCTTGATGTGTCTGTGACTGTTATTAAGTTACATACGCATAGAAACACTCACACACACATGCGCGCGCATAACAGAGACAGGCAGGTAGACAAAGGCAGATAATGACAAATGTAAATAATGTGTTTTTAGTTTCTAACGATTGTAAAAGTCATCTTATATGTGAGGAGCAGGCGATTTCCAGAACAGAAGCGTGAAAAATATCCGTATGATTATTTATAATCTTGAAAAATCTCTTCTTGTACCGTGCCTTGTGGCGAAGTCGATCATGTCTTTGCATACCTTGCTGACTCTAGTACTATTCACCAATTCTCGTGTTAATTTTTTCCCATACAATAATGTCAAGCCGTCCAAGATCTTCTCTCTTTGTCGTCCTTTATTTTTGTAATTCAGTCTTTTCTATTGTGACGGTGTATTCCATATGTCTTTTCCTCATAACCTGCCCAAATTAAGTGAATTGATTTGCCCCTAAACATGAGGACTACGTTTCATTTGCATATTGGCCTCTTTCAGAACATTCTCATTATTTGTTTTAGCTGTCCCTGGTATTTGTAACATTCTTCTATAAAACCACATCTCTTTGGCCTTTAGTGTTTTTCCTACTTGTATACTAATAGCACATAACTCACTTCCGTATATGAGGATTGGTCCTATATAACCGTGACTTGAATGAAAAATTCCTTGTAAATATAGACACGTTATTTCGCTTAGCAACAGAACACATACATATAATTTTACAACCTGTATCAGTAAAAATGCGCAAGGACTTTTACGTTAAATTTGCAGCAGTAATCAACTGATTACTATCGTATACAAAATGTAAATACATAAACTTTTCAGGTAAGATTGAATAAAAATACTCGTTGACTACAAGTGGATGGAATAAAGATTTTGTCCGTTCATTTTTACAAATATCTGGTATTTTACAATATGTATTTCTCTATTGTGTTTGTCCTTATTTTCATCAATTAGTCCATTACTATTGAACCGATAGAGATTATATATGACATATTTGCAATAAGTGATCTCTAAGTATAGAATCTATCTGCTGTTGTTGGTAGGGACAGACAATCTATTGCTAGTAAGAAAAGAAATGAAGACAAGGGAAATATATGGAGAACAAGAGAAATCAAGTCCAACACGAAAATAAGAATCTTCAACTCAAATGTGAAGTCAGTCCTATTGTATGGCTCTAAGACATGGAGAACAACAAAAACAACAACCAAAAAGGTACAGACTTTTATAAACGATTGCTTGCGTAGAATAGAAGGACTGAAATGGTATGACAAAGTCACAAATGTGGAATTGATGACAAGAACCAGACATGTGCCAGTGGAAGAAGAGTTGAGAAGAAGATGCTGGCGATGGATAGGACACACATTGAGGAAACCTGTTGATAGCATTACAAGGCAGACCTTGTTCTGGAATCTGCAGGGAAAGAGAGGCAGAGGTAGACCAAAAAACACATGGAGAAGAGAACTGGAAGCAGAGGTGAAAATGATGAGGAAAACATGGAAAGAACTTGAGCGGATGGCACTAGTCATGAAGACTTGGCATGTGTTTGTTGAAGGCCTATGCTCCTTGGGGAGCTAAAGGGTATTGATTGATTGATGGAGAAAACAGTGAAGTCAACAACAAAAACTTGTATAAAATGATAAGTAAGAACAGGTTAACATCAAAAATGCACATTTTATATATATATATATATATATATATATATATATATATATATATATATATATATATATATATATATATATATATATATATATATATAATATATATATATATATATATATATATATATATATATATATATATATATATATATATATATATATATATATATATATAAGAAAAAGAAAAATGATTTAAAACGACCGAAAAATGGCAACAAAAAATTCAAAATAATGCCGTAACAAAGTCTCTTAAATCAGCTTAGTTTTTCATTAAACACATTTAAATTCAACTGAGCAAAGTTTCAATTACGCGAAAAAAAAGATGCAAAATTATTAAAATACTAGCCCTACAGATAATTGTATAGAATGTACCGACCGTTGTTGAGCAAAGAACCTCTGAGTGGTGATTTGGCAGACGAATGTGGTGTCTTCAAAAGACCAAAAATAAACCCAGTGTAGGGAATTTCATGCAAAGTGGTTGCTCCTAACAAACTAATCGAATCATTTCAGGCGTTTCATATTTTCAGCAACTTCCAAATCCTGTCAGTCACTACTTGAAAGAGTCAGAGAAACTGGGAGAAGGAAATGATGACTTTATAAGGCTGATCTCTGACTGACAATAATAGATAACTCGAGCGCAAAGTTAGGTACATATTTACAGCTGGGTAGACTGGAGTTTGGCGATATCGTGAATTAAACCAGGCACCTTTGCTACGAGATACCAGCACTCTAACCACTCTGTCGTGTGCATTAGCCAGAAATATTTGAAATAGCTATAGACATGTGGAGTATGAAGAATATATGCGAAATAGTCAGAGACATGAATAAGTAACTAATATTTGAACTAATCACCAACAAGCGAATTAATAACCTAATCGTGTAAACAAAATTGTCACAGACAGTATAACGTCAAAAACACAAAGTTCACTCACAAATGGTTTCCTTTTGCCACACGACAAACCATACTGGTAACTCAATGCTACTTAACTCTTTCTAACTTGAGCTACTTGGCACTCCACAATACGATACTTATTCTCCTATGGGCCGCTCTGAACATCCGTTTGTTTATAGTAAGACTAATTTTTTTTTCTGTCTCGTCTTGGTTAAACGTGCATCGCTAAACCTCAACCCAAGGTCCATCGATTACATAAGGGCGCATGTCTAAACATAACAGGCAATGTGGTCCTGTAAATGAATAGAAAGTCAATGATTTTCCCATGTCAAGACTTATAAATAATAACTATCAATAACCCATCAATAATGACGAAAGTAAATCAAAAACTGTAAAATATTTTTAAAATATTTTAAAATTCAAAATAAAAGTTCGTTGATGACAACATTTTTTGTGAAAGTGTGTGGAGTTGTTTCAAAGAATGTTCCCTGATAAAAAGTGTTTTTAACAAAAACGTTTAAGTTTTCATGATTTGTTCCTAGGGTGAGGGCGACATAGAGCTGGCCGTGTCCGAAAACAGGTTCAGGAAGGAAAACTCCTACGTAATCAAAAGATTGTCCTTGCGCCTTATTGATCGTCATTGCAAATGCTAAAATCACTGGGAATTGACCACGTCGCATCCTAAATGGTAAACTGCGCTCGCTCGGTTCTAAGTCAATGCGAGGAATTAATACTGGTTCTCCCTTATTACTGCCAGTGATAATTTCTGCATCAATGGAATTCCAATGCAAGACTTTTATGACCAAACGCGTGCCATTCAATAGTCCGTTTTTTGCGTTCAGATTTTGCAATAGCATGATAAATGCAGCAACCTTTAATTTCAGCAAATGCGGTGGCATTGAAGAAACAATCAAAAACTTACATTTTAAGGTTATTTTTAACAAAATGATGAGTTAAATCCGTTTGCGGAATGAAACTGGGTTCTACACCGACTTTTCTTTGTTGAGTGTTACTATTTTCGGCAGAGTACATTTAAGGGAAACAATACAATTAATGTCTAACTTTCAAACACAGTTGCACCCCTTAGATGTGACCGACGTACAAACGGCGAGAATTATGGATTTTGATGATAAGTCATAACTGATTATGGTAATGCGCCCATGAGGTGACAGTCTTCAGCTGCTTATTTTCCTTTTGTACTTTTGAAAGTTTTCTCTTCTCTTCTGCTTGTTGTGTGAGCTTCTTTTCGCAAAATGTGACGTGGCGCTGTAGATAGCATCACAACTTGGTGCGATCGGTAGCTTCGTCCTCCCAGGTTGCTGGATTTATGTGCACCCGACAAACCATACTGGTTACTCAATGCTACTTAACTCTGTCTAATTCAAGAGCTACTCGGAGCTCCACAATATTGTGCATATTCTCCCATGGGTTGCTCTGTGCGCCCAGTTGTTTATAGTAAATGTTTAAAACAAACTGTAGTCCAAGCATTTACGTTAATTTGTCTTTAATGTTTACGTTGAGGCTAACGTATGTTTTAAAACAATGGAAACAAGCTGGCGTCGAATTAGGTGTCTAGAACAAAATTAGTTTAAAAAGCAAGTTAGAAGAAAATATGAACTTATTACACAGATTTGTAAATTACTGAGATGGAAAATAGTCAAAACATAAAATGACATGGGGATAGACGTACACGAACAAAATTGAGAGTGATAAACGAACAGTGCCACAAATTACTTCCAAAATGCCTAGACACAGTTTGCCACAGAAAGTCCGAATCGTCTCAGACAGTGAAGTTCAATACTATGAATACGATTATATTAATTTAAATGTTCTACCACTAACACACATTACATTATGACCTCTCAGATATATTTAGCAGAATCAACTATCAAAGGAAAAACGTATACTGTGATATAATGTAGGGAGAAATCAAATTGTGACACCAATTGATGCTGATAATGATAGAAATAAGAGTTGTATTTAAATCACAAATTTCTCTACAAATACAAATATAATTTCTGGACATTTTTTTCACAACCAGTGGTCCTAATGATGACTTACTCCACCCTGGTCTCCTGGGTAGTGAGATTGGATACATAACATTCTCGGATAAGTGGCGAAAAAACAAGAGGTCCCGTGTGCAAGTTGAAAATGTTAAAAATAACACGGAAGATGGAAATCGTAAGAGTAGCCCATAAAGCCTGTTGCCCTGGCAGAATTTAAAAATTAGGAACCTACCCACCACAAAAATATTTATAGAATGTGTGATTCCTATATACACACATTGGGATTCTAGCCGGAGCAACGGACTTCGTGCACTGTGCTGAGATCCGCCTTGTGTGATTTAACGGAGGAGACTGGAGCACTGATGAAGTTGTCCGTGTACAATAAAGATAGTCCTTAAAATTCCCCCCCCCCCACCCCCAATAAAAAACTCTTCAAAAACATTTCTGTAGTTTACTGATGTCTTCTGATAGCTCCTGCTTCAAGTTCAATTTGACGGACAAATATCAAACCCATCTCAGTTGCTACAATGATTTTAAATATTTTTATAGCACGCAGTCTAATTTTAAATTACTGCTGTTTGAAGTCAATACTCTGTTAATATCAGCTTTTCTTCATCGCCATATCTAATTTGCAAATGTACGATGGAAGGGGGCTTGGTAATGGTAAGAATATGTGGGTCATCCTGTTAGACATCTTTGCAGGTTGGTGTTTGACGATTGTAGTATAAAATATACTGGGCGAGTATGATGGGGATAGCCTAGTGAATGTTGTCAAGCAGATCTCCAGAAATTGATTCGTTTAAGAAAGAAAATGATATATTAGAGATAAGGGCAAGAAGAAGAGAAGGCGAATGTTTTCCACTAGATAGTGTTTTTTAACATCTTTGTTATCGTTTATGTAGTCTGTCATGCTTAAAAACAATACTAAAAATATAAATGTCTTGACATTTGAGTTGGACATTCTTATTTTTGTGTTGCACTTGATTTCTTTGACTTTCTATACGTTTTTTTTTTCTCAGTGAAAGCTGCTCTTGCCTTTTGTATTCTTTTTTTGCTGTCATTGTCTGTGCCACAAACGTTGTCTATATTGATACTAAGATATATGTATTAGTCCTTGTCTTGTAGGGAGGTGTCTCCCAGTATACGAGACTTTCATTGGCCGCATTTATTCTCAGAATTTTTGTTTGTTTCTTTTTCCAGGTTTATTTCCAGACACAATTGCTGAGGCTCATCAGAAAGTATTCTCATTTTGCCTTAAATCTTCTTAAGCTTATGGGGAAAAAAACAAAATCAAAAACAGGTCACTGGCAAAATATAGATCCTCAATATATTTTGTCAGTGTCTACTGAATTCCAGTTCTGTTAGTTGGGGTTGTTGACCATCCAGTCTAATTCAGAGAGAAGACAACTGGTAACAAGAATTATTCATGTCGAACTCCAGTTACTATCTTAAATAGCCCTGTAAGTTGTCGTTTTTGAGGAATTCTACGTTTCATGTGATCATATGTTTTCTTTGTGTCATGGATTACCCCCCCCCCCCCTGCTTTGCAGTACAGTGGTGGTCCAACAATGGCCTAAACCCAAGAGTATCTAAACTGGGTAGTCAAAAGTGTTTACCTTCGCACAAGATTACTCTTGGCAGAGATGTAGATAGAAGTGTAATGACGCTTCTGTCCGAAAGGGAGACTTCACAAGATAATCCAAAAGTCAAGAACCATGCGGATTAGCACTGAGCAATGGTTAACTTTATATCTGTCCGTCGTCTTTTGTGAAGGATTTAAGCAATGGTTTTTAGCCCGTTCAAGCCTTGATGCTGATAATATATATATATATATATATATATATATATATATATATATATATATATATATATATATATATATATATATATATATATATATATATATATATATATATATATATATATATATATATATATATATATATATATATATATATATATATATTGACACAGGGTATTTTGTATTAAATACACCAATGCCTTAGTCCTCGAAATACTACACACGAGAGAGAGAGGGGTGGAGTCAAACACATTCAAGGAATAACCAACACTATCAGTATTCCCAACTCTGACTTATGTATTTAAATACTTGTCACCACAAAGATACAACAATATACATAGTCCGTGAAGTGTAGCACATTGGTGAAAATCCCAGATAACAAAGTGCATTATATTGTCACAAATAAATATCAACCTGCCCTCGACAGTTCACGTCCGCCATCATGACCAACAATCTCCCCGCTCTCTCCCAATCTCTTTTTCACTGCCCCAATCAGAACGCCCCTTGCGTTCACCTCTGACCTGCTGACCTCGCAGTCTCTGTTGTTAAGTTATGTGTATGAGAACACGTCTCATACCCGACTAACATTATGTACCCGCCCCCAGCGGAGCACTGCCAGTCCACAGCTGTGTTCATCACACTGTGACATCTACTCTCCCCCCCTGGGGAAAAAAAACGAATTTTTTTTTTCCTCTGGAGGGCGGCTGGACGCACTCCAAACACCAAACATCCGGCTTTTGAGCCAAGTATACATTCATTTCCTTCTTGTCTTCACACATCTTGCATACTCAATTAAACATCATGTGGGGGAAAACTAAGAAATAAACAAGCATTCTACAAACGAGACAGAGTGTGAGCTACCACGTTAAGCTTACCCTCTAGAGGTAAAACAGTAAATTTGTACTGCTGCAGTAAGAGAGCCCAACGAGTTAATTTTGAGCTTGTCGATTTCGACGACTGTAAAAATGAGAGTGGTCGATGGTCTGTCTGTAATACAAAATGTGAACCTATCAAATATCGGGACAACTTTGAAACTGCCCAGACAATTGCCAAGCACTCCCTTTCAATCGTAGAGTACCTAGTCTCAGCCGGCAACAGCTTCCGACTCACATACATCACCAAGCACCAATTCCTACAGAAGATGCGTCTGTCCGCAAAACAAAGGGTTTGCGTAAATCTGGCAACAGTAAGATGGGTTTCCTAGAGAACACCCTCTTGATTTTGGATAAGGCTATCTCGCAATCTTGTGTCCACACGACCCTATTTGGCATCCCATTACTCGTTAGCGAGGTAAGTGTAGCTGCAATGGAAGAGAACTGAGGGATGAACTTGTGATAAAAATTCACAAGTCCAATTAGACTTTTCACTTGCTTTTTTGTTTTAGGTGTCTGCAACTGTAAAATTTTTGTAACTGTCTCATCTTCCGGTTTCAGATGATTATGACCTACAGTATGTCCTAAGAAATTTAACTCCTTAAAACCTATGCAAACTTTACTCGGCCGTGCCGTTAAATTATGCTCTCTTAGACACTGCAATAGGGAAGACAACCCAATCATGTGATCCTCCCATGACTCATGAAACAAACATATGTCGTCGATATAAGTAATAATATCAGATCGATGTCCTAACAACCTTCTCATCATCCTCACAAATGTGGCGGGCGCGTTCACTAAGCCAAAGCACATGACATTGAACTGAAACAATCCTTTGGGGTGCTAAACGCTGTTAGAGGTTTCACAGCCTCCGCGAGGGGTACCTGCCAATAGCCTCTAGACAGATCGAGTTTGCTGAAATATGTAGCGTGGGTAAGTTGTGTTAACAGATCTTCCTGATTAGGTATTGGTTCAGCGTCAACGACGGTGATGCTGTTCACTCTCCGAAAGTCAATACATATACGAAGAGATCCGTTCTTCTTGCGAACCACAACCATTGGAAAAGAATATGGTGAATCCGACGGAGAAATGATACCCAGTCGTTGCATGTCATCAATTTCTCTCTCGACAGCCGATTTGAAATGCATGGGCAATGGATACGGTTTTACCCTAATAGGCTGATCGCATGTCAGAGTGATATCATGATAAATCAGGTCTGTCCGTCCTGGCAGATCTGTGAGGACATCCTTAAACTCCGCTACTATATTTTGTACTTCCGACTTTTGTTTTACGGTTAGGTCATCACTGATCCGCACCATATTCCATGACTCTGAAGGAACCAGGGGTACGAGGGATAACTGGATATTCCCTTCACCTTTTTCGTCTCGCGTGTCATCAATGGCTGCCGTACATGCCACTGTTGCTTCAGTCTGTGCTGCCCTTGTGACTGCTTTCAATGCCTCAGGTCGTTCTATATATGGTCTCAGCATGTTCACATGAAATACCTTCTCCTTATTTCGGACCGAAATTAGGTAATCGACATCTGTCAATTTTTTAACCACCTTGAATGGTCCTTGCCACGTAATACTCAAGCAATCCTCTTTAGCTGGTAAAAGTAGCCAAACTTCCTCTCCTGGAACCAGGGATACTAATTTAGAGTTCCGATTTGCGTACCTCCGATACCGTGCTAACGACCCCGCCAAGCAATCACGTGCCACCAAACAAGATTTTACAATACGTTCTCTGAGGCTGACTAAATACTCATAACTCGTAACTGAGTTGTTATTTGCACATTTTCCAGTTAATAAATCCTTCAGTATGTGCATCGGCCCCCTTGGGTTTGCCCCATACAGTAAATCGAAAGGGGAAAATCCTGTACTCTCTTGGGGAGCCTCCCTATAGGCAAAAATGACCGCTGGGAGTAACCTATCCCATTCTTGTGGGGATTCTGCGGTCACTTTTGCCAGCATGTGTTTTAATGCACCGTTAAAACGCTCGCAAACTCCGTTTGACTGAGGGTGATATGGACTCGTGAATGTTTGGGCAATACCCAACCGCCCAGTGATTTCTGACATCTCCTTAGAAATGAACTGACGGCCCCTATCCGATAATATTTCTTCCGGAAAACCAAACCTGCAAAACAGCATCTGCAAAGCCTCTGCGACAGCTTGTGAAGTAATACTCTTCATTGGCACCGCCTCCGGCCACCTGGTGCACAAATCTACCATCGTTAAAATGAAACGATATCCCCTGTCTGAAGTGACCGAGAGGGGGCCTATAATATCAATCGCTACTTTCTGGAAAGGTCGGACTGACAAGTCCGTAACCTGCACTGGAGCTTTGGGAGTTCTGCCTTTATGCCTCATCTGTTGGCATACCTTACAGGACCTACAATATAGTTTAATGTCCTTGCTAAACAATGGCCAATAGAATTGTGACAGCACCCTCTGGTGCGTTCGAGCCACACCCATGTGTCCCGCGAAAGGGGAGTCATGTGTAACCTCTAACACTTTTACTCTAAAACTACACGGTACCACCACTTGGCGCTGAGTTTGTACTCCCTTAGCGAAACATCTAGTGAGAACATCATTCTTGAGCTCGAACCAATGTCTGGCCAACTTCGTGCACTTTACATCACCTCTCTCGGTAAAGTTGTAAAATTTACGCAATGATCCGTCCGACCGTTGGTGCTGGATAAAGTCCGACACCTGTGTATCCTGACTCCCTTTGACCAATTCCGATGTCTTAGCTTCATGATGCGTCGCTTCTAATGCGTCATCTGCCTTTGACTGCGCCCTCGTAATCACCGCATTGGCCATAAGCACACGATTGTCCCTCCATTTCTTGATGTCCATCTGAGTACATTCCTGCACACCTTGCACATTACCCACAATCAAATCCGCTATCGGTGCTTCGAGTACACAGGCCTGTACTCTACCAGATATGAAGGGAGTGTCCACCTCAATAATGGCAAGAGGGTAATATTCAATGTTACCCTCGAAAGTGACGCATCTTGCTGTCTTACCTATCAAGCATGAGTCGTCAATGCAGGATCTACGCACACCTATGGTTGTGCATCCCGTGTCTCTCAACACAGACACCTCCTGTTTTTGCACAAATCCTGGATGCAATTCCAAATGACCATTTTCTTGAAGAGAAGAGAGACAAGGCAGATTGTGACCACAGATAAGCATAGGCTTACCGTCTGGTTCAAATAATGGCCTACACCCTTCGCAATTCTCATTGTTAAAGGTTTCTAATATGCAAGCCGAATTAGCTCGTTCTGAATTATTAGCACAGACCTTTGCCAAATGTCCTGTTCCCTTACAGAGACTATAGTGTAGCTGAGTATTGCTATCCTTTTTCGGACTGTTGTTTGGAGAATGTTTGTCTACTCGGTCTGACTCCTTTTTCTCAAATGATTTGTTTCTTTGGTAAGGTGAGCTTTTGCGAAATCGTCTTTGTTCCTGCTCGTTTGGCGCATTTATCTGGATCTGATTTCGCGGGTACCTATCGTGTCTGTCTCCAGTATATCTGTATTGATTTCTATCAGACTGATTGTTAAATTTCTTCCTCGGTGATCTAAGGTCCCGATAATTGTCATACCGTGCAGGAGATCTGTCTCCCCGAAAGTAGGGTCTATCATGATTAAATCCTCTGGGGCCAAATCTATCGGCACTCTTTGATCTATGTTGATTGTAAGGTTTTCTAGTAACCTTTCCTATACTCGCTGAAAAAGTCTCAGTGATACTTTCCCTGTGTATGACCTTTCCTGGATGCGCAGTGACATATTGGTGTCCTAATTCTGACATCATACCGATGTTTTTGGGCTTGCGTTCCTGGAAAAACGCAATAAGCTCAGATGAACACGATGACAATACTTTGTCCCGTAACATAAGGTCGAAAAGCCCATCGAAGTCTCTAGTAATACCTTCCATCTCAATCCATCGATTTAGCAGCTGAGTAATTTTTGCAATGAAATCCTCAAAATCCTGATTGACGCTTGGTCTCACGTCTCGGAAACGAGCCCGATACCCTTCCGCCGTTAGCCGAAATTTCCTTAACAACCTCTCCTTGACTATGTCATAATTTGCTCTGTCAGCTATAGGGATGCTATACACAGTTTCTAACGCAGATCCTGAAAGCAAGTTTCCCAGCAGAACAGGCCATTCTTCCTTCTTTATCTTCCACGCCAAAACTTATCCTTCAAAACGTTCTAAATACACGTCCATGCTGTCCAAATCTTGATTAAAATTGGGTAACCGTAGTCTATAGGGACGTGAGAATTCTTTCCCACCTGAATCCTGCTTCCTGGCTTCATTATCTAGCTTCTTCAGATTTATTTCTCTGTCAGCTTCAATTCTCTTCATCTCTTTCTCTGCTTCTATCTTCAATTTGTCAGCTTCGATTTTTTTCATCTCTTTCTCTGCTTCCATCTTCTTCATTTCTTTCTCTGCTTCTATCTTCAATTTCTGGAATTCTCTCTCCTCACACCGTTCCATTCTATCCTGATCCTGTTTTTCTTTCCATTTTTTTTTCTGCCCATTCCTGTAGAGCAGGGCCTGTTAACGCTAGCACTTTACCAGCATCAACAAATTCTAAGAGGCTAGCCATCGTTATGTAATGTAATAATATCAAAATTCCTTAAAGTAGTACTCAGTGTACAAAAAAAAACATTCAGTATTCTTCACTGGAAAATTATCAGATATTGTACTAGAAAAATGAATCAAAATTATATGCAATACTTGGTCAGAAATACTGACTGTACCAAACAAATTGGTGTATTCAGTATTATTGTGTGAAGTTATTCAACAGCACAACTTGCTGTACCCCTGACACCCCTAATAATTAAGCAGTGTAACTAAACACCACTACAATATAATTAATGGCATAAACATACATGTGATTCTCAACCAAATAGCAAACTACGTTTACACAAGTAAGAGTACCCCAACCTACTCTTATGCCATAGGTACTGAAACTGAAATTGAGATACACTTCACTACGACAAAACAAACAAAAATACAAACAATGTTGACACTAATGAAGGTGATTAAGATGACCTTACTATACGAACGAACACAACAGTACGGTGGAATAAGAAAAAAAATACACTCAGACAGCAGCAGATGTCTAATTACAAACCGTAGCTGTTAACAAATGAAAACAAGAATTCTGGAAATTAACGTATGTACATGATAGTAGGAAAAATACAAGAGAATACTCCAATTAAACATGACGAAGAGTCACTATTACAAATATGACACCGTGCAAACAAACGAGACCTGCACAACTAATACACTAAAATGTGCAACGTGAATTATGCAGGGCAGCCAATAGGGTCAACTCTATGTGCCCGTGCTCCAGCACACAATTCACCCAGCAACAGTCCTAAAGAACAGTTTAGCACAATCTCTTTCCGCAATGCAAAAGAGAAAATCCTAAACCCACACAACAACCAAATGACACCAAAATTATACTTCTACGAAGACACAACAAAAACCTACAATAGACAATGAAGTGACCAAAGGTAGTATGTTGCAACACCACACCAGCTGGATGACGTATTCCCCAACCAAATGTAAAAGAGGTCACCGGAGAATGATTACTAATTATATAGTATTATAAAGTAGAAAGGTACTAGAAGAAAAATAAGTGTCAAATAATATATAATAACAATAATACTACATTAGCAAAATTAACTATAAATCAATTAAATTGATGATCTCCGAACGTCTGGGTTTCTGATGATGACGTTGATATCCACAGCACCCTAGTCACTAATGATCCAATGGTCCACAACGAGCAACACGTTACAAAGTTACATAAAGTTACAAAAAGTTACAAATATTGTCCATTAGGATGACCCCTGAGTGGTCCTAGCACTATCATGTAAGGCACAAAGTCCACGCTTGTCTCCAGATAGTGCCTTGTCTTCACTGAAATACCACAGGGATGTCACGCAAAAAGTCAGTCCACTCGCATCAAAGTTCTACCACAAAAGTATGCTAGCCCGTCGTCAGCACAAAGCGAGGTTTTGTCAGCTCCACTCCAATAACATCTCACGAGTTCATGAAAGTTAACACCGTTTGCACAGGTGTAATGCAGCCTTCTATGTGAGAAAAAGTTCAATACAGATTGTGATGATGGACTGCAATGTTTTGTATAAGGCAACGATCGTAACGTAAATCTGGTAATGTTCAGCTTCTGGCAACTTCCGTAACGACTGTGTGTAAAATGTTGATACTGTAATGCATCAGTTCCAGTGTTTGGCATGCACCCAGTTCCACAAGAAGACTCAACCACTTAATTTCCACAGGTACATCGTCTCCTGAGTCAGTAAACACTGTGTAGTGGCAACAATGTCCCACTGTTGGCTTTCAAACGGCGCCGCAGCGGCCTCTAGTCTTGACCAGTCAGACGCTGAAATGAAAGCCACCAAGGCTGCGATCCACTTGTTCGCCCAACATGTATTAGCAGCAACATTTTCGTCCTCTCAGCTTTGCAGACAGTAAAATGAATGACAACCAACAAACCTGCTACAACTTGGTTCACACTGCAGACGTTGGCCGACAACGGCGTCGTTTTCTTAACCAGAGGAGTGCTCACTGTTGCACTGACGTTTTGTTAGATCTGGCACTCTCGTACAACCAGGACCTGTACGTAACTCTAGATCCCTACCAACTGTTCATATCAGGCTAACCATCCTCATCGACAACTGTGAATTACCAGCTAAACACAACTGACAACTTTTGCCTTTCATCTGAAGTTACCTTCAACTTGCAAAGAGCCACAAATGTCCTTATACGCTATAGCACATGTAAAGTGGCAGCGTACTGTTAATAAAAAATACTGCCTTGTATTTTCGCTCTCGCTACATCCTTAATGAAAGTCATAATTCTTTATACTCCTCTAACACACCTCCAAAAATTTAAACTTGCAACACCGTTCGTGAACTGAAAATCACTCGTGGCAAAAAAATACCACCCTTCACTGTGTATCGCTAATCCGTGACCCGTGACACACTATTCAAAAAAAGTACCTGACAACTACGTGAATGACAAACAGGTCTGCGATGTACGTGACCCAAAATAGATTTCTGACCTGGCGCTGCACTGAAACTCATACCAGTGGCAAATTTACACTTCCTAATTTTCCTCAGCATATGAAAAGATAATCAAACTTGAGGACCGAAATACGAGCTCCCCAGCTGACACAGGGTATTTTGTATTAAATACACCGATGCCTTAGTCCTCGAAATACTACACACGAGAGAGAGAGGGGTGGAGTCAAACACATTCAAGGAACAACCAACACTATCAGTATTCCCAACTCTGACTTATGTATTTAAATACTTGTCACCACAAAGATACAACAATATACATAGTCCGTGAAGTGTAACACATTGGTGAAAATCCCAGATAACAAAGTGCATTATATTGTCACAAATAAATATCAACCTGCCCTCGACAGTTCACGTCTGCCATCATGACCAACAATCTCACCCCTCTCTACCAATCTCTTCTTCACTGCCCCAATCAGAACGCCCCTTGCGTTCACCTCTGACCTGCTGACCTCGCAGTCTCTGTTGTTAAGTTATGTGTATGAGAACACGTCTCATACCCGACTAACATTATGTACCCGCCACCAGCGGAGATAATTTTGACATTCAATAACTTTTTTTAATTTAATGAGTTAATTCTTCAAATTGCACACAAGAATACCTTAAGGTTCAACCAATCAATTGACAGTTGTTTTGCATCTGGGTCACGAGAGTTTGTTGGCGTACAGGCTTTCCCGTTAGTATGGTGTGTGGCCTCCTCTTGCATCGATCAGCGACTGGCATCTTCTGGGCATGGATGCGATCAGACGTCTGATGTGGGCCTGTGGGATGGTTGCCCACTCTTCCTGGAGTGCCTGGAACTGATCACGACGATTGGCTGGAGCAACGTCTCGGCGACAAACACGTCTATGCAGCTCATCACACAGGTGCTCAATCGGACTCATGTCTGATGACAGGGATGGCCAGGGAAGGGTGAGAATGTTGTTGGCAGTCAGGAACTGCGTGGTCAACCGTGCACAATGGGGTCTGGCGTTGTCCAGGTGAACACAGACCTTTGGGCAGCCAAAAGTGGAAGGACATGGGGTCGAAGAATTTCATTGACGTATCGTTGCGCATTCAAGCCTCCTTCAATGTGCATCAGTTGACTCCTTCCGTTGTAATTGATCATTCCCCACACCATTGCACCTCCACCACCGTGCGGCGGAGCTTCAACAACGCAATTTTGGGCAAAACGTTCATTTCGCCTACGGTAGACCCTACGCCGTCTATCATGACGCTGCAACAAAAAGAAAGATTCGTCACTAAACCTGACACGTCTCCATTGATTGTCAGCTGTCCAGGAACGATGCTGGTTGGCCGAAAGAAGTCGATTTTGGCGATGGCGGCGCGTAAGGACAGGTCCTCGGTGAGGTCGTTGTGCCCAAAGTCCAGCGTCATGCAGTCGCTTCCGGACAGTTTGATCAGACACATGACATCCTGCAGGCAATAACTGGGCAGTTGAAGAAGCTGTTTTAAACCTGTCTCTGAGGTGACGACGCCGAATAAAGCGATCCTCCGCTGCTGTTGTCACTCTGGATCGTCCATTGCGATGCCGGTCTTCAACTGAGCCAGATGCTTGGAACCGGTGCCAAAGTCGACTGATGGTACTCTGATGCACGTTTAGATGCCTGGCACTCTGACTTTGACTTTCGCCTGCATGCAGTCGGCCAATAGCAATGTTCCTTAAATTTATCGATAGAGACGCCATAAATGTCTGCTTGAAAATGAACTGAATTTTTTGTGTGTAGCGTTATCCTTTTATAGGGTTTCAGTTGCGTAGTCAGTGAATAGTGTTCACCCCAAATTTTGTTGCTTTCACGTGCGCGCAACATGAGCTGTGGTCAAAAATTGCGTCATAAACACTATTGACCACTGCGTTGTAACGATTACAAAAACGAACGCAATTCAGGTCAACCAGTGCATTTGACACTGTAAAGAACATTTGAGGCTGGTTTTTATATACCCTAGCACCAAATTTTACTTACAAACTCATAAAAACACGCCCTCGGATAGCTATACCTTTCTTTTTTTTAACAGTGTGTATATATATATATATATATATATATGTAGTGGATTTTGATGGTATTGTATGGTTGATGTTACCTAGTGTGATGTATGAGGTCAGCTGTGAAGGCTCCTGAGATAAATGTAGATGTGAATTACAGAAGGCCCTTCTTACTACCACTTACGACCTCACACATATCTTTTTTTACTAATGAATGTAGCTACGTTAAAAGTCTAGGGTACTGATATGTAATGTGTTGTGGTAGATTACACACACACACACACACAGATATTTAATAAGTCTAATAATAATAAACTTTATAACACACTGAACTAACTCAGGCTGTTTTAGTTTTAAAATTTAAATCTTTTGATAAATTTATTTGTTCTGAACCAAATGTTTAGTTGGTCAGAACATAAGACATATTATGGAATGCATAATCATATGACATAATAAAATGGAATGTGTATATCTAATTATTTCAAATGACTGGTTAATATTAATTATATTAAGATAGTACCAGGAGAACTTATTACCAGATATGCTGTTGGGGTGGTGTCATCACTCCCAGTCTATGACTACCAAACATTGTCCATTGACTTAGGGGGATTAATACATGGTTTATTTTCCCACAATGGTATGTCTTTATTTGATGGTGAATTAGTTGATAATTTAGTTGATAAATTCGTTTGGTAAATCAGTTGGTGAACGTCCAGCAGGCCAGATATCACTTATCTCGCCTGCGTCGATCTTGTACAAGAGTCTGGTGGCCCCTCCTCTCCGTGCTGGGGGATAATATACGGCTGCTCTGACACAATGTTAGACTGCACTGGTCCACACTTGTGTATATCACTACAGCATTTGGCACCGCTTTTTGCCAAACAGAAACTCACAATTCTGAAACAAAAGTATTGGGTCATGTGTCAGAACTCTACCTCCTGAGCCACTTCTGCACACAACACTACACAACAACACCACACAGACTGGGTCAGATCTCTCTGACCACACAGCACATCTTACCCAGTTGGTTTCACATAGTACTAGTTCCCCAAGACTACATTGCATCTGAGATATGTTCAATAGCTTCCTGCTATTGAATAAGATAGGTGATATGTTCCACTGATCTCAACACTAGATCCTTTTTCCTAGTTTTATTTAGGCGTTCCTATATATGCTCTTTGTATGTATGTCTCTAGACCCTGAACTTGGGCTGGGGACCTAGAGCGAACACTTACTTGTCGTAATCATTTTTATGATATGGCAGTATCAATCACTCGAATTATTAAAATATACCAAATAAATACTGTTCATTCTTACCAGAATTCAGAATTGAGAACACAGTTAAATTTGCTAGCAAAACTCAGCTGAGCTGCTGGCTGTATGATGGCGTCCCACTATATATTTGTATTCTTCTGGAATCAACACCACTATTAATTTAAACTGCGTCTCTGAACAGACTTATGTCAAATGGCAAAATTTCACATCTCTGTCCCGCTACTATAAAATACGTTGACCAATCGCCGACTTCCCCCCTAACTTTCAAATCGACAACCAAAAGTCACTTCAGTCAGATCTCAGTCAAGTATGTATTACGGTCTGTTAGTCCGTCTGTCTCTACTTGTTTTTTCATAAAAAACACGCTTGGTTTTACATGCATTTCCTACACGAATCTGCCTCTTTAATTACAGCTCGATTTTTACGTTTGCATGCTCAAGGCCAAAATTTTTTGAAACTTTAGTGACATTGTTTAACAGTGCAGTCGCTCGTCTGATATGAACAATACAGTCTTTTGTCAATATCTTCCTTATTGTCTATCCGTCTGTATAAATGAAATCATATTATTTCTCTGCTCAAGATGGGCTATCAAACTAGCTAGGTTTTATTTTCATAACTCTATTATTAAGAAAAAACATATTTTTCTCAAGTTTAGTTTTTGAAATTTGTTCGAGAACCTTCTCTCATGTGTTATGCCGCGGCATTCAAATAAAGACCAAGTATCGAAAAACGTCCAAGAAATGACTGTCTCGAATAAGAGCTAAGGTCCTTTTCTTGTCCATTTCCTTACTTATGTCAACTAGGGACGTGAATTTTTTTCTTTCACCCCCAATTGCGTCTTTTTGCCGTTCGAACTTCAAACACGTGTTCAGTCATATTTTTCCTTTTGGTGTCCTCCGTTCTCTCCCGTCTACAAAGGGTAAACGTTTCGTCTGCACTTCTAACTTGTTAGTTTTAAATGGCGGTGGGAAAGGCTGGCATGGGCGAGCATGTCTCCTAGTATCTGACGCATTATTTTTAACCCTACATTTTATCGTTAAATTTGGAGATATTTTAACGTTGTATCATGGTAAAATTATCACACATCTCCCCACCTGAGAACATGCACTACGGCAAGTTCCAAAACCAGTGATACACATAGATAAAATTACTCCTCACGCCTGCCACTACTCTAATCTTGATCACAGGGGTGCCGACTGAGGAAATCTGCACCGACATTCAATGACCCTGGGATGTATTCGATAATAAACTGATAAGGTTGCAGTAATAAAGACCACCTCAACAATCTTGCGTTTTCATGCTTAGCCTGAGATAAGAATACCAGGGGCTGATGATCCGTCTGGACCACAAAAGTCCTACCATACAGATATATTTGAAACTTTTTTATCGCCCAGATTAACGCTAAACATTCTTTTTCGCTTGTGCAATATCCTTGCTCCGCTTTATTCAACTTGCGGCTTGCATAAGCGACTGGGTTCAGTTCACCATCGGGTGAAGATGACCTTTGCAACAAAGCCGCCCCGAGGCCTACATTACTTGCATCTGTTCTCACCACTAAGTCCTGTGTCAAATCAGGCTATTTGAGAATAGGCTTGCTAGTGAGTTTTTCCTTTAATTCTTGGAAAGCTAATTCACATTGCGCAGTCCAAATAATTTTATCTGGAAGTCCCTTGCGAGTCAGATCAGTCAGAGGAGCACAAATAGAGTTAAAATTTTTGATATATTTTTGATAAAATCCGCATAACGACACGAATGATCGCACGTCCTTTTTTGTTTGTGGTCTAGGTGCTCTCTGCAGTTTTTCCAAGTTCTTGGGATCAGGGGTCATGTTACCCTGATATACAGTGTGTCCCAAGAATTCCAACTCTTTGCATCCAATACAACATTTTGTTGGCCTAGCAGTTAAGTTCGCCTCCCTAAGCCTATCAAATAACATTTTTAGAGCGTCAATGTGTTCTTCAAATGTCTCTGTGGCGACGAGAATATCATCCATGAAATTCGTGATACATGGGTTATTCAGGGGATCCAACAATTTGCGCATCATCCTTGAAAATACACTCGGAGCATTTTTCAGTCCGAAGGGTAGCATGTTGAATTCATAATGTCCTTCCGATGTGCTAAACGCTAAATAAGGTCTCACTTCAGGCTTCACTGGAATCTGGTAATAGCCTTTACTAAGATCCACCTTTGAAAAGTATTTTGCCTTGTTTAATCTGGCAAATAACTGTTTTGTGTCTGGTAATGGATCCACTTGTCCTTCTGTGACAGCATTCAGTTTCCTGTAATCTATGCACAGTCTGTGTTCCCCAGACGGTTTCCTCAACAAAACTACACTGGAGCTAAAAGACGATTCACTGTGTGAAATAATCCACTCCTTCAACAAATAATATATTTCTTCCTTCAATGCCTTCTCCTTCTCGAACGGAATAGAATAGGCTCTCATACAGATTGGGTTTGAGTCTACCAGTTTCATGTCATACTGTAGCAAATTTGTATGTCCTGGTTTATCTGTTAATACATCTGTATGTTCCTCCAGAACCTGTTGAACTCTCTCCCTCTGATTTTTAGTCAGGTGCTTACTGACTTTTACTTGTGCCGCTGTTTCACAAGGATGTAATGGGTATTCATGCGAGGTGAGTGGTTCCTTTTGCATTTGAGTTGCGATAGCCAAGGTCAGTAAGGGGGTGCTTTCCTGGAGTGGTCTGTCCAGATACTTCTTTACAAGGTTTACATGATAAACTTTCTCCTTCCCCTTTTTGTCAATTTTATAGTTTGTTCTAGACACCTTCTCTAGAACCGTATATGGACCTTGCCATCCAATTTGTAATTTATTCTGGCTGCCGGGTAGTAGAAGAAGCACCTTCTCTCCCACAGCTAGTTCTCTGTCCTTTGCCTTCCTATTAAAATATGCTGCATGTTTCTTCCTGGCTTGTCTCAAATTATCATTTGCCAGTTTCCATCCAGCTTTCAGACGAGTGGTCAGTTCGTTCACGTATTGATAAGATGAGGTAACAGTCTCTTCTGCCTTCTCATCTGTCCAGGTCCTTAATAAAGCTTCTAATGGACCTTTTATTGGCCTCCCAAATAGCAGAGTTGCGGGAGCCATCCCGGTTGAACTATGTGGTACCTCCCGATACGCAAACAACGCGGCGGGCAGGAATTGATCCCACAGATCCGGTTTTTCGTGTGCCAGCTTCCTCAGGATAGAAATGAGAGTCCCATTAAACCTCTCTACCTGGCCGTTCCCTTGCGGATGGTACGGACTACAATGAAAGTGTCTGGCTTGAAATAGCTTAAAAACTTCTTCCGTTAGTTTCCCCTTGAACTGAGAGCCATTATCAGTCAAGATTTGATGCGGGAATCCTAATCTTGTGAATATTGTAAGTAGTGCCTCTGCTACATGTTTTGAATCAATTGATGGCAGGGCTACCGCCTCTCCCCACATAGAACAAGTGTCCACCAGAGTAAGGATGTAACTGTTCCTCCTCTTGGTCCGAGTGAGAGGGCCCACAATATCCACTGCAACCCTCTCAAAAGGTGTTCCCACTATGGGCATTTCCCCTAGAGTTGCAGGAGCAGTCCAGTGCTTTGGAGCTACCCTTTGACACTCTGGACAGGATTTGACATATCTTTTTATATCCTCCGTTATCCCTGGCCAGAAGTAATAACAAGCTATACGCTGTCCTGTGGCGCTGATCCCCATGTGACCACTGAAGGGAATCGCATGCCCGAGTTCCATCACTTTATCCCTATATGAAGTGGGAAGAACCAGCTGGTTGTGACCATTTGTTCCAGTTCCGGCCTTCCTGTATAATAGTTTGTTCTTCATAAAGTATTCTCCTTTGCTTGGAGGTGTGTGGCATTTGGGCAATTTTTTAAAACATGGCTTGAGTGTCCTATCCTCAGCCTGCGCCTTCCTCATCTCCTCTGGATGAGCATTTATAGGTTCACCTTCTCCTTCCTTTTTCTGTGACCTGGTATGTACTGTCGCCATGATCACAGGTCTCTCGGGATTCCTCAAGAAGACGTATCTACACTCCAATATCAGAGGGTAGATTGGTTCATCTATCACTGCTGCTCTGATTTCTCCTTCCACATAGCGAGTTTTCACCGTTATCCTTGCGATGGGAAGTGTCATGAGTGGTATGTCCTTAGTCGCCCCTTGTATTTCCACTGTTTCTGTGGTATACTGACTTGGGTCCACTAGGCTAGACTTCACAACTGAATCATAATCCAAACCTGTATCATAAAGGCACCTTATGGTGACCCCATTACAAATAACATCCTCACAAACTGGGGGTGATAAGGTTCCTGCTGTCCATTAGGATTAACCTTTAATCTTTGAGTCCCCGACTTCATTGCAGCAATGTTTGAAGGTTTCCTTCTACAAAATTCGGTGTTATGGTTGTCTTTCTTGCACCATTTGCACCATCTTTTTCCTTGGTTAAACGGTTTTCTTTCATTGTATTTTTGGTCATTGAACTGTGAGTTTCTGTCTCGATAGTCATTTCTTGGCTGTTCAAAGTTTGTCCTGCCTTTATTACCCTGTTCTCTTTTTTCAAATTTATTAAATGGCTGTGGAGCCTTAAAAGTTTCTATGTGCTTCTTTTTAGTGCCACTTACCTCTGCCTGGGCTGCCTGATACCTCTCAGCGACATTTAAAACCTCCCCCAACTTCTCTGCACCTTGTTCCATGAGAAATTTTCTCAAGTCTGGAGCCATGGACTCTCTCAATTGCTCTATCATGATCATCTCTTTAAGTTCTTGGGTCTTCCCCAGAGCAGTCCATTTCTCCAAATAGGTTTCCAGTCTGGCAGAGAATTGGTGGTATGTCTCCCCAGACAACAGTTTGGCATTTCTAAATTTCTTACGATAAAATTCACCATTTTTTTCGTACCTCAATAACAAAGCCTGCTTTAGCATGTCATAATTGTCTTGGTCTTCTCTGTTCATTTTTGCGAAGACTTCATAAGAAGTACCTCTCAGTCCCTGTGATAACTTTAAACTCCACCTCTCTCTCTCTCTCTAACCCATATGTAGTAGCTAATAACTCAAAACGACTGAGGTACCCCTCGATGTCATCGTCTTTTTCAACAAAATGGTCTAAATGAAACCCCATAGCTGAGTTTGAGGCACCCTGACTAGCTGCAGCATCTGAGGCAAAAGGGCTAGCACCATTTTCAGGAGCATGGCCTTGTAATTCCAGCTCCCTTAGTCGTAATTCATGCTCCCTTTGCAACCTTCTATCTTCTCAGCCATCACACAAAATAACAATGACCCAGTTAATTTTAATTACTTAATGACAGGTAATTCAAATTATCAAAAGACAGGTAATTCTAATTATTAAATAGGCCAATGTAATTATAATTAATTATTTAATTAACTAACTGGCTGTGAAGATTCACCAACTTTTATTTTCCATTTTTATTTTAAGGGACACTTTTAAATTTTTACAATTTGTCCCCACTAGTTTAGTTCTCCCACCAGGAGATCCTAATATTACTGATAAGCTAATTATCCCTGGACAAGACCCCAATATATGTAGTGGATTTTGATGGTATTGTATGGTTGATGTTACCTAGTGTGATGTATGAGGTCAGCTGTGAAGGCTCCTGAGATAAATGTAGATGTGAATTACAGAAGGCCCTTCTTACTACCACTTACGACCTCACACATATCTTTTTTACTAATGAATGTAGCTACGTTAAAAGTCTAGGGTACTGATATGTAATGTGTTGTGGTAGATTACACACACACACACACACAGATATTTAATAAGTCTAATAATAATAAACTTTATAACACACTGAACTAACTCAGGCTGTTTTAGTTTTAAAATTTAAATCTTTTGATAAATTTATTTGTTCTGAACCAAATGTTTAGTTGGTCAGAACATAAGACATATTATGGAGTTATAAATGGAATGCATAATCATATGACATAATAAAATGGAATGTGTATATCTAATTATTTCAAATGACTGGTTAATATTAATTATATTACGATAGTCCCAGGAGAACTTATTACCAGATATGCTGTTGGGGGGTGTCATCACTCCCAGTCTATGACTACCAAACATTGTCCATTGACTTAGGGGATTAATACATGGTTTATTTTCCCACAATGGTATGTCTTTATTTGATGGTGAATTAGTTGATAATTTAGTTGATAAATTCGTTTGGTAAATCAGTTGGTGAACGTCCAGCAGGCCAGATATCACTTATCTCGCCTGCGTCGATCTTGTACAAGAGTCTGGTGGCCCCTCCTCTCCGTGCTGGGGGATAATATACGGCTGCTCTGACACAATGTTAGACTGCACTGGTCTACACTTGTGTATATCACTACAGCATTTGGCACCGCTCATGTATCAGAACTCTACCTCCTGAGCCACTTCTGCACACAACACTACACAACAACACCACACAGACTGGGTCAGATCTCTCTGACCACACAGCACATCTTACCCAGTTGGTTTCACATAGTACTAGTTCCCCAAGACTACATTGCATCTGAGATATGTTCAATAGCTTCCTGCTATTGAATAAGATAGGTGATATGTTCCACTGATCTCAACACTAGATCCTTTTTCCTAGTTTTATTTAGGCGTTCCTATATATGCTCTTTGTATGTATGTCTCTAGACCCTGAACTTGGGCTGGGGACCTAGAGCGAACACTTACTTGTCGTAATCATTTTTATGATATGGCAGTATCAATCACTCGAATTATTAAAATATACCAAATAAATACTGTTCATTCTTACCTGAATTCAGAATTGAGAACACAGTTAAATTTGCTAGCAAAACTCAGCTGAGCTGCTGGCTGTATGATGGCGTCCCACTATATATTTGTATTCTTCTGGAATCAACACCACTATTAATTTAAACTGCGTCTCTGAACAGACTTATGTCAAATGGCAAAATTTCACATCTCTGTCCCGCTACTATAAAATACGTTGACCAATCGCCGACTTCCCCCCTAACTTTCAAATCGACAACCAAAAGTCACTTCAGTCAGATCTCAGTCAAGTATGTATTACGGTCTGTTAGTCCGTCTGTCTCTACTTGTTTTTTCATAAAAAACACGCTTGGTTTTACATGCATTTCCTACACGAATCTGCCTCCTAAGTTATTTTTAGCTACAATTCTCCACCATTTCCCCTCTCTTTAATTACAGCTCGATTTTTACGTTTGCATGCTCAAGGCCAAAATTTTTTGAAACTTTAGTGACATTGTTTAACAGTGCAGTCGCTCGTCTGATATGAACAATACAGTCTTTTGTCAATATCTTCCTTATTATCTATCCGTCTGTATAAATGAAATCATATTATTTCTCTGCTCAAGATGGGCTATCAAACTAGCTAGGTTTTATTTTCATAACTCTATTATTAAGAAAAAACATATTTTTTCTCAAGTTTAGTTTTTGAAATTTGTTCGAGAACCTTCTCTCATGTGTTTTGCCGCGGCATTCAAATAAAGACCAAGTATCGAAAAACGTCCAAGAAATTACTGTCTCGAATAAGAGCTAAGGTCCTTTTCTTGTCCATTTCCTTACTTATGTCAACTAGGGACGTGAATTTTTTTTCTTTCACCCCCAATTGCGTCTTTTTGCCGTTCGAACTTCAAACACGTGTTCAGTCATATTTTTCCTTTTGGTTTCCTCCGTTCTCTCCCGTCTACAAAGGGTAAACGTTTCGTCTGCACTTCTAACTTGTTAGTTTTAAATGGCGGTGGGAAAGACTGGCATGGGCGAGCATGTCTCCTAGTATCTGACGCATTATTTTTAACCCTACATTTTATCGTTAAATTCGGAGATATTTTAACGTTGTATCATGGTAAAATTATCACAATATATATATATATATATTACTAGGCCACAATAAAGCCTAGAAATAGTTGTGTGTTATATTTGTGTTTTCGCTCCTTCTAGAGCATCTAAGGCGAGTTTTATTTAAGTGGTCCAATTACTACGCGGCGCGCACTAAGTTGAGTGTATAGGCTTAGCGGCTTATATAAAGAAGTGCCTGGCCAACAGAGGCCTCTTTCTTCGTCAGACGCACAGAGTAAGAAACCAGAGTTGATCTGTAGACGCCTTGAACACGTGAGTTAATTTAGATTAGCTTTAGTGATCTAGTTTTATTATTAGTATTCAGCGTGTCTGTTCTAATGTTTAATGAAATAGATAAAAAGATGTGTTTCATGAGGAGATTTATTTTTAGGACATTATATTCAGTTCTGAAATGATAGTTGAGTAAAAATATATGTGGATAGATTTTACTGGTGTTAAGTCCAGATTGCGGCAGTAAGAGTTTAGTAGCAATTATTTCATTCATCAGACCGGACAAGAAAGGCAAATATAGAATGATAGTATTTCATACATGGAACTGGACAGCGACGTTATCTGGGACTGTAATTTAGATAACATTAACTGGTTGGCAAGATGGCTACCGGGGGGCCACGTGTTGATGACTGCATAAAGAAGGCGTCAGTGAGTCTGCGTTAACACTCTTAGTTATCACGTGTTATAGGCCTAGTAATGTTACGTTACTTTATATTGTGTGCATTGACACGTGGGTGATTATATTGTGTAAATTGACACGTGGATGAAGGCAGGTTAATGTAATTTTCTTCAGTAATGGAAGAGATAGTTTAGGTTAAAGTGTATTTAACGATAATTGATAATTCTACTGTATATATTTAATGGGTTACTTTGAGATTAGTTTAATTACATTTGTTGTGTACACAGTTTTGTAGTGCTACACTTCCCTTTGAGAAGATGAATCTAGCTTTAGGTATTTAGATTTCTGGTGAGCGCAATACCACTCCTTTGTGCGTAAGGCACGTTGAGACAGGTGTTTCTCTGTTTGCTCCTTGCGGAGCATAGAAACGCCAATGCAACTTGTGTCCATCACATGCCCAGAAGAAGCATTTTTATGCTATTGCAGTCGTTGCTTCTGTAACAATGTGTTTATATGATGAGTTCCCAATCTCATCAGTCAGCATATACGACATGCTTCAGAGTGCAGGGATGAATAATGAGATGATTCAATTGCGAGGTGGTGGTTTATGCCCATTAAGAAGAGTATTCGTTGTACATATAGTTGAATATTATTTTATGTCCATTTTATTATTATTTAATTATGGTTATGTGTAGAATGGTTTGTGCGAGCACGTGGGCTCACTTGGAGATATATATTTCTCTTCTCGCTCCTTATAGTGCATGGAGCCACCAATGTGGCTGGCATCCACATGAAGCCCTCACAAAGCATTCAGATGCTCTTGCAGTAGTGGTTTCGGTAGCAATCTGTTACATGGTGAGAATGCCAGCCTCATGCACAATACCATACTAGTCTCATTGGACGACATGCATGAGTGTGTGTGATAGTTGAGTGTGTCAGGTGGTGTGGAAGGCCTGTTTGGCAGGTGAGAGTCTCGTTTCTCATTATTTAACTAGTATGATTTTAACTACTTGGCGCTTTGTTTGCTTTTTCAGATTAGCAATCCAGCGCTGGCTGGGTGTTTTGTTTGCTTTGCTTTATTTGTTTAATGTTTGCTTTGTGGGTTAGGGTTGTATGAATAAATACAGCCCCTGCCTTAGAATCAGAGTTTTATTGTTAATCGGGTCGGTTGCGCATGTGCAAGAAAGTGATCACATATCATAACAGCATCATCATCATCTCACCCACCTTATCACAATTGGCGTCGTCGACAGGATAGGCAGACAGTGACACCGAGCAAACAGCAAACGAACAAATAGTGTAAACACCCAGCAGTGCGGTCTTGCAGCACGATGGCCGCAAGGAGCACACGTGCTACGAGCAGAGGGGAGCACGAGGATGCACATCCAACACATGTGGTCGGTGCATCAGCGATGCAAAGTGACGGATCGGTAGCAGGTCCACGGCCCCAGCCAGAAAACCTACGGTACATAATGGTTCTCACCCATAAGAAAGTGAGAAGTTTTGGGGAAAGTTCAGGGCCAAACGCGGAAGACTATGCAACTGAGGTTAGAGCTGCGTGGAGGTCCGGCTACATGAGTAAGGAGGACCAAGCCGATATGATCCTCGACAGTGTGACTCCAGTTGTCCGCAGGGAGCTGCGGATACAAGTAAGAGACAATGACCCGGAGGCATCGCTTCAGACCATTCTCAGGATGTATGGGGAATCGAGGAGCACACAAGAACTAATGGCGCTATTTTATTCAGCGCACAAAGGGCCAAGAGAATCTGTGTGTGAGTTTGCCCATAGGCTGCATGAGATATTTGAGCACGCAGCAGAGGCGCTGGAGAAAGCCAATGGTGTCAAGTTTGACGAAACGGTGCTAAGGGACCAGTTTGTTGCCAGTCTAAGGGACGACCTGACGCTGAGAATGATGGAGGACAGGGTCCGGCACGAGCCTGCAGTATCATTTGTGTCCATAAGAGATGATGCTCTGAAATGGACTGGGAGTGGTCAAACAGCAAGAGCTGGGATAGTCACAGTCACAGCATCCGACGAAGAAATGGCATCCAGGTCACATGAAGGAAACGCCGAAGTGGAGCAGCTCAGAGCAGAGGTCGCACAGCTGAAGCTCCAGATGGCTGAAATGCAAGACAGGCAGAGAAGGCCGGCAAGGACCATCCGATGCTTTCGGTGCAAAAATTTAGGGCATGTCCAGAGGGAATGCCCACAACAGGCACTAAACTAGACCCCTCTGTGGCTGGGAGTCAGGCTGTAGAAGGGGAGCTTTGTGACTCAAATAGAAAGAGTGGAGGTAGATGTGGCAGGCAATTACAGGTTGGCATGAGGAAGAATGTAAATGGAAGGAAAGGGCTTGTTTCTCCAAATAATAGGGAGACTGAGATGTTGGTGCGGCAAGTGGGGGTCATTAACAGGAGGACCATCTCTAAACGCCACGGGAACAGCCGCAGGTACAGCAGCAGTAAGAAACCTCATGTATGGAATGGCCCCCGGAGAATCAGGTGCTATAACTGCGCTGATTTTGGGGATCATATAACTGCCATGTGTCCATGTGGTCCTCTACCTAGAAGATGTTTCCAATGCAAGTCAGCACAACATTTAGTAGCGAGCTGTCCGCTCAGTAACTCTGCAGCTAAGGCATCACACAAAGTGGAGCGCAGGCAGAAGGACCGCCACTCAAAGGGAAGGTTAGAGAGTCAACCATCACAGGAAATTTCGACCAGCAGCGGACCAAATCAGCAGGAGTTTAAAGAAAGAAATGTGAAGGGAGAGCACCAAGAAAACCGGATCAAGATGGTAGGCGGTCGACCTGAAGAAGTAGTACTGATGGAAGGAAAAGAGATAAATTGTGTTTGACACAGGTTCACAGGTGTCTACCATCACAGAGCAATGTTTCAGGGAGATGTTTGGAGGGTTCCCCTTGGATGAGGGTAGAGGGGTGCGCCTGACAGCAGCGAATGGTGCCACCATCCCATATATTGGTCACTTAGTTGTGGACATACAAGTTGGGTGCACAATAGTGAAAAACTGTGGAGTTTAAGTTGTCAGGGAGGTACAAGGATCTAGAAACCAGGAAAAAACACCAGGGATCATAGGTACTAATGTCCTTGTGGAAATCTCAAACATACAGAACATACTAGGATGGGACCCTCCAATGGATCAGAGGATGACGCAGAAATCAGACTCTATGAAGGTATGGGTGTCTGGGAGAAAGCAAACCCACATACCGGCTCGATCGATCAGGGCCATAACAGTCAAATGCAGGAGAGGGGGTCAGTCAGAAAGAACTTTTCTCTTTGAGCCTAACAGAGACTTAGAGCACAGAGGGCTAATTATAAGTCATACATTGACTGTTCTTAGAAGTGGGTCCTGTGATATTCAGGCCATAAATTTGGATGATGAGGACTTGTTTTTAGCTCCCGGGACACAAGTAGGAGTACTGACAGAAGCTGGGGTGGACTACAGCACATATTTCAGAGTTGTAGGGGCTCAAGAGGTAGAAATGTCAGGAAGTCCACCATACACGAATGCAGAACAAGAGATATGCCCAATTGACCTTGTCGGGTTTGAGGGCAGTGAGGCTAAAGCGCAGGAAGTAAGACTATTGTTGAGACGCTATGCCGATCGTTTTGCCACAGATGAGACAGATGTAGGATACACGGATAGGGTAATACACACCATTCCATTAACAGATGACACCCCAGTTAAGCAGCCTTTCAGGAGAATCCCCCTGCTTTCTACAGAGAGGTACAGGATCACCTGCAAGGATTGCTTGACAAACAAATAATAAAGGAGAGTTGCAGCCCTTGGGCTTCCCCAAAAGTTTTGGTCCGGAAGAAGAATGGTCGGCTGAGACTCTGCGTAGACTTCAGGGCACTCAGTAGCAGGACGAAGAGGGATGCCTAACCTCTGCCCCAAGTAGATGAGTACCTGGATGCGCTAGGAGGAGCAAATATATTCTCATCGCTTGATCTGGCAAGTGGTGACTATCAAGTAGCAATGGATGAGAAAGACCAAGAGAAAACCGCTTTCACTACCCCTTTTGGACTTTATGAATACACCAGGATGCCTATGGGTTTAGCCAACTCTGCCAGCATCTTTCAACGATTAATGCAGAGCTGTATGCATGATTTAGTGTTCCAGCTGATACTAGTGTACCTTGATGACATTTTAGTGTACTCCGATGACCTTACTAACCATTTGAGCCGACTGGAGAAAGTATTCTCTAAGCTACGCCAGCTAGGGCTGAAGTTGAATGGAGAAAAGTGTAAGCTGTTTAGGACAACGATTGAATTCTTGGGGCATACTATATCAGCAGATGGAATAGGAGCTATGGAAGACAAGGGGAAGGCTGTTCAAGAGGCTCATGTACCGCGGTCACAGACTGAGTTACTGCATTCTTGGGATTGGCCACTTACTACCGCAAATTTGTGCCGTGATTTGCAAAGATAGTCAAACCGCTACATGATTTAGTAGCTGCGCTTAATCAAGGCATGCAGACTAAAAGTCGAAGTAAGTCACCCATAGGAGAGTTGTGGACCAAAAAATGTGTTGTAGCCTTCGAGACACTGAAAAAGGCGCGAACCTCCACATCGCTACTAGCGGTCCCTAACTTCTCTCTGCCGTTTATCCTGGAGGTAGATGCATCATATGAAGGATTAGGAGCAATCCTTTCACAAGTGCAAGATGGAACAAAATAAGTCTTGGCATATGCAAGTCGCACACTTCGACCCTCTGAAAGAAACTCAAAAAGCAGTATGAGGCTGGAACTGCTGGGTCTTACGTGGGCCATGGCTGAGAAGTTCAGAGGATACCTGTTAGGATCACAAGTAGAGGTATTTACAGACAACAGGGGTCTGGCCTTCTGGGAGAAACCTAAACTGGGAGCTATAGAGCAGAGATGGATGGCCCATATGGCTATGTTTAACTACACAATCCGACATCGGGCAGCGAGAGCCAATGGAAATACAGATTATTTGTCCTGTTTCCTTATTGAGACCACAGGCGAAGAACTGGAGGATGATGCAGATGTTGCAATAAGTGGCATAACAGCCAAGGTTATCAGAGAGTTTACCAAGATACCACATGAGATAGGGTTGATGGCAGCAACAAGCCAGAAAGATATCAGTGAAAGGGTACCTGCAGAATCATCCAAAGCACCAGCAACCACTCAAGCATTTCCCACCTATTCACGTGAAGAATTAATAAATCTCCAGGGAGCTGATGATGTGGTAGCGATGGTTAGGAAGATGGTAAATGATGGCACCAGACCTGCAGGAAGAGATGCTCGAAAAAAAATCCCCTTAGCTGCAAGGAAACTACTTAATCAGAGTAATCGGCTCGAAGTGACTGATGGGTTGGTATACCGGACAGTGAAGGGATCAGATGGATCCAGCATAAAACAACTGGTAATACCTGAGTCCATGAAACTACGGATATTGGACTCTGCTCACAGGATGGGCCATCAGGGAAGAGAGTGCATGCTACAGTTGCTGAGAAGTAGGTGCTTCTGGGTAGGCATCACAGCTGATGTTGAAGTGTTTTGTCGCAGATGCAACCGATGTAACATTGCCAAAGCACCTCAATTGAAGTTTCAAGGGCCATCTGGAAACCTGATTGCCTCCAGGCCACTCTAGGTGGTAGCAATGGATTTCACCCTGCTAGAACGGGATTCTTAAGGGTTTGAGAATGTATTCGTGCTGACAGATGTGTTCAGCAAGGACACCATTGCCATACCAACAAGAGACCAAAAAGCAACACCGGTCACCAAGGCACTGGGGGAGAAGTGGTTCCAGTATCTCGGAGCTCCTCAGAGGATACATTCTGATCAAGGCTGAAACTTCGAATCAGCGATAGTCGCAGAGCTGTGCAGGATATATGGAGTCCACAAGAGCCGCACTACAGCTTACAATCCTAAAGGCAACGGGCAGTGTGAGCGCTTCAACAAGACTTTGCATGATTTGCTGAGACCCATGACAGCCGACCAGAAGCGTAGGTGATCTGAGCATCTAGCTGAAGTGGTTATGGTCTACAACTCCACCCCCAACTCTTCGACAGGGTACTCACTATACTATCTCCTCTTCGGCAGAGAACCAAGGCTTCCTCTTGAATTCATGATAGGCACGCGTCCAGATGAAGAGCCCGAGACAACTGATGAGTGGCTGCAAGGCCACCTAGAGAGGTTACAAGTAGCACACCAAAAAGCTGCAGAGAGAATGCAGAAAATGGCCGCTGCTAGGAGGGAGAGAAGTAATCAGCTTCCAGGCCCCACACCATTGCGAGTGGGTGAAAGAGTGCACTACACTGACAGTGCCAAAATACAAGACGTGTGGTCCAACGACGAATTTATTGTATCAGCAATTCCAGACGCTAGCGGTGGTCCTTATGTGATAAGACCAGCTGGCAACGAAGAGCTGAAGATGAGGGTAGCGGCGCACGAACTGAGACGAAGTGAAGACAAAGATGATTCTCCGGATCTGGTAGATACGACACTAGGCCTACCTGAGGCGCCAGCTTTGCCAGATGAGACAGACCCTGGGGAGGACGTACATGGTCTAACGCCCGAACCAGGCTGGTATGCCCTGCAGCCGATAGAGAGTCCTGCCCCGAAACGATCTGAGAGATTACGACTGAAGCGCCTGAGGTAGTGCTGTTGTCGGGTCGACAACAAAATCAGGCGGAGAATATGTGACAGCGCCATCTTCTCATCGCCATTTTGTCTGTCGTTCTCAGCGCCATCTTGTCATCACGATTGTCCCCGTGGTTCAGTGCCTTTCTACCACAACTTCTTCAAGAGTAAGATATGATACTAGGCCACAATAAATGTTGTGTGTTATATTTGTGTTTTCCTTCTAGAGCATCTAAGGCGAGTTTTATTTAAATGGTCCAATTACTACGCGGAGCGCACTAAGTTGAGTGATTAGGCTTAGTGGCTTATATACAGAAGTGCCTGGCCAGCAGAGAACTCTTTCTTCGTCAGACGCTCAGATTAAGAAACCAGAGTGGATGTGTAGATGCCTTGAACACGTGAGTTAATTTAGATTAGCTTTAGTGATCTAGTTTTATTATTAGTATTCAGCGTGTCTGTTCTTAATGTTTAATGAAATAGATAAAAAGATGTGTTTCATGAGGAGATTTCTTTTCAGGACATTATATTTAGTTCTGAAATGATAATTGAGTGAAAATATGTGTGGATAGATTTTATGGTGTTAAGTCCAGATTGCGGCTGTAAGAGTTTAGTAGCAATTATTTCATTCATCAGACCTGACAAGAAAGGCAAATATAGAATGAAAGTATTTCATACATGGAACTGGACAGAGATGTTATCTGGGACTGTAATTTAGATAATATTAACTTGCTGGCAAGATGGCTACCGGGGGGGGGGACGTGTTGATGACTGCATAAAGAAGGCGCCAGTGAGTCTGCGTTAACCCTCTTAGTTATCACGTGTTATAGTCCTAGTAATGTTACGTTATTTTATATTGTGTAAATTGACACGTGGGTGAAGGCAGGTTAATGTAATTTTCTTCAGTGTTTTTTTTTCTCAAACCAGCGGCACTCGAGCTTTCCAGCCCTTTTGGCGCAATGACACGTCATTGCGAGGCTGGGGAGACAGTGGACTATTCTTTCCAATCCGGTCAGGAGCTTCGCTCCTTCCCATCCACATGGGGTTTATCTGCAGGAGCCGTTCAGGTTACTCAGTCAAATTCCTGGTCGATGACACTCCTACAAATGCCGGCGCCCGGGCTTGAACCTTGAAAACCTGGTAGCTAGCGCAACGTCTTAACAATTACACCAGCGCGGCTCCCAATTTTCTTCAGTAATGGAAGAGATAGTTTAGGTTAAAGTGTATTTCACGATAATTGATAATTCTACTGTATATATTTAATGGGTTACTTTGAGATTAGTTTAATTACATTTGTTGTGTACACAATATTGTAGTGCTAAAGTTCCCTTTGAGAAGATGAATCTAGCTTTAGGTATTTAGATTTCTGGTGAGCGCAATACCACTCCTTTGTGCGTAAGGCACGTTGATACAGGTGTGTCTCTGTTTGCTCCTTGCGGAGCATGGAAACACCAATGCAACTGGTGTCCATCACAAGCCCACATGAAGCATTTTATGCTATTGTAGTGGTTGTTTCTGTAACAACGTGTTTTATATGATGAGTTCCCAATCTCATCAGTCGGCATATACGACATGCTTCAGAGTGCAGGGATGAATATTGAGATGGATCAGTTGCGAGGTGGTGGTTTATGCCAATTAAGGAGAGTATTCGTTGTACATATAGTTGAATATTATTTTATGTCCATTTTATTATTATTTAATTATGGTTATGTGTAGAATGGTTTGTGAGAGCACGTGGGCTCACTTGGAGATATATATTTCTCTTCTCGCTCCCTATGGAGCATGGGGCAACCAATGTTGCTGGCATCCACATGAAGCCTTCACAAAGCATTCAGATGCTCTTGCAGTAGTGGTTTCAATAGCATTCTGTGTTACATGGTGAGATTGCCATCCTTATGCACAACAACATACTAGTCTCATTGGACGACATGCATGAGTGTGTGTGATAGCTGAGTGTGTCAGGTGGTGTGGAAGGCCTGTTTGGCAATTGAGAGTATCGTTTCTCATTATTCAACTAGTATGATTTTAACTTGTCGGCGCTTTGTTTGCTTTTTCAGATTAGCAATCGAGCACTGGCTGGGTGTTTTGTTTGCTTTGCTTTATTTGTTTAATGTTTGCTTTGTGGGTTAGGGTCACTGACAGGGTTGTATGAATAAATACAACCCCTGCCTTAGAATCAGAGTTTTATTGTTAATCGGGTCGGTTGCGAGTGTGCAAGAAAGTGATCACATATCACAACAGCATCATCATCATCTCGCCCACCCTATCACAATAGAATTGATGTGGAGAATAATAAAGAATGCTATTTTGTTTTCTTTAAAGTTGATGATCAAATAATGTCTGGATAAATAGAACTAGTTAGGGGTTGTTTTATTTTTGTTAAGGTAATAAATACAAATTTTTACACATTATTTAATGCTTTGACGAGTCATAATTCAGTCGTTAATTTTTTGTGATCATCTTCGCTCCATGCTCTATACCATTCTTTTTTTTTCCTTTTCGTCCGCTCATTTTCTTTTGCTTACAGCCTCACTTAACGATATCCTCTTCACCTTGCTGGGTTGACCCCAAGGTACTTTACCGGCCTGCCACCAATCTGACCTGTTTATCTTTCTTTGTGGCCGTCGGCGCTTATCAAGAAGGGGAACAAAGCCACATTGAGTTGATTGAGGTTGGTTGAATTATTGTGTAAGCCAGACGGAGTAGGCTGTCTATCAACACATTAGACTGCATAACTACTTCTGCTCATCTGGCGATGAGTCTAATAGTGGTAAATCATATTGTCATTTAAGAAATAACATGGAAGAGACGTGCATTAACCCTCCCCATCCTTAAGTTTTATCACGATTTTACAGTCTGGACGACAGATATACCATGTACCGATTTCCGGCAGATAGCTTGTTGCAATAAACAAGGATGAGAAGAGACTATCAGATGTAATCATTTAGGTCAGGTCGGTGATATAATGACTTTGGTAAATGTAACACTTAAGGGACAAAATAACTTATATGGAAATGTAGTAATGTTCAGGATGAGTGGGATGGGGATAACCTTGACTAGAAAATAAGACACATTACCGTTGGGGTAGGTTTGAAATTAGAAAGTCAACTAAACTATAAATTATTATTATTGTGGGTCTCTCACAACAGACCCTCACAAGGTGATATTTATGCGTTAGCATAAATTCAACTTAAAACCTAACGTGGTTCGTAGATTTCCCCTTACTGCATTTCTTTACCTCCATCGGGAGATCACAGACAGCCAGGATAAGAAGTAGCACTAAGGATTTCATTAGAGGACTAGCAGTACCTTTTAAAATTAAAAAAACACGTAAACTTCATTTTAATTCTTCAGACTCCACGTCCGAGGAACTTAACCTCATATGTCAACAGTTAGGATTCTAACTCACAGAGGGACATCTGCTTCTTAAACAGCTGCAGTACTTACTACTTCCATCTTGTGCAACAAAGTCTGGATGTATCATTCTAATTCACCCAATATATTGGGGTAAGTTGTAATATGTGCATTTTTAAAAATTGCTTTTGACATGTATGTATTGCTCATTGATGTACAGTTGTACATGGGGCTGGCAACCACATCATCTAAAATAACTTGCCACATAAACCACCAATACATGAGCTGATGACTGCTTCGTGCGGGTTCCCTCACAAGGAACCAATAGCAGAAGTAGCTGAAAGCTCCCCATAGGGCTTTACACACACACACACACATATATATATATATACATATATATATATATATATATATATATATATATATATATATATATATATATATATATATATATATATGGGAGCCGCGCTGGTGTAATGGCTTAGGCGTTGTACTGGCTACCAGGTGTTCATGGTTCAAACCCGGGCGTCGGCGTTTGAAGAAATGTTTACGGCCGGAAATTTGACTGAATAGCCTGAACGGCTCCTGTGATAAACCCTCTGTGGATGGGAAGGAGCGAAGCTCCTGACCGGGTTGGAAGGAAAGTCCTCAGGTTCCCCAGCCTCGCAATGACATGTCATTGGGCCGAAGGGCTGAAAGCTCAAGTGCCGCTGGTTAAGGAAAAAAAAAATATATATATATATATATATATATATATATATATATATATATATATATATATATATATATATATATATATATATATAACCTGACCACATCCAAGGAAGGCAGCAGGCGCGCAACTTACCCACTCCCGGCACGGAGAGGTAGTGAAGAAAAATAACAATACGGGACTCTTTCGAGGCCCCGTAATTGGAATGAGTACACTTTAAACCCTATAACGAGGATCTATTGGAGGGCAAGTCTGGTGCCAGCAGCCGAGGTAATCCCAGCTCCAATAGCGTATATTAAAGTTGTTGCAGTTGTCTCCCACCCCGCGCGAGCGACGAAATGGTCGAAGAAGACGCACGTCTGTTCGGACAGTTATCTGGTTGATCCTGCCAGTAGTCATATGCTTGTCTCAAAGATTTAGCTATGCATGTCTTAGTTCACACTGTCTCACAGTGAAACCGCGAATGGCTCATTAAATCAGTGGAGGTTCCTTAGATGACACGATCCTACTTGGATAACTGTGGCAATGCTAGAGCTAATACATGCTTACCCCGAAAGTTATTTCGGGAGGTACGCTCCTATGGTCAGTATTGACTGAAAGGGAAGATAGATAGACATGAGGGCAAGTTCCGTATCCTACTAGTGACAGGCGGTTGCTACTGGTGTCGGACTGTAACGGCCAGAATATATATATATGAAATTGATACATTTGTCGTTTTCTGCTCTGCTAAAACTTTTTCATCCACATCGAACACTCATTCTGCGACCTCTTTGTTGATGACTGTACCATTTATACTAGTGATAAAAGTTGCAACACGCTAGAAATATTATTACAAAGCGACACAGACAATCTTATTAAGTGGAGCAATGACAACTGCATGCACATAAATATCACTAAAACAAAATGTATGATAATATCAACTAGATAAAAAATTACAAAACTCCCCGAAAACAACACTTCAGCTCTACATTGGAACCTCTTTAATTGAAAATGTAAATGAATATAAAACACTAGGACTCATAATTGACCAACATTTAAGTTGGAATTCGCATATACAAGCACTGACCAAACAAACGGCACAAAAAGTTTACCAGTTAGCTAAAATCAAATATTTCCTAGATGAGGAGACACGAAAAATGTTCTATACATCCCAGATACAAACACATCTAGACTATTGTTCCACAATTTGGGATGGCTGCACCATGTCCAACACTAAAAGACTCTATTCATTACAAAAACGTGCAGTGCACCTAATTTCAGACAAAAACCTCACACAGTGTGTAGACGCATATACATATCTTAACATATTACCACTAAGAAAGCGCCTTCTCTTCAACAAAGCCAAATTTATTCACAAAATCTTGTCACAGAATGCTCCAACGTATCTGTGGCCTATTTTCAAATACAGCGGAAGACGCAGTCAACGCTTAAATAAATTACACATGCCCAAGCCTAGGCTCGACTTATTCAAGAAAAGTTTAGCTTTTTCTGCTGCTCATCTGTGGAATACTCTTCCACACGACTTAAAAAATACTCTTAGTCCATATTCATTCAATCACAGACTTTTCAAATACATCATGAGTGCAGATTATATGCCACCCTAATTTCGTTATGTTCTTAAATAATTACATAACATCATATGTAGGTTTTAAAGTTAATTTTGTCCTGTTTAGTATAAATTATCATACGCATCTGTAAATCTGTGTAACTGTTATTGTACTGTTACAATGTTGGGATTTTATTTTATTGTACTTTCTTTGTTATTTTATTATTTAAGTAATATTTAGGATACGTGTGAGAATAAATGGAGTCAGTATGGAAGATGAGAGAAAGGAAGGGCAGAATGTTAGACGGGCCTGCGTGCCCAATTCTAAACCCTTTGAAAATAAAGTTCGTTCGTTCGTTCGTTCATCCGACTCGGTGGGTTGAGATTTAATACTCAAGGGCATCGGGCTAAATTCTAAGGAAGATGAAATGGTGGAGGGAAGCGGATGTCGCGTGATGTTAACATTAGGAGACATGAGACTTAAAAAAGACATTTGTTTCTCTCAGATTTTGGTACCAGTTTCCAACCTACAACAGACATGTCTTGAGGACACTTGACGAGGCTACCTACACAGTTACCCCGGCTTTGCATAGGATGTGCGGCTACCAAAACAACTCAGCTCCTGAAGAGAAGGAACAGTAAAAACTTCACTGGGAACCAGCAGTGACTGAATCAAAAGTCAACGGTAACCATTAAAAATGCAACCTTTGGGATAACAGTGGAAGTGCAGAGATGCAAAGCATGAACCAAAGCATTGTACCACAAGAAGGATGGCTGCCGAGGGTGTAAAGTGGAGATATTTTTCTGCCCTACAAGACACCACCAGGTGTGATAGCCTTGTCAGTCAACTGTCAAGCATTAAAGAAAAAACGTTGTCTGAGAAAAGCCCAGTCGCAGACCACAATGCAGTATACGGAGTGGCAGCTGGAACAACCCACCTCTCTCCACGAAAAACTGCTTGGAGATGACATGAACTTTGAACTGACTACTACCTTTATTAGAGTCATTAATCTGAGGGCGAACGAGGAAGAAGAAGAAGAAGAACCACAATTGAGAAGAGCACCGTTATCATTCAGGAAAGGAATGGGATGAACTGATGCTCTGTTCGTCTTAAGACCGTTAATGACAACAACAACAAATCGAACTTGACAGACAACTAAATAAAGTGTTTATAGACCAGGAGAAGGTCTTCGTTATCATGAGTAGGAATAAACTTTGATCAGTTTTAAAGACTATAGAATACAGGTGCAGCTTTTAGATAACGTTAGAGCTTTGTACCATGTTTGCAAAAGTGCATTATAAACAACTGGTGGATTCACTGATGTAGTTAATAACCACAGAAGTTTGACAAGGCTGTACACTATCGGCACCACTGATCAATATTTAAATGGACAAAATAACATCAGAAGCACAGTTAGAAATGAATCCAGAACGTGAATACAACAACCAACTGAACCGGTTATTTGTTTGCTTATGACCAACGTCAAATGAATGAAGATGAAACAAACTGAAAACCATACAAAATACTTAATACAACCTGTGGAAGATACAATATGAAGACCAGCACATCAAAGACAGAAACAATGAAGATGAACAGATCACCACGCCCATTTAACATACCTGTTAACAACATCAGCCTTAAACAGGTTCATGAGTTCAAATATCTAGGAAGTATTTTTACACAAAATGGATGACTTCATAAAGAAAAATGCATGGGAAATGATTTATAAACTGTCACTACTACCTCAACATCAGAATGTCAGTATGGAAACACAATTACATCGGATAATTCACACTAGTCAACAAATTTTCAAACCTTGATACCTTGTCTCCATAGCAGCAATGTCCTGGTGAAATCGTTCACCATGCTCATCACTGACCGCTCCACAGTTTGTCGTAAAGAAATCCAGATGAGAATCCAGAAAATGAATTTTCAAAGACATGTTGCAGCCAAGACTCTTATACTTCAGAAGGAGATTTTCTACAATTTCATTGTAATTATCAGATCTGTTGTTTCCAAGAAAATTGTCTACCACTGACTTAAATGCTAGCCATGCTGCTTTTTCCTTGCCATGCAACACGCAAAGAAACTCGTCATCATGAAGAAGTTTTCGAATTTGTGGACCAACAAATACTTCCTCTCTTATTTTAGCTTTACTCAGTCTTGGAAATTTTCTGATGAGGTATTTAAAAGCCTCATCTGTTTTCTCCATTGCCTTGACAAAGTTTTTCATGAGACCCAGCTTAATGTGCAAGGGTGGCAACAAAATGTTGCTTGTGTCGACATGTGCTGGGTTCTCAACGTTCTTACTGTGTTTTGACCTTTAGGGTCAAAGGTGGACAGTTCGGGCGTAGGCCTATGGGAAGGTTTTGTTTAAGCGGGGGAGAGATATACTTCCGGCAAGCCGTGAAGGTCCTGTTTTTCTGAAGGGACCAAGAGTCCATTGTGTTTTTCGGGGAGAATCTTCGAAGTAACTGCTATGGCAGTTTTCCCCAGTGAATCTCTGTGTGTTGGAATGACAGCAGAGTTCCTTGTTTAGTTCTGTGGATTCGGGTACAGGTAATACCGACTTTTTCCATTACTATGCTTTCGGTGGCAGAACATGTTAGAAGATTGCCTAGTCTGTGAACAGCAGCTCACCGATCCGCCATTTCAGAACTTATATTTTGTGCTCGAGGTAGCCATCCAAGACTGTTAGTCTTTATATTGTCCAGAAATCCAGTGACGAAGATATATTGTGGGAACCGCAGATTGGCGGGATTTATGTCTACAATAAGCATTACTGCAGGGTTGATGGTAACCTATTTAACAGAAGTACACAGCCGACGTCAGAACGAGGCCTGTGCTTTCGGCTATTATACTACAGCCTGATAATGTGCAATTGGCGGGGAATGCCAAGTTGCACCTATGTGTCAAAGTGACTAAGGCATCTGACGCGTTTAGTCAGAGATGCCAAGGGCGACGCTACGAACTGTCATTATTGAAGAACTTTGCTATTGACCATGCACGTCTATTCCGATGTTTACCTTTTTGAATGCCAAATGTATACCTATCGATTTCCGGTCAGCATGACCTTGTTACACTGACTGTTCCTGTTGATACTATGTGTGTTCTCGTCAATAAATGTTTTGAAACATGCCTGCAGTGTCAAAGCATCCTTGATTACTGCATGTGAGAGTATGGGTTGCAGGGTCTACATCTATACGAGCCTAAACACATTCGCGCCTTCATTCGCACCCACACTCAGTTCATCATACGCTCGCACTACACACCTAACAACAAGTATACTGTCTTGGGCCAGTGATCACCTCAACAAGAGAAAAGACAGTTACATTTCTGGTGGACCAGTTACGTGGGCTCTTCTGATACATTTCTTGTCGCCAATGTGGCCTAGAAACTTACATTTCTGATGGACCAGATCTGTGGGTTTAAAAAGAACAGAGCGAGCATTTAACATTCATTCCTGGTTGGCTGTTACATGTATGATGTCTCCAGTTTTGTCCAGAAAGTTACAAGAAGGACAAGTACACATTACATTTCTGATCTGTGGGTCTAAGCTACACACGGGACAGCCGTAACACACAGCGCTAATTCTACACTTGCAAGTTTTGGCTACAACAGGACAGAAATAGGTCATCAACGGTTGACCCAGATAAACAGTGCGGGCATTTATGTTATAATGCTACATAAACCACAACAAGACAAGTACTGAAGTTAACATCTAGGCATTTGCTACGTGGACCATAACTGCATAGAAGGCGGGTTCCTATTGTGAACAGTACTGCTGGTTGTTACACGTTTCAGTCAACAACAGACTTTTCTATGTCCGAGCATTCAAGCTACATTGTTCGAGGTCAAGTGTTTGTAAACAGTACGTGGAAATTGTAAACATTCAATGTGCAAGTCCTAAGTCGAGAAGGTCATAGTAACTTTGGTTCGTGAATACCACTTTATGCTACAGTGGATTTGACATTCAGTGCGCGTTTGACATTTTGTTTCTGTGTTCGCAAGGAGCAAGAAATTTATTTTAGTTTCAGCTGTGACTGAACTTGTTCTGCAACACATTGAAATTGATTGCTATATGTTTATGTTACTTCTACTGTTTTTGTGTATTTTTCTGCGGGTTTTCGGTTGGTGGGTCTTACAGTAAATATGCCACTTAATCGAGGCTTACTGTAAGCGTTCTGTAGGTGCAAATTTTCTTAATTTGAAAATTTGCTAGTGACAATTGGTCGCTATTGATGTTAGCTGTGATGTAACTGTACTTAACGTTGTTTTTGTAATATTTTTGTCTGTTTTTCAGTTTTGATTTTCGATTTGTTTTGTTTGTATTCTGTAGGTCTCTCCTTTCTTTTGTGTATTTCTCTACACATTTTTGGTTAAAACAGTGTTGCCATTTGTATTGTTTTGTATCTTTGTCTTTGTATTTTTTTTTTTGTACTACATTACTGTCATGCACAGTCTACATACATATACTTGGTCATGTATTGGTATTATTATTGATAAGGTAGACTCTTCATATAGAGTTTGTTAATAAAATATTATTATATAAGATATTTATACAAGTTCTTTGATAAAAGACTTGTTATCTACAAAGATTGAGACAAGGTGAAATACATATTCAAGTTCTTTATAAAAAAGACTTGTGCCCATAGTGAGTGGGATATAAGGGATTTTTTTTTCCACAGGTACTCAAGTGATTTTTTGGTTACATTATAAACAAGAGGACCATACAAGGTCTTTGTCTAAGACTAAGAGAGTGAAATAAAGTGAAGTGAGTATACAAGTCTATCATTTCAGACTTGTCTCCCATTAAAGTGGGATAATTTAATTTATTTACTTCTGCAAGTTACTGATCTCATTAGACAAGATGTCTACATTAGAGTACTTTATTACACAAGGGAGAGCCCTTGATAAGACTGGTCAACAGTTAGAAGAATGGGCTGTTGCTCAGTATGACAAAGCATTAGCTGCTGAAGAGAGAAAAGCTGCTGCAGAAGAGAGAAAAGCTGCTGCGGAACAAAAAAGGCTAGACAGAGAAGCTGATATTGCTGCTGAACAAAAGAAATTGCAGATGCAGGTGGAGGAAAGGAGATTTGAAGCTGAACAAAAGAGATTAGACAAAGAATCTGAACAAAAGAGATTAGACAAAGAAGCTGCTGCGGAACAGAAGAGATTAGACAAAGAAGCTGAACAAAAGAGATTAGACAAAGAAGCTGCTGCAGAGGAGAAGAAAGCTCAAGCTGCTGCTGAAATTAGAAAAATGGAACATGAGGAAAGAAAACAGAAGATGGAACTTGATGAAAGAAAACAAAAGATGGAACTTGATGAAAGACTCGCAACTTTGGAGTTAGAGAAATTGAAATTGGCGAGTACGGGTGCTCAGCAAACAACTTCGAGTACGACAAAGGAGTTTGTTAGTAGGATTAAATTGCCTCATTTCAATCCTTTAAAGGATGACGTAGCAGATTATCTAGATAGATTCCAATTTTTGTGCGATACGCATAACATAAAAAAGGAAAAATATGTTGAACAACTGATGCCATTTTTTACAGGTGACACAGTGACTACTCTTATGACAATAGACGAACATGAGAGGACTAATTATGATGTTGTCAGGGCAGCATTGCTAAAAAAATACCAACTAAAAGAAGAAGACTATCGTCTTCGTTTTAGGACAATGTTGCCAGAAAATGGAGTAGATTTCTCTGATTTTGTTACAAAGATACGTCGTACATTTACACGATGGGTTGAGTTGTCTCAGACTGAGAAAACATATGAAGGTCTAATGGACTTATTATTGCGAGATAAGGTTTTGTCATCTGTTAATGATTCTTTTCTTGCATTCCTTCATGAGCGTAAGCCTAAAAACTTAAAAGATATGGAGGAATACTGTTGTCAGTATGCCACAGCGCATCCCCATGCTACAGTTAGCAATTCTAAAGTGAAAGAAGGGTTGCCAGCTGCTTCGGCAACACCATATGGCCCTAATTTCAAAAAAAAATTTCAGGGTGCTCAACAAAACTGGAATAGGGGAAGTAATCAAAATTACACCCAGAAGCGGAGTAATCCAACACATGATGGTTCTTCGTCTATGAATTGGAGACAAGATGGTAGTTCTCGTAATTTTAGTGGTAATAATTTGAGACACTTTCGCAAAGGCTATCCAAATAATAACTATTCAAATTTTCGAGGTAATCATTCTCGACGTCAAGATTATGACGATGGTGAATTTAGAAACCGGGATTCAAACCGGAATGATGATTACAATAGGCAATATGATAACAATTACAGGGGAAATGATAGTCGAAACAATTACAGGGGAAATGATAGTCGAAATAATTACAGGGAAAATGATAATCGAGGCAGACCTAGATTTAACAAGAAAAGACCTTTCCAACAGGCAAACTCTGCACAACAAGAGTTTGATGGAGCCTGTAATACAGTAAATAATAGTGGTAACTCTAGGGCTATCACTGGTTGTGCTTTCGATTTTGGGAGAGCAACTGAATGCCCCCAATGCTTAACATTGTTCGATTCATCGACTGTATCTACTCTAAGTTGTGGTCACCCTCTTCCTGCTCTACCTGCTACAGTTGCGCATGATGGGAGAGGATCTCTCATCTTACATAAAGGTCTAATAAATGATAGGCTAGTCTCAGTACTTTTCGATTCGGGATGTACTACCGTCGGGGTTAGGGAGTCTCTGATAGATCCTTGCTGTGCCACTGGAAAAACAATCAAATGTGTTACATTTGGTGGTACTATGGAAAGCTATCCTACTGCTATTATTAGGATTGACACTCCTTTCTTCACAGGAGATGTCCATGCATGTCTTCTTCCTAATCCTATTGCGGATCTTATAATCGGTCGTATTCATGGGGTTAAGGAATGCACCCCGCAACAAATTTCTAGTTGGGAAGAAAAAAACATTCAAACGGTCAATGCAGTGGTGACAAGAGCTCAAGCTCTTAATCCCCCAACTTCATCTGATAATAGTAATGAAGTTGATAGCCAAGACGAGCACTTGGTAATTTCCCATGACTCGTTTGTTAAACGTCAAGAAGAGGATCCTTCTTTGAGGAAATTCTTCCTTCTTGCAAAGAAAGGGGATCCCAATCAAAATACGAATCACAAATCGTATATCACTATGAAGAATGGTATATTGGTACGAATGGTACAACACTCGGACAAGTCTATGCACTCGCAAGTTCTTGTGCCTAAGTGTATGAGAGCCTTAATTCTTCGGCATGCACACGATTCTCAGTGTGCTGGACACATGGGTTTTTCCAGAACTAAAACTAGAGTCCTTGCGTCCTTCTTTTGGCCATTCGTGAATAAAGACATCCGAATTTATTGCCGATCTTGCAAAATTTGTCAAGAGGTCAAGTCTAGGGGTCCGAGACATGCTGCTCCTATTCAGGCTGCAGATATTCCGATTCGGCCGTTTCAGAAAATGGCTATAGACATCATTGGTCTGTTCAAAATTAGGTCAGCCAGATTACACCAATTTATCCTCACTTGCGTGGACATGTGCACGCGTTGGCCAGAGGCTATTCCTCTGAAGAGCATATCAACTGTTGATATCGCTGATGCTCTTTGGCTCGTATTTTCTCGTCTGCGATTCCCCGGAGAAATACTGTCGGATCACGGCACTCAGTTAATTTCGGACGTTATGTCTCAGGTAATGGCTACGCTAGACATTAAAAGGTCTCTCAGTAGTATTTATCATCCAATGTCCAATGGATTGGTAGAATGTCTTAACAGGACACTAAAGAACTTACTTGGCAAGATAACGGAGGATCATCCTGAAGATTGGGACAGGGTTTTACCTGCAGTCCTCTTTGCCTATAGAGAGGTTCCTAACGAGCATACAGGGTTTTCTCCTTTCGAACTTGTCTTTGGCGCGCAACCGCGCGGTCCGATGTCCTTGTTACACGATTTGATAACTTCCGATAATATTGACGATGATACACAATCGTCATATGAATATGTCATAGCTCTTAGAGAAAAGATTATCGAATCGTGCAGGTTAGCAACTTCATCTTCCGAATTTGCGAAAGAAAAAGCTAGGCGATTTGCTAATAGGAAAAGACGCCTACGTCAACTTTGTCCTGGAGACAAAGCATATGTCTTACTGCCCTCAAGAGAGAATAGACTTCTCATTTCATGGAAAGGTCCATACACTATAGTCTCAAAAATTTCCGATGTCGACTATATTGTCGATGTGGATGGAAGGCATAAAACCTTCCATATAAATATGCTGACAGAGTTTATTGAACGTCCAGACTATTTGCAGCCTATTTTCCAGGCGACGGACGACTCTCCAGTCCAACATGGTCACATCTCATCCCTGTCCGTTATACAGGATGAGGAAACTATTTTTTCTGACGTGAACTTACCTCTTCCTGCGATTCCACTTACTTCAACGGAATCGTGGAGAGACGTTACAATCGCTTCGAACTTGTCTTTTGAGGAACAGCGTCAAGTATCCCCTACGTTACAATCATATCAGGATGTCCTTACCGACATTCCTGGACACACAGATGTCATAGAACATGACATCATACTTACTGATCGTAATCCGATCAGAGTAAGACCATACCCAATACCTATTCATTTTCAAGCACAAGTCGAGAAAGAATTGGATGAAATGATTCAACTACAAATAATTGAACCATCCACTTCAGCTTATTCTTCGTCGATAGTTATTGTTCGAAAGAAAGACAATAACATACGTCTTTGCGTTGATTATCGCAAATTAAATCAAGTTACGAAGTTCGATGCTGAACCTATGCCGTTATTAGATGATCTACTTATTAGACTTTCTAAAGCTAAATTCTTTACTAAACTAGACTTGTCGAAAGGTTATTGGCAAGTCCCACTGACGGAACACGCCAAACCTCTCACTGCTTTTTCGACACCTAGGGGTCTGTTTCAATGGAATTTTATGCCTTTCGGGCTTATGAACGCCCCAGCGACTTTCGTGCGCATGATGCGACGAATTCTATCAGATCGTGCAGATGTCATCGCATATTTAGACGACATCTGTCTTTTCAGCGATACTTGGGAAGAACACTATTTGGGTCTAAAGGAATTGCTATCTACTCTACGTGAGCATAGTTTGACTGCTAAACCCTCTAAAGCTTTTGTTGGGTTTAGTGAAATTTCCTTCCTAGGTCATCGAGTTGGTCATGGTCTGTTGAAGACAGAGGACCAAAACATTTCAAAGATATTAAATATCTCGGTTCCGAAGACGAAAAAGCAAGTGCGTAGTCTCTTGGGATTGATACAATTCTATGGAAGATTCATTGAGAATCTGTCCTCCATTATGGCACCACTTTCAACGTTATTGAAAAAAGGTTCTCCTAATATGGTGCGTTGGTCCCAAGAATGCCAAACTTCATTGGATCAGGTTAAGAATTTGTTCTCATCTCATCCTATCTTAAGACTACCAACGATTGATAAGACTTTTGTCCTTCGTAGTGATGCCTCTTCCACTGGGATTGGAGCGACACTAATGCAGGAATATTCAGGAACTCTGCATCCTGTAATGTATATTTCTAGGAAGCTAAATGCGGCAGAAAGGAATTACTCGGTTTTGGACCGTGAATTGTTGGCTATGGTTTGGTCCATTCTTAAGCTACAAAGGTTCCTTCTGGGCGCGCATTTCTTTATGGAAACCGACCAAAAAGCTCTTACGGCTATGCAAAGTAAGGATTTGAAGAGCTCGAGATCTACTCGTTATGCTATTGCTCTTCAGCCTTTCCATTTCACGGTTCGTGCTATCCGTGGTTCGGATAATGTGATGGCGGACATATTGTCTAGATGCCCACATGATTCCAGTTAAATCTTGTGTCCTAGTTTTTCCTGATACACTTTCAGACTTAGGTCTGTCCTTAATATCATAATATGTTGTAATACAAATGTATTTGGATGATGTTTAGATAATTTAACAAATTTCATTTTGTCCATCCATCAGTGATATATTGCTAAAATAGCATTGACATTTGTATATTGCTATAATTATATTATTTAGTAATGTTTGATATATGATTGGTATTGCCAGCAACTTAGGTTTCTTGAGTGGTATCCCTTAGTTTGTTTGGCTTAAAGGAAATAGTTTCTCCTATGTTGGGAGATGATTTGTATCCTCTTCAGACGCTTTATTTATGCGTCTATTGTACCTGATATTAGGTTCATTTTTTGCATGAGCACAGAAGTGATACTGGTGCTATCTTGCTCATGGACATATTAAAAAAAAAAAAAATTTCATTTTTGTTTTTACAGGGGGGTGGTAGTAATGTTGCTGTCATTTTCGACGGAGTCATCTGTCAAGTTATTTGCCTATGTTTTATCATAAGTATAATTGTGTCTTTACCTGCGGTGTCAGGTTGATTAGGGGTTGTCTTCCCTTGTTTATTCATTCATTGTGTTTTGACCTTTAGGGTCAAAGGTGGACAGTTCGGGCGTAGGCCTATGGGAAGGTTTTGTTTAAGCGGGGGAGAGATATACTTCCGGCAAGCCGTGAAGGTCCTGTTTTTCTGAAGGGACCAAGAGTCCATTGTGTTTTTCGGGGAGAATCTTCGAAGTAACTGCTATGGCAGTTTTCCCCAGTGAATCTCTGTGTGTTGGAATGACAGCAGAGTTCCTTGTTTAGTTCTGTGGATTCGGGTACAGGTAATACCGACTTTTTCCATTACTATGCTTTCGGTGGCAGAACATGTTAGAAAATTGCCTAGTCTGTGAACAGCAGCTCACCGATCCGCCATTTCAGAACTTATATATTTGTGCTCGAGGTAGCCATCCAAGACTGTTAGTCTTTATATTGTCCAGAAATCCAGTGACGAAGATATATTGTGGGAACCGCAGATTGGCGGGATTTATGTCTACAATAAGCATTACTGCAGGGTTGATGGTAACCCATTTAACAGAAGTACACAGCCGACGTCAGAACGAGGCCTGTGCTTTCGGCTATTATACTACAGCCTGATAATGTGCAATTGGCGGGGAATGCCAAGTTGCACCTATGTGTCAAAGTGACTAAGGCATCTGACGCGTTTAGTCAGAGATGCCAAGGGCGACGCTACGAACTGTCATTATTGAAGAACTTTGCTATTGACCATGCACGTCTATTCCGATGTTTACCTTTTTGAATGCCAAATGTATACCTATCGATTTCCGGTCAGCATGACCTTGTTACACTGACTGTTCCTGTTGATACTATGTGTGTTCTCGTCAATAAATGTCTTGAAACATGCCTGCAGTGTCCAAGCATCCTTGACTACTGCATGTGAGAGTATGGGTTGCTGGGTCTTCATATATACGAGCCTAAACACATTCGCGCCTTCATTCGCACCCACACTCAGTTCATCATACACTCACACTACACACCTAACAACATGTATACTGTCTTGGGCCAGTGATCACCTCAACAAGAGAAAAAGACAGTTACAGTAACACATTACCATTATTCAACAAAACAGCTTTAAGACTCGTCTTGGATGAATCAATGAAAAGCCTCCACTCTTCCGGTATGTAATTGATTAAGAGGGCTGCCATTAAACCAGAAATGTTGTGGCACCCAGAAAGGTCACCATCTTTGAAAAAAAAGTAATAAGCGGCTTCTGGCGGTTCCTATACACAGAAATTGTAACTTCTTCTGCCAGGAGATTCCACTGTTGCAATCTGGAACCCAAAAGCTCTGCCTAGTTTTTCGGTATATTCAGATCTCTTACAAGATCATTCAGTTCAACTTGGGTTATTGAGTGTGGTTTAGTGGATGTAGTTTGCTCAAAATCTGGGTCGATTGAGGTTGATGGTTCAGGACCACCAATGTCCTCTTCTTCATCAGTGGAAGCAGCTGAAAATGATTCTGGCACTTTGGGAACTGGTAGGTTATCGCCATGTGGTACCGCACGTATTGCAGAGGGGATGTTTGGATATTCCAGAGTCCATTTTTTCTTCTTTGATATGCCATTCCCAATTGGAGGGACCATGCAAAAGTAACAGTTGTTGAGATGATCAGTGGGCTCTCTCCAAATCATTGGGACTGCAAAAGGCATAGCTTGCCTTTTGCCAGTCAACCACAGTTTAAGATGTGCAGCACATGTATTGCAGCATATGTGTGGCGCCCAGCTCTTATCTTGATCTCCTATTCTGCAGCCAAAATGCAAACTGTACGCCTTCTTAATCACTTTAGTTATATTTCGTTTTTGTGATACAAATGTCACCTCACCACATATATAACAGAAATTATTAGCACTGTTCACACATGTCCTAGGCATGTCTAGCTACGATACTTTTGATAAGGACAAATGCACTAACTAATGGGAAAATGTTATCAGAGATAAGATATTTATACACAAAGATGATGTAATCATAGGTAGGATTGCATCATCAACTTCTAGTTACATTTTTATTGGTCATTAGAAAAAATTATGCAATCGCCCACAACAGTTGCGTCATATATATAAATTGACCGTAATTAAATAAACTAGTAGCATATATCTTGAAAACTAGAGCCAATCAACATTTTTAAATGTCATTTTCGTTTTCAGCACACCAAAATTAGTTAAGATCAGCTATTTTAATTTCTGGTACATTTTTTTTGTTGACAAGTGTAATTAGTGTATTCTTACCTGCTCTTTATTATCAGTGTCAATCATGATCCATAACCAAAGCACATGGGAGACAAATTACATTCTGTAAGAACGGATGCATAAGAAAATCCATTAACGTTATCAGGACGAGACAGATGAGAAATAATAACATCAGAAAAACAATAGGAAAAGTTAGAAATTACAAGACAGATATCTTGTCACTGTTCAAGGTGGAAGGTCGTACAGAAGAAGAAACTGATCAAAGAAGAAATGGTGCTGTCCTCGGGACATTAGGAAGAAAGTGCAAAACACAGTGATGGGTGGCGCTAAATCTAAGAAAGCACAAAAACACTTATATAATATGAAGGAATGGCACTAAGAATTGTAATAACAACATTTAAAACAGCCAAAAAGAAGACAATGATAAACATCATCCAATGTTATGCACCAGCCAATGACAAAGAAGAATCTGTGAAAAAAAAGAATTTTTTTCAAGACTTCAATGTGAACGAATGGAACGCATTCAAAATGAAGAGATGAGTATAGATTTGGATTGTACGCGAGATACCCCCATTGGGACGATGCGGCACTTGCTTGGAAAGCTTTCAATAAGATCCAGATAGATATGCGATGTCCCAGGAAAAAGCTTATATGCGAGTAACTACAGACCAACGGCATACCCTGCATGAGAACATAGCTGACATCGAAGGAGCAAGAACAAAGAGTGAGAAGTCGGGATGGCACAGGCAGAGGCAACTATTAGATAGGTGGCCATTTAAAACCTTTTCAGACTACAAATTATTAGGGATAAAAAAATCAATAATTATTTGGGGAAAATGGGACATAAGCTCCCACCCCCCCCCTCCCCCCCCACCCCCCACCCCCGCCCCCCCCACTTTTTTTTCCTCTCTCGAATTCTATGTAATTTCCTCATTTAATAATTGTGATCAGTTAAACCAACAGCAATGTTTGTTCTATTTTGTATTGTATGTATATTACACAGATCCGGTAAACTGCACATGTAATGAAAATCATTCATATTTTACTGCTAATGATATATCTAAGATAGACACACTTATTCATACATACTGTCACGTGTTGCCTCCCCTTGCTCTGCAGTAGTGGTCCAACAGTGGCCAAAACCTAGTTGGCAGAGTTGTAGATAGAAGGATAATTATGCTTCTACCTCGAGGGCGTGTTCACAGGATATTCAGAAGTCAAGAACAATGCTGAATTAGTCTGAGCAAGTGATAGTGCTTTTCTTCTGAGTTTCCATAGATGGTTTTCTATCGTGCTGATAATAAAACGCGAATCCACACAACTGTCAAATAAGTTCAACACACAACGATGTAAACTTCAGGCATGTTAATCAAAGCCTGCCGTGAAGTGAAGTAAACTGTGAAGGCTGGTAGAACAGTTAACATTCTTTATTGACGACATAAGTTCAACGCTACGATACACTGTTCTTGACTAGGACAATCACATAAAATGCATGACAAGAATACTCTGGTGAATGATGATGGTTTGGTACTGTGGTGGGATCCTTTCAAACATGTTCCTTACATTCAATTAATACGAATCCAGTAATGTTCAAGCTAGATAAAATGTCCGTTGACCTTGCTTGAGGTCATCCAACTAAGCATGTACTCCCATACCACGAACTCCCGCATTCGTCCAATAAGAGACTGTTTCTATCCAAGACATAGTTCCATATAACGTATACTCAATATATATTCACTGGTACATATATGAAGAGGTATCTGAGTTAGTATCTTTAGGTTTTAACTAACCTCTCAAAAATCATGCCACGACTTTGGCATTACAATAAAGGCGTTTACACATATGAATACTGCAATCAAATTAACTTCTTTCCGTCGTAGGAATCCTCCTTCTACGATCGATCTCAGAGGCTATCAACTCCGTAGGTCCATTCTAGGGATAACATTACAAGATGGATCCCCGCTAGACTGATACAAGGAGCAGCCTTAAACTACACGTTTCACTCATTAATCATACAAATATGAGGGGCGACAACTTACATAATACTTTCCATATTGGCTTCGACCTGAAGACCAATATCGCAATAAGGATGGCTTCCACCATACTTGCCACAACACAAGAAATATTCCCCGGACATCACAATGGTCCGTACTGCCCCATACAAAACATGACGTCATAATCTACTCAACTAGGTTACCCGTGCGTCCCAAAGCAACTCACACTGCTTTGTGCACGTCAGTGCGTGAATCAATCGAACGCACAAATAATATAACTATATTGAGACTGGTGCGTACATTTGGCAGGACCGAAGACTACCCCCTTAGGTAATAAATGTACGTAACAGCAAGTTAACTTTTTATCCGACTTTTGTGAAGGATTATCTTAATTAGCTCGTTCTAGCCCCCAGCTGATTTAACTCTGCGTAATTCCTGCAGGTTTTCAGCAGTTGTTTCAAGGTTCCATATAGTGAATTGGTGTTTGTCAGAGGTATCTGTAATAATTTTTTTTTCCTGGTATTTGTGAGTGATGGACAGCCCATGAGGAAGTGTCCGGTTGTTTCATAAGGATGAGAGCAGTGTCTACACATGGGTAGGTGCTGAGGGTTGATGAGGTTTAGATGGCTATTGACTCTGACATGTCCTGTTCGAAACTGAAAGATAAGACTTTGATTTCTCCTGTTGAATCTGTTGATGTTGTCGTTGTCTTTTGGGCAGGTCATTTCATTAAAGACATTTCGGCCAGTCGGCCCGTTCGCCCATCTGTTCAGCCAGATTTCTCTTGTGTTGTTTCTGAGAATCTGTTTGACTGTTCTCATGCTGCAGGGTCTGTCCTTTTGTTGTTTAGAGGCTCCTGCTTTAGCACGTCTATCAGCTGTCTCATTTCCTGTTAGATCACTGTGTCCAGGGATCCACTGCACGGTTAAACTGATGGAGTAAGCTGTGATCAAGTTGTGAATCACTCTCCCGATAAAGGTAAAGAAAAAGTAAAGGATCCCGTTACACGCCCATTGAGGCATATTGGGAATATGGTGTTAGGCCCATATTTTCTTGACCATCGGCACACTAGGGGTGATGTGGTCAGCATCACGCCGGCCGCCTTAACCTTCCCAGAAGTTGCTCTGGTACCCAGTTGTTGCTGGGTCGACCCAGGAGCCGTTTGCGGCCTAAAAAAATCCCACCTCATCGGGGGATCAAACCATAGACCACTGAGCTAGGAAGCCACTGCACTAACCACTATGCTACCGCGGCTCCCTATAAGAAAGATGTATTTGGTTTCATATGGTGTCTGTTTAACTGCCTCCAAAACAAACATGGAGTCACGGAAAATAACTATGTCTGAAGACTTTTGTTCCTAAAGGTCAACCTATTGGTGTAGTAATTCAATGGCTGTCTTGATGGCCTCAGCCTCCGCTTCGTAATTTGAACAATTTTCACCACTGGAGTCACAGAACTCATAAGAGGATCGATCCGGATACCATGTGCAGACGCCATATCCTGCAAAAGAGGTGGTTTTGGAAGCCGAACCATCTGTGTAAGCCTGGATTGCTGATGTTGAGTGGCTGTTCATGGTATCCAAGGCAAATGTCTTCAAGACCGTGGGTAGTGTTTTCTTGTTGGCCGTTGTATATATCAATGGTGTTTTAACAGTTGGTGGGAGTTCTCCCAAGGGGGTGGTCCAAAGTATTTGTTTTTCATTTCTCTCTCTCTCTTGTGGGAGATGATGTTTATCGTTCTCCTCTTTGACTATATCCAGGAGAGATAGTTGTTTCAGTCTTCGTGTTTGTTTCCATGTGTCGATCGGTACTTTGTTTGGGTGGTCTTTCTCTTGTCTCCTGTATCTCTCTACAGCTTCAGTCAGTGCTCCTTTACGCCTGATATCCAGCGGCTCTATATTGGCTTCTATCTCCCATGCGGCTGTGGGTGTTGATCTCATCCCTCCACAAATTAACCTGAGAGCTTGGTTCTGCACACGGTCCAGAGATGAGATCACCATCTCACAATGGTCTGAGCAGGAGGTTATAGTCTATCACTGATCTCACATAGCCGAGGTATAGTTGGCGATGAGTTTGTTTATCCGCTCCCCAATTTGTACTAGCTAATTTTTTGATGAGGTTTGGGCGCTCACATGCTTTTTCCCTGAGGTTGTAGATGTGTCCATCTAGTTTCAACTGGCTGTCCAGTTTTACTCCTAGATAGAGTGGGGACTCCTCTTTTGTTAGTGTTTCTCCATTTAGTTTGATGTTAATGGGTCTTTTTGCTATTTTGTGGCTGCGGGAGAAAATTGTGTATACAGTTTTCTATTAATTGATTTTAAGTTCGCAATATACTGAAATTGTAAGGAGATCTCTGTAGATCTTGGCTTTTGTCAGAATGGGATATTTATCAGTAGTCCAGATGGCAAGGTCATCTGCAAACAGCGAATTCGATACATTCAGATGTTTGGCAAGGTCATTGATTAAGATGAGGAAGAGGGTGCAACTTAAAGAAGAGCATTGGGGCAGTTCTTCTTCCAGTTTCCTGAAATTCTTTTTCCTGAATTTGCACCAGCATCGTTGGTAGCTATGGTTCTATGTGTTAGGAAGGCATGTAGCCACCTAACCATTTTCCCTCCTATTCCCATTCTTCTCATCTTCAACAAAGTCCCTTTCTCCAAACTCTGTCGTAGGCTTGCTCAAGGTCGATGAACACAGCTTTCGTGCTTTTACCCTCCTGTAAGCCAACCATCACATTATGTGTGAATCTGAAGAGGGGGTCATCTGTGCGGCACTTACGTCTGAAGCCTGCCGGATTGAAATTGTGATAGTTTCCACCCAACTTCTAACCCAGATTCTTTTGCTTGTGTGATTGTTGTTACGTTGACCCTTGTGTATGTTCTCGACTTAGTGTACCCTTGTCTTATGTTCACTGGCTGTAATTGTAGGCGCCGTACCTTTGTGGCCTACCTTGTTCCTATGACTACTGAATGAGATCAAATTATCTGACAACTATAATACTTGGAAGGACTTGACGACTCAGAGCTGTCAACCAAAGTTCTTTATTAGTTGTCAAGGAACAAATTCACAAATTGGCTACCTCCGAGCCCGATTATCAATAAATATACATATGAGACTTCATTGATGACACTTCTACATCACGTACTGCACTGGTCAGGAACTAATGTTATTATCTCTTGATTAGCTCAGGATCTCTGCTGTCTACTTTGTTATTCTATCCACAAATCACTACTACACACCACTACTGATTAATGGGCTGTTCTCCATCTATTAAATTTGTTTCGAAGTATTGTCTGGGTCACCACCAGTGTTGGTAATTTCTTCGTAGCTATAAACTATTCTTTGTACTACCTGCCCTATACGTCCGACGCTGGACCACTGCTTTAACACTTGTCCTTGTCTTATCTGCTCTCAGCTAATTACACGAGTGTTTACATACCAGAATAAAACTGCTGGCGATATCTGCTGGACACAGCTCGACATGAAAAACTATTTGTTATGGAAATATCTTGCATGTCTTCTTCTCTTCTTCTCTGCATACTGCAGCAGTACCATAAGCAACATGGCACCTCAGCTGTCCATAACATGGTAGATGGTCGTACGGTTAGTCTAATTTCTAACCTGCTCTCAGCTGACGACCATTGAAGAGTCTCCTCAACTCTTTCCTCCCACGGGTTTCTCGTGACACAACGTTGACCTAAAACTAAGTCCCACTACTCATAAATTATTCTTACATATTACTATCCCAGTTCTCTCCCTTTCCTATCACATTACCACCCCTATCCTAAAAAAACGATTTGTCACAGAGGACAAATATTTCTCTCCCCTTAATTACTACACCTACTTGTACCCTAAATCTTAATATGTCTACTTCCTTGACCAGTACTACAATACATATACACTTAAATCAAATATATATCATCATTCTCCTCACATGGAGTAATCCATTATGTGTTCCTCATCCTCTTCCTACTACCTCATCAGAGTGTAATCATATGATGCTGACCACAAAACATAATCTGTAATCACTACTAACTGTGACCTATTTATACCTTGTACACTTCTTTCATCCACAATTTATTATATCTTTCACACTCCGTTTTCACTCTGAACCTCACCATTCCCTACTTTGTTTCTGAGCTCAACATTTTTTACATTAGCAGTCATATCCAAATCTATTTGCCTACCATTGTAAGTCATTCCATCATGACCTACCGAGCATCATCCTACCCGTACTCACTTTCTTATTTTCCTTTTTCTGTAGTTAACACGTTTTCACACAATATACTGTAACTGCCTGTTACACTTTATAATATATACAATCGTTTGTGATCCATTTAAACATCATGGTGTCACTGATTCTTTATTCTTGCTATCCTCCCTGGCTAAACTTCTACCTATCTTTTGGACCTAAAAATACCTTATGTGGTCCCCTACTACGAACTACTTGCGTTTCCGTATCGTCTATCTATTCCTAACTCTTTAATCTTCTTTCTATTCTTTATCTTCACGTGCCTGTGCACTCATCTGTCCTGCTTTCCGTATTCGTGTATTTCAATCTCTTTCTTCCCTACTCTTTTGTTCCTCATAACGTTCTGCCCTTTTTCGTGAACCTTCTCTTACTATATTAGGTCAGTCCAGAACTCACATTCACCTCTTGTCGTCTCACTTATAATTCCTCCGTTATATGTTCGTTACATTTTTTTCCCTTCTAGAACCTTTATCTATATCTCTGCCATTTACACATGGCTTCTCCCAGCATACTTATGTGTCCCTCCATGTATCTCTCTGTTATATCTCTATGGTTTCGCAAAACTTCATTGTCTCCGACATCTTTTCCTCTCTTATCCACTGTATTCGTTCCATCTGGAACAGTATCCCTAAATACTCTTGTCTGTCATCCCCTATGACTTCTCCGATCTCCAACCTTTTGCCACCGTCACCCTGGCTTCTTAATTACTCCTATACTCCAAGCTTCTCAATTCTCCCATAATCGCCATTTTCATCATGGTTTATCTTCACCATTTTCCTTCCCCTCATCTCTTCTGACATTACCCATGTCTTTTCTTTCTCGACTATTATCGGCAATCTCTCATGGCCTCTACTCTGACCTCTCTACACTCGAGTTTTAATTATTCTCTCTCTACTACAGTAGTCTATCGCTGAGATCTACTCAGCTTCTTAATATGTTCAGTGTAAACTGATTGCATCTAGTGTCCCCACAACTAGACTCCCGCTGCAATTTTCTACTTCTCTCCTTCTCACCCTCATCTCCTCTACCTCTCGTTCCCTCGTTGGACTGTGCTCCCCAATTTCTCAATTATACTCTCTATTCATTTCCAAATATTTCTCACCATCACTTATTTCTCCATATCTCTATCTTCATTATTCCTACCGTCGTCACCACGGCTTTTCCTATAACTTCGCCCATATTACTATGGCTTCAAATCTAACTCTTACCTTTCTCTTACTCATCTCCTCCTATACTGCAGTACCCTATTGGTCAGGTGTACTGTTTATTTCATATATGCGGTATAGACCAATCATACTTGTCTCATTAAGACCAGCAACCGCCGCCATCTTGTTCCGTATAACATATGCTATACATTCCCTTACATAGCCGCCTCCTCCTCCTCACTCTTACTTCATCTCACTCATCAACTCTAACATCTTCATCATCCTAGATTCTCTGGCTCTATGTGTCTCCAACGCTATCTGTTTCTCGATACTTTGTGTTTCCTGCCCTCTTGTGACTTCCTCAACACTTTGCTTGTTCTCTACTTTTCTATCTCTTGTATTCTCCGAGTTTCTCTCAACCTCCTTACTTCTTACTTCATCAACCGTTTGCCTCGGTTTCTCTCTATCTTTCATTTCTTCCCTTCTCGTACTCCCTGGGTTCCTCTCAGGTTCTTTACTCTTTAATTTGTCGGTACCTCGACCCCTACTTATATAACCCTCTCGCTGCATCATTATTGCCCTCCGTGGTATTCTAGATGCTCTGACACTGCTACTAATTGATGCGTCTCTGCTTCTATACCTTTCTTTCCCGTTTTTCACTGGAATTCTTGATTTTCTTATTTCTCTTCTGCTACTACGTCTTCCCTCCTCCTTTCTAGCATCCCGGCTCTTGGATCGGTATTCCCTTCGATCCGTATCACTTCTTCTACCATCCTTTTTCAACTCTTCATATTTTTTATCCACATATTCGCAAAGCGCCTCTATATCTTCCTTCTCTCTTCTATTACTATTTCCTGCCTTATTCTTCTTACTAGATCTCACATCTACCTGTTCTACCTGTCTCAACTTTTCGAGGCGCCTTCTATAATCTGATGAATTGTCTGTAGACGACTCACATCTCTTCGTCTTTTGTGTACTCCCTTCCTCTATCTCTCTTCTATGGGATCTCCGTTTGCTATGTCTGTGACACTTGTCACTCTCCTCAGACGACGTACTGTCTGAGTCACTTGACATCGATACCTCTTCTGGAGTCCTTCTCTGTCTGCTCCTATTTTATACCTCATTAATCGTTTTCTGACCCTTTCCTCGTGTCGGTCTATCCTCTGCTTGTGTTTCCCTGTGTCTGCCTCTCCACTTTGGGCGTACCTGCATTTGTGCTGTATTTCTTATCTTCGCGAGTGGCATATTGTATTCTGACGAATCGTCGGATGACGTATAATATCTCTTCTTTCCACGTCTAATGTCTCTCGCCCTATCCTCCTGATCGTCCGTTTGTGCATTTTCTTCCATCTCCTCTTCTTCCTGCTGATTTTCTTGTTGCCTCTCCGCTTCCTGCATCTGACGTAATTGTTTCTCATGCTCTGCTAATCTATTTTCTCTCTCTTGCAATCTCTGTACATATTCCATGAGCGGAATGTCCTCTTCGCTCTCTGAGTTATCTCTTTTATTTCTTAACCTCCTTAATTCTTCTGGTATAGTTCTGTCACCTTTTCCTCTCTCCGACGTTCTCGCCTGATCACGATGTAATCTTCCTCTTCTTCCTCTATTTCCACCTCTGTCTGCTTTCTCTGTCTATTCCTCTCTGTATCCTGTTTGTCTTCCCCATCTTTCTCTCTTCCTCTCTCCTGTTTGTTTTGTGAATCGTTAAAAATTCCAGATCTTTGGTTTGGGTTTTTAGGTTGTGTATGTATCTCCGCTCTAGTGACTATACGACTTCCACCTGCTCTTGGTGTGTATGACTCTTCTGGAGAACTTTCTTCTGATGTAGTCTCATCTGTGTCCTCTGGTACCACTACATTATGGGTCTTCCTCTTGTTCTGTTCCTGCGGTGGTATGTCTATAGGTTTCTGCGTTTGTAACCTTAGATGTTGTACATGCGCCTTGATGATTTTATTCTGATCTTGTTTCCATATTTGATATGTTGTTTATGAAAGGCGTCGTAACACCTGCCAATTTGGAATCCAGTTCTGGTCTAATTTTCCACTCCTAACATGTTTCCTATAGAACACTATGTCTCCCGGCTTGAATTCCTGTGCAACAGCATTTTTATTCGCATTCCTTTGCCTCCGTTCAAAATCTTTCTTGATGTTCCTTTGTGCTATGATGTGTGCTCGGTGTTTTTCCCGGACTAGTATTTCCATGGGGTCCTCTCCCATATATTTCCTCCTTGGCTGCAGTATAGTGTCCATTAGCATCACTGGTTCCCTGCCGTACATCATATAAAACGGCGACATTTTTGTAGTTTCACTAGTGTTCATATGGACTACTTCTAGTGCCTGCGGTAAATACAGATCCCAATATCGCGGTTGTCCTTCTACTTCCTTCGCCATGATGTTATGTAAGGTGGAATGGAGGCGTTCGTTCTTTCCATTTCCCTGGGGCCGATAAACAGAAGTTCTAATATGTTTAATGTTCCACTGATCTACAAATTTCTGGAACTCTGTTCCTGTAAACAACTTGCCATTGTCCGTAAGTATGGATAAAGGACATCCGTGTCGAGGAATAAATTCCCTAGTTATAATTTGAAATATGTTGTTAGCCGTAGCTTCGCTAAGTGGATAAGATTCTGGCCAACCTGATAGCATATCCATTATATGTAGTATGTATTTATTCCCCATTAATGTTGTTGGATAAGGTCCATATATGTCCATGCTGATCTTCTCCATCGTATAATTTGGCGTATCCATCTCTTGTGTGGGATACTTCAATGCTCTCAAGTTCCGTGTTTTACACGTGATGCACTGGTCCACATAAGATACTATATCACTATTCATCATGTGCCAATAATATCTCTTTTTAATGACGTCCAACATCTTGTCTCTCCCCATATGACCGTTATTGTCATGATAAGCTTTGAGTACTTTCCTTACAAGATGTTTTGAAATATATTTCTTCGGCAAAACATCTCCTTTCGGGTTAATGTAATCCGTCACATTGTCCAGAGGGTTTATCCTAAAGTTCTTTGCCTCTTTATCTTCATTCCATATTTTCCTTTTCATCCGCCTAATCTCTGGATCTTTGTCCTGCTCCTTCTTGAAGTCGATAACTCTCAGTTGTGGATCTTCTTCTGACTGATCCTCATCCGTTCCTGATATTGACTGTGTCTCCATTCTATTTGAATTTATTATGTTGATCTGTTTGAAACGATCATCTATCTCCGGCGTATCATCCCTTTCTATTGTCACCCCATTCTGGTACGGTATTCTTGACAATAGATCCGCGCACGTATTGTGGGTACCTTTGATGTATTCTATTTTCATGTTATAGCTTTGTAAGTTCAACGCCCACGTTTCCAATTTCCTAGGCTGAACTTTCGCTTTAGTTAACCATGTCACTAGTGGCTGATGGTCTGTTTTAATCGTAAATGGCATTCCCCTTAGGTAAAAGTCCAATTTCTGTACTGAATAGTGGATGGGAAACGCATCTTTCTCTATGGTAGGCCATTTCCGCTGCATTTTGCTCAGCGCATGTGATAGAAATACTAGAGGTTTCTCGTTTCTCACGTTCTTCAAAACCGGTTCCTTATCTTCCTTTGCCGGTTGTACTAAGCATGCCCCTATCGCTGTATCTGACTCATCAGTATACAATATCATTTCCCTATTGGGGTCTGGATGTGCTAGATATAGGATTTCTGTTAATGCTTTCTTGAGGTACTCGAAAGCTTTCTGGCAGTCTTGTGTCCATTTGAACCTGGCAAATTTCCTTGTAAGGCTTATCAAGGGTTCCGCTGTTTGTTAAAAATTTACGATGTGGTTCCGAAAATACCCGCATGTTCCTAAGAATCCTCTCGTTTGGCGGACATTCGATGGTGCTGGCATTTGTCTGATGGCTCGCACTTTCTCTTCATCTGGTTTAATGCCTTGCCTATTGATTACAAATCCTAAATATTTAATCTCTTGCTGTAAGAAGTTGTATTTGCTCAACTTGAGTTTAACATTGTGATGCCGTAATCTATTAAATACTTTCTCTACGTGGTATAGGTGATCTTCCATTGACCCCGTCGTATGTACCAGTACATCATCAATGTATGCTGTGGCGAATGCTTGCATCCTTTGAAGCACTTCATTCATTAATGCCATATATGTCGTCGGGCTTCCCTTTAGTCCGAAAGGCATCACGTTCCATGCAAACGTGCCAACATGTGTGCAAAAAGTTATCTTCCTTTTGGTGTCTGGTGACATTGGGATGCACCAGAATCCTGACCTCGCATCTAAGGTTGTGAACCATCGTGACTTCCCCAGTGTTGCTAATATGTCACCTATTCTAGGCATCTGATACGATATCGTTTTTGTAATCTTATTTAAAGCCCGGTAGTCGCAACAAAACCTGTTGGTTCCGTCTTTCTTCTCAACTATGACTATCGGCGATGCCCACTCTGACCTGGACCGTTCGATTATTCGTTCCTGTAACATGTGCTGTATTGCTTGTTCTACTACTTGTCTATTCTTTAGCGGCGTACGATATGGTTTCATGCTAATAGGTTTGTCCGTCGTTGTTTCTGTTTCTATCTGGACTGTATTAGTTCTTCCTAGTTCTATGTCATTTAACGCAAATACATCATGATGTTTCGTGATAAAGTCTTGTAATCTTCTTTTGTTTTTGGGGTCTGTCCGTATCTGTGACTTAATCTCATTCATTTTATCTTTCATGTTATCCTGTTGTGTATTTCGTCCCTGCATGCTATCTCTTTGTTGACTGCTTCCAGTCTCATATAGGTTCCTATTCATATGTCTATCTCTGGAGGACGGTTGTCTACTCCTTCCTTGAACCATTTCTATCCTATGTACTCGATCGGATGTGTAGTACGGTCTGTGACAATTGTTTTTTCATCTGTTGTCTCTGTTCCTGTATTGTATGCGATTGTTGTTTCTATGGCTCCATCTTCTTTCCCTCCACGTACGTTCTTGTTCTCTACACGCTAGACAATTACTGGTATTCATATAATCCCGTCTTAACTGCTGCCTACCCCTCCTAGTGTATGTTTTCCTATCTCGGATACCACTATGTCTATCTTTCCTTTCGTTGTAGTTATCCTGTCCTTGTCTGCTGCCTTCAGTGTGTGACATGTGTTGTACTCTCCCCACAATGAATCCTCTTGGTATCGTGACATGCTTTGCTGCTGTGTTGAGTAGCATAACTGGAAATTGAGACTTGTTTCCTATCACTACTATTCCCTCCGTCATGTTTATGCACGGTTCATTGGCTATGTCTGCATCCTGGAATTCCACTGTTCTGACCGTCTGTCCAATTTTATAATATGGTGACCTATTAATTTTTCCTGTGACTATGTTCACCATGTTCGGACGTAAAGTAATCGGCTTCTGTAATCTTATCACTGATGTGATATGCATATCATCCTGCATATCAATGTACTCGTCTTGAATCTTTAGCTTCTGTATGCCAAAGTACAATCTTACGCTGTATTTCTTCATAAAATCTCTGCCTAATATGCAATTCCGTGACATACCTTTCACTATAACAAAAGTTTGCATCAAAGAATTCGTTCCAATGTTAAACCGTAGCGTTGACACTCCCATCACCTTTAACCTTTCACCTGACACTGACGTGAGTTGCTTGCGTGTTTTTTTCCAATTTGAGTGGCTGACGTAGCTGTTTATACAACCCAAATCTTAATAAGCTAACACTAGCGCCTGAATCCAAGAGACTTCTGATTTTTCTGTCACCTATTGTTATCAAACACGAACTCGGATCTGTATGGTACGTTTCGTTCACTGTTGATATATCTCTATTCTGTTTCCTTATCCTTGGTCCTCCTTCTATAAGTACCTGCTTATTCTCCTGTGACCTATTTATCACCCTATTCCTGTCACTCTCTCTCATGTGAGTAGGTCTGCCTTTTCCCTGACAACTGTATCTACCGTAACGAGGTGTATCGAAAGCCCTCGTGCGGTGCGTGCATGAGTGTGCCCCTTGTGTGCTAGTGTATTGAGGTTGACACCAGGTGTCGTCCCTGTCCCTACACATAGCCTGTCGCGGACCATGATAACTACCCATATGTGTAGCCCTACTGCTTTGATACCTGCGTGGTGGTCTTCATGTACACACGCTAGCTCTGTGTCCCCGCTGATGACAGTTATAGCATTCCATATCTTGCACCCATCGGCGACCTGTTTGTTATCTCCTTCCATGACCATTTCCTCGACGAACATTATCTATTTCCATAGGTTCTTCTTCATCAAACCTTGCCTGTTCTACTCTCAACTCAAACCTTCTCCTTATGTTTTCTTCTGCAATGGCAGAAGCAATAGTGTCTTTTAACGTCTTATGATCTTTCCTTATTAAGTGGAGTTTGATGGCATCACTATATAATCCGTCTACGAAGATACCGATCAATTGGTCATCTATTCCTTGTCTGTCTATTGTTTCAGCTGAAAATACATCTTCAATGATGTTAAACATTCTGTCAGTATACATCTGTATCGTTTCTTCTTTGCTTTGTTTTATATTTCTAAGTTTCTGCCATCCTAGGTGTACATCTTGTAATTCTCCATATCTCTTCACCAATTCCTGTTTGAAATCTTGCCATGATTCCTCTGGCACTGTGTCTAACCTTCTTCTAATGAAATCGGCTACTAAATGTGTGCTGGTAAGAAAAGTTAACAATCTCTTTTCCTTATCTGAAGCCTGAACTGATAACGAATATCTCTCTATTTGTAAGAGCCAGGTCTTACATTCAGTAGATTTACCTGAAAACGTATCAACATTCCCCTTGGCATTGGCAAGTTTACTGTTTTTGTCTAACCTACCCAATGTCTCAGATGCCTGGCGTAATACGCCTACAGTTTCTGTTCCTTGTTGCATCTTTAGCCCTGAAATCCAAAAAAATTGTATTATTGGGACCTCTGGGGCTCTGAAAACAAAATTCTTTGGTTAATGATCTTGATGTTGTAACAAAACAATTGTTATTCACAGCAAATTCCTATAACAACAATATCAAGGAAATTATAATACTTGCATAAGTTCAAAGTAATACACAAACAATAATTCTACTTAATCTCTAACTAATTAACTACTCTGTGTCTAGACGTAGGTTCCTGATGAATGTTTCTTTTCTGGACTGCTGACTTGAGTGTGCACACTGTTTTTGTTTCGTTCTTTCTTCCTTGTTGTCGTCTGTGTTATGAGCGGCTGTTGTTGATACTTGCTACACTGTTCATAGAAGGATCACTCTGGTGTGATGATGTTTGACTTTTACCCGACTGTGGAATTAAGTTGTAAAAAGAATGTATCTTCGTCACCGTTGACTTGGGTTCTTCGTTGACCTTGTCACGCTCGGCTGCTCTTCATAAGTCTCAGCACGTAACTGTCTTGTTTTCTTCAATGTTGACTTGAATTATGCTTCGTTTATCTCGACGTTGTTTTTTTTTTCAATCGCCTACGTTTTGATAAGTACACTGTTTTGTAACACACGTAATCTTCCCACAAGTGGTCACTGGCACCATAAAGGCATATTGACCACCACTCTATGTTCTTGGTTTTGTTGTTATTAAGTTATCGTCTTGACACTACTGTGTGTACGTTCTTGTACTTAATGATTACCGTAATGTCCCTGTCTTATGTTGACTGGCTGTAATTGTAGGCGCCGTATTTTTGTGGCCTACCTTGTTCCCATGACCACTGAATGAGATCAAATTATCTGACAAGTATAATACTTGGAAGGACTTGACGACTCAGAGCTGTCAACCAAAGTTCTTTATTAGTTGTCAAGGAACATATTCACAAATTGAATACCTCCGAGCCTAATGAGACTTCATTGATGACACTTCTACATCACGTACTGCACTGGTCAGGAACTAATGTTATTATCTCTTGATTAGCTCAGGATCTCTGCTGTCTACTTTGTTATTCTATCCACCCATCACTACTACACACCACTACTGATTAATGGGCTGTTCTCCATCTATTAAATTTGTTTCGAAGTATTGTCTGGGTCACCACCAGTGCTGGTAATTTCTTCGTAGCTATAAACTATTCTTTGTACTACCTGCCCTATACGCACTTGTCCTTGTCTTATCTGCTCTCAGCTAATTACACGAGTGTTTACATACCAGAATAAAACTGCTGGCGATATCTGCTGGACACAGCTCGACATGAAAAACTATTTGTTATGGAAATATCTTGCATCAGTCTTCTTCTCTGCATACTGCAGCAGTACCATAAGCAACATGGCACCTCAGCTGTCCATAACATGGTAGATGGTCGTACGGTTAGTCTAATTTCTAACCTGCTCTCAGCTGACGACCATTGAAGAGTCTCCTCAACTCTTTCCTCCCACGGGTTTCTCGTGACACAACGTTGACCTATAACTAAGTCCCACTACTCATAAATTATTCTTACATATTCCTATCCCAGTTCTATCCCTTTCCTATCACATTGTCAAGAAGGTTTCAGCTTTCCAACCACCAGTATAATCTGTTGTTTACCATTCTCACTAACAACTTGCCTAAGCATGAAGTGAGTGACACAGGCCTTGAACTTCTTTGTGTCCCCTGTGGTTTCCTTTTCTTCAACATGGGTATGATGGTTGCTGTTAGCCACGCCGATGGTAATTGTCGTTCGTTCCACGTTCTATTGGTGAACCATAGAAGTGTCTCTTTTGCTTTTGGCCCTAAAAAATGGGAGGAGACAAAGTAGAGAATAAGATCTCTCCGCTAAAAGTGATAGCGATTCACATTCAATTTACGACACCTGTTTCCGACTCAGATGATAAAAATTGGGGCAGGGGCAGATAAAAATAATTATTCGGAAACTGATGCTCCAAATTAACACGCGACCCAATTAGTATGGCAAATTATACAATTAGCGAATCCCTCTAACAGCAACTGACCGTTTTCCTGGAATTACCTCCCCTAGATTTGTATAGGTGGCGTGGCGGAAGTCTGGGAAGTCGACAGAAAAATCCTATTTATTCTTTGTATTTTTTGTCTCATTTTATTCCAGTTCTATACACTATTAGCCGATCTCGTTCCGATCGTTATGTTGTTTAATGGATCATCGTAGAATAGAAGTATTGAAATGATATGAAAAGATCGCTAATATGGATCTCATGACACAAACCAGACAAATGCCAACGAGCAACTGAGTAGAACAGAAGTATTGAAATGATATGAAAAGATCGCTAATATGGACCTCATGACACAAACCACACAAGTGCCGATGGAACAAGAGATTAAAATAAGACGCTTGAAAGGGATAGGACCCACGATGGAAAACAAAATTGCTGATAGCATTGTGAGACAGTCATTATTCCTAAACACCCAGAGTAATTCAGGTAGAGGGAGACCAAAAAACACATGAAGACGAGACGTGCAGACAGAAAAGTTGCCGTTCTTCTGGGTGAAACACATATTTACATCTAAAATAATCATTCTTTCCAACATCGTCATTATAGTTATATAACAATTTGACAGCCAAAATAAGAAAGATTATTCAATTACAAAAATAAAATATATCTACTGGCCAATGCACTCAATGTGAGCAAATGAGTTATGACGATATCGTAGGTGACGACACGTCTGTACATGTCCTTTTGTGTGATCTCTCACCCCTTCAGCCCTCCGGCAATAAACTTTGTTTCTTCATATTTCTTCATTATTCGCTTGTTACGTTGCATAAATCATGCCTTTTCATTCGTTATTTTCACTATTTTCCTCTATGCTGGACATAGCATAGTGTATTCTATAACACGCCACTTCCTTATGGCAGTATTTGCTACCTGAGTAATGCTTATCTTATTGTTTCACGCTCCACTCCCAGACTGTTGTTACGATTCACCAGGTTTGGTGACCCGGCCAGCGATAATATTTTATCGCCTAATCTGTATGACCACCTGTGGAAACGTGGCCGTCAAATATTTGACCCCACTGGAAAGCGGCTGATAGTGTTGACACAATCCAATATTGTGATCACATGAAAGAAGACCACACGGTCTGTCCAGACATCTGTTTGGCATAGGCACGCAGATAAAGCTGATAAACAGAGGTGCTCCGGAAGTCTTAGGTAACGAAATGTCATCACTGTTGTAAGAGGTCACGCGTGGATAGTAAAATTAATATTTTAAATACGCGTGGGATGAGTAATGATAAACCTCCCCACCCAAACAGTGCCAGATAGATTGGATTGGTTCGCCAGAATCTACTATGATTTGATTGGAACTTTCGGCGCAAACACAGCTGGGATTTGAAACTACGGATTGTGAGACATAATCTAACAAACTCGGAGACACAACACACAGAACAGACAGACTGCATCGCAGCGTCAAATAAACACCTCCTACAAGCCAGAGGAAAGAGGATAGGACTTATCATTCCACAACTATAAGTACCAGATCGAGTATTGGGCAACTTTGGAATTTACAAGTAAACCGGCAATTTTAATACAAGACTGGAAACTTGGGAATTATATCACAATGAGTCATAAGAGAAATTATAGATTTCCGGACCAAGTGTTTCACCCGTCATAAGAGGAATTATAGATTTACAGACCAAGTGTCTCACCCGTCATAAGAGGAATTATAGATTTCCAGACCAAGTGTCTCACACATCATAAGAGGAATTATAGATTTCCAGACCCAGTGTTTCACCCGTCATAAGAGGAATTTCTCAGACTTAAATGATTCGAACAGCATCTAAATACAGGGCTGTGGGTCAATTCTAATCTTCGCCAGGAGAAGTGTGTATTCCCAAAATTGTGGGTTCGTGGTTACAAGACATCAGACTTAAGTACTGAAGTTCCTACGCCACTAGTGTGAGAGAAGAGTATCACCACCAACCGCCTACAGTAGACGAATTATGTGGAGAAGTGTACTCATCACCAAAAAGAAGTGACGGAAACCACAGCTACAGAACTCATCTGGAGTTAAGTTGTGTATAACAGGCTACAGCAAAAATATGGACATTATTATTAACGCCCTACCAAAACCTCAGTGAGGAAAAATTTACTATAACTTTCACCCCATTTAATCCTTATGTTAACTTGTTGAACTAATTGAATATTAAATTTGTTGTATGTTATTTTAAACTAAACAATAATAGTTGATTCAGTTTATTTGCACGAAAGCAAACGTATGAGCCAGTTTTCTTCATAAATACATATCTATAAATATAGAGCCATTAATTATAAGAGGGCATTCGTTGGATTACTCCAACTTGGGGCTTGACGGGCCAGAATCATTGCATAACCTATTCACAAAAGGCGATGGACCTGATAATAAGTTAACAAATTTGCTAAGCCCTTTAACAGCGCTTTGTTCTTGACTTCTGGGAATATCTTGTGAAGGCTCCCCTAAGGTAGAAAAGTCATTCATCTTATATCTACATCTTTGCCAAGAGTAATCTTGCGCGAAGATAGATGCCTTGGACGACCTACTTTTAGATACGCTTGAGTGGTAACCATTAGTGGACCACTACTGCAAAGCAAGGGGAGGCACTCCCGTGACATCGAAATAACGGTACAGTTTGTCATAACCATACATCTGAAGATCTCCGGGCAAGATTATTTAACATATCCGTTACAAAGACTTATTATTTTTCATATTTATAATATTCTGTTCCAGAAAGAAAGTACCCCGAACTTCGACGTCTTTGGCAGAATAACGTTTCTAATACTACCTGTACTACCTGTATTTCCCATAGGTCTCTGAGGAGACAAAGAAGAATAGTACTAATGCTTCCAAAGGCATGTCGTACCAGGCGACTAATGCGAGAATATGATTGGGCTGGCTACTCATGTAAAACAGAAACCACTGCAGCAAGAACGTGCGAATGCTTGATGCATGTTTCCTGCACAGAGACCAGTTGTAGTGGTAAGGATCCCGTTATACGCCCATTGAGTCATATTGGGAATATGGTGGTAGGCCCATATTTTCTTGACCGTCGGCACACTAGGGGTGATGAGGTCAGCACTACGCCGGCCACCTTAACCTTCCCTGTTTTAGTGGTGGCTAAATGCTATAGAAGGAGCGAAACGGAAAATGACGATGATGCTGTCTATGATGGTCTTCAGTAAGGTATTATAACTTTTTACAGGGCCAAAAAAAGGGGGCAGGTCGGAGTGACTAAGAGGGATATTTGATGGACATGCGATATATTTTTCAGAACCAGTAGTTCGAAATGATGTCATATTCCCCCTGATCTCACGGGTAGTGAGATGGGATCCCTAGCCTTCTCTGATAAGGGCGAAAACATAGAATGTCCCGTGTGTAAGTTGCACACGCTAAAAATCCCTCGGCAGTTGGAGATCGTAAAGAGTAGGCCATACGGCCGCTGCCCTGGCGAAATTTACAAAATTAGGAAAAATTACGCGCCACAAAAGCATTTATAGAATGTATGATTCCTGTATGCACACATTGGGATCCACGCCGTTGCTATGGATTTCGTGCACTGTGCTAACATCCTCCTTGTGGAATCTAAGGGAGGAGATCGCAGAACTGATAGAGTTGTCCGTGTGCAATGAAAATGGTACTTAAAACCAAAACCAAACATGATCAAAATACTTTAGCTATCTAATTTTGATCTCCTTTAGCTGTCTAATTTTGATCTCCTTCATTATTTATCTCTTCATTCCTAAGTTTTCTATGACCTCTTTATTTCTCTTTCCACGAGACATGCCTCAGTCTTCTATAAATAGACATCTCAAAGGCCTCAATTTTTTCTTCTAATTCCTTTTTCTTTGTACATGTTTCTACACCATACAGTAATGAGGAATATATACTTACTTACTTAGTCGTTCCCCTTCTACCGTGAGGTGTAGAGGTTTGGAAGAGAGAGCGCCAGACTATTCTATCAGCTGTCTTCTTCCTGGCCTGGTTCCATTCTAGTCCTCGGTCCTTCAAAGATTGTCTAATGTTGTCCTCCCAGCGGACTCTGGGTCGTCCTGGAGGTCTGGATCCCTGGCTCTTTGTTTCCCATGCTTGTCGTGGTAGCCGATCTTCTCCCAAACTGCAGACATGGCCAAACCATCTTAGTTGGACTGTTCTATTTGGGTCTGCAGCGGGTGGGATTTTAGGCCTTGACGTATCGTCTGGACGCGGACCATGTCTCCTCCCGTTACCCCAACCACCTTCCCCAGATACCTCACCCCTGAGGTCTGGATCTGGCCCTTTTGGGCCGTAGTCACCGCCCATGACTCGCATCCACACGTAAAAACCGGGACATAGGTGGAGCGGTATACAGCCATCATCGTTTTCTTACCAACCTCTTTCTTGCTGAGGAATCCTCGATTTATGGCCTGATAAAGTCTCCCAGCCACTGCTTTTCGAGTGGCCATAGGAATATATATATATATATATATATATATATATATATATATATATATATATATATATATATATATATATATATATATATATATATATATATATATATATATATATATATATATATATATATATTTTTTTTTTTTTTTTTTTTTTTTAACTTTAAATAAAATGTTGCCTCGGTTTTGACGAGGCGCGTACCTTTCAACCTAGTCGATGATATTAGGGCGTATGTCCAAATATAAAAGACTTTTAGGTCTGATGTGTTATTTTTAGATATATGTATTTATGTATGTGGGTATGCATGTGGTAACAGCCATCATTAACGCTGTATGAATTTATGTAAATTTACTTTATTTAGATTCTAATGATTCTCCTATATGCCATGTTGTATTTTATTATATCATGTCAGTACATATCAATGTATTTTCTGGAGAAAAAAGATTCTAATATGTATATATATATATATATGGTAACAGCCCCCATTAACGCTGTATGAATTTATGTAATTTACTTTATGTAGATTCTAATGATTCTCCTATATGCCATGTTGTATTTTTTTATATCCCGTCAGTACATATCAATGTATTTTTTGGAGAATAAAGACTAAAATGTACAAAACCCCCATGTAAAAAGACTCATATTGATCTACTTGAATGGTATTCCACACACATTTTGTAAATTTCAATAAAACTTATTTTTGGTATGTTGTATCATATCATATCATTACATGCCAATGTCTTTTAGAAAGCTTAAAGATTGTTATATATGTGTAACACAAACATTCGATATAAAAACACCCACATAGAAATACTTTACTTACTTACTTACTTAGTCTTTCCCCTTCTACCGTGAGGTGTAGAGGTTTGGAAGAGAGAGCGCCAGACTATTCTATCAGCTGTCTTCTTCCTGGCCTGGTTCCATTCTAGTCCTCGGTCCTTCAAGGATTGTCTAATGTTGTCCTCCCAGCGGACTCTGGATCGTCCTCGGGGTCTGGATCCTTGGCTCTTTATTTCCCATGCTTGTCGTGGCAGCCGATCCTCTCCCATTCTGCAGACATGGCCAAACCATCTGAATTGGGACTGTTCTACTTGGGTCTGCAAGGGGTGGGATTTAAGGCCTTGACGTATCGTCTGGTTGCGTACCATGTCTCTTCTTGTTACTTCAACCACCTTCCTCAGATACCTCATTTCTGAGGTTTGGATCTGGATTTTATGGGTTGTAGTCATTGCCCATGACTCGCATCCATATGTCAAGACTGGGACACTGTGATGAAATTAACCGTGATACAACGGTAAAATATCTCCAAAGATAAAATGTAGGGATAAAAACTAATGCGTAAGCTACTAGCAGACATGATCGCCCACGCCGCGGGTCACTACCCGCCATGAAAATTAAATTGTTAGACGTGAAGGCAAAACGTTTACCCTTGGAACGGGATGAGAACGGAGATCAAAAGGAAAAAATATGACTGAACACGTGCTTGAAACTAGCAAGGCTAAAAAAGACGCAATTGGTGGGGAAAGGAAAAAATTCACGTCCCCCAAGTTGACACAAGGTAAAGAAATCGACAAAAGGGACCTTAGCTATTATACGCAACAGTCATTTCTTGGACGCTTTTGCGATATTTTGTCCTTTATTTGAATTCAGCGGCAAACGCCTTACAGAAGATGCTCGAACATATTTCAAAAAAAAAAAAAAAAAAACTAACCTTGAAAAGTAACTTTTTCTTAATAATAATGTTAGGAATATAAAACCTAGCTGGCCGGATGGCCCATCTTGAGCAGTGAAATAATATGCTTTCATTTATACAGACGGATAGATAATAATGAAGATATTGACAAAAGACTGTGTTGTTTATATCAGCGAGCGACTGCATTGAAACAAAAAATGTCACTAATTTTCAAAAATTGCGGCCTTGAGACTCAAGTGCTAAAATCTAGTTGGAAGGAAAGAGAAGGGGAATTAGTGGAAGCTGTGGCTAAAAATAACTTTAAAGGCAAAATTGTGTAGGGGGCGGCAGAGTTGGTTCAAAAAACAAGTGTGTTTTTTTGTGAAACGCAAGTAGAGACAGACGGACCAACAGACAATAATACATACTTGACTGAGGTATGACTGAATTGACTTTTTGGTAGGAGGTTTGAATTTGAAAAGGAAAAAAGGCGGTGATTGGCCATAGAAAAACATATTATCGGCGCTCAGACGCGCATTTTTGCCATTCATCATAAGTTGTCCAGTAGTAGACACAGTAATTATTTAGTGGTGTAATTCCCAGAAGCTAATTGAAATATTTAGAGGGACGCCATACTAGAGCCAGCAGCTCAGCTGAGTTTTGCTAGCATATACTGTGTTCTCTATTCATAATTCTTGTAAGACTGAAAGTATTTCTTTGTATATTTTAATATTGTTTAATGTTTCGAGTGATTTGATACTGCCATATCATAATCTATCCCTTACAACAAGTAAGGATTCGTTCTAGACCCCCCGCCCTAGTTCAGGGTCTAGAGACAAAAAAAATACATAAACTCCAGCAAGGATTATGAAGGGCGGATCAAGTGTTGGGATCAGTGGAACATATCACCTATCCTATTCTATGGCAAGAAGCTAATGAACATATTTCAGAATATGTAGTCTGGGGGAACTTATCCTATGTGAAACCAACTTGGTAAGATGTGCTGTATGGTCAGAGAGATCTGACCCCGTCTATGTGGTGTTGTTGTATAGTGTTGCGTGTAGAAGTGGTTCAGGAGGTAGAGTTCTGACACATGACCCAATACTTTTATTTCAGAACTGTGAGTTTTTTTATTTGGCACCAAAGTGGTGTCAAATGATGTGTTGAAGAATACACGAGTGGACCCGTGCAGTATAATATTTTGGCAGAGCAGCCTTGATTTGCCCCCAAGCACGGAGAGGTGGGGCCACCAGATTCCAGCACCAGAACTACTCAGTCAAGATACGTGAGCGTCTGGCCTGCTGAGCCTTCACCAACTTATTTTCTAACACACCAACTATAATTCCATCAATAAAAGGACAATGTTTAGTAGCCATAGACAGGGAGTGATGAGGCCACCCCAACAGCACATCCATTAATCGTTCTCCCAGATAAAGTACAACTATAAACAGTAGTAATATTAACTAGTCTTGTAAAATACATATGTACACACCTTTCATTTATTATGCCATATATTCATGCATTTCATTCATAATTTCAAAACCTTTCATATGTTCTGACCAAAATAAAACCTTGGTTCAGAACAAATAAACTTAAAGAAAATTTAATATCAAAATTTTAAACAGCTTGAGTTAGTTCATTGTATTATACATTTTATTAATATTATTAGACTTATTAAATATCTGTGTGTGTATGTAATCTACCACAACACATTACATATCAGTACCCTAGATTGTTAACGTAGCCACATTCATTAGTAGAAAAAAGATAGGTGTGAGGTCGTAGTGGTAGCAAGAAGGGCCTTCTGTAAATTCACAGCTACATTTATCTCAGGAGCCTTCACAGCTGACCTCATGCATCACACTAGGTAATATCACAATCATACAATACCATCAAATCCACTACATATATTGGGGTCTCTTGTCCAGGGATAATTAGCCTATTAATAATATTAGGATCTCCTGGTGGGAGAATTAAATTAGGGGAACAAATTATAAAAATTAAAAGTATCCCTTAAAATTAAAAGTGAAAATAAAAGTTGGTGAATCTTCACAGCCAGTGATAATTAATTAGTTAACTGGCTAATTAGAGTTATTTTAGACTATTGTCGTGGAATATTCTAATCCACATATATAAATTATAAGGTAAATATAAAGCCTAACAAATAAATTCTAATAAAGAAAAGAGCAATGGTAAAATAACAGTGCTGTCACAAAGAATGTACTCGAAATCCCCCTTGTTTTCTGCTTCGTCTGCAAATTGTAACGCTTTCACGTTGATAGTAAAAGCTTACTATATTATTACCCGCTTTCTTCAATGAAACGTGTGCTGTATTTCTAAGAAAAACATTGAGAGGCAGACTGCGTAATGACCTAAATTAATCCTAACATTAATTATATTACGTTACCAAAACGAACGAACAGATGGACTCAAATAGAAAGAGAGAGGGGCGAATAAAATCAGGAACGCATGCAAAATTAAACACGCGTCTCGCTATTAATGCCACCCCCAACAAGCGTAACGCGATACACAATTACTACTATCACGCGTGTAAGGCTACATGCACTAACTTTTTCGGACGGACAGTGATAAATTCACTACCCTTCCCAGAGTTAGGTTTTAAAATCACAAAAAAACGCTTATTAGGAAAGATAACAATAGATGGGTTTACGTTTGAAAACATTACAGTACCCAGACAGCACATCTTCGAAACAGGAGGTAGAAGAAATTGCATATTTTGAACGCAGCCACTTAGCTCTATTAAATATATATATTTGGGTTCCTTAGGGTTTGCTGACAAAGAATATGTACGGCGTTGTGCAAATAGTCTAGGAATTAACAAGTTATAGCCAAAATAAAATGATGGTGCTGTCAGACAACACCCAAAATCAGAATCGCTCAGTGGTAGATTTTTTTACACCACCATTGTACGGGAAATGGGCCACAAGTTACATTTGAACTGATTGGCTGGAATGATATGTAAGGCTAAACACGATTAGTCGGGCTATAAATACTATCTTTGGTTGTTAGGGGAGACGTAGGAAGTTAAAATTTTTTCAAATACTTGTCGAAACGTGGCTCCATTGGCTAGACTCGCTGATATACTCACTTAGGAGCGTTAGTTCGAGACCACTAGTCAAATAAGCTTGATAAAGCAATAGTGCGTTGAAGCCAGCTCATATTTTTGCTAAATAAAAGCCTGGAACATAAGCAGATGGGAATTTGTGCCAGTAGTTGTGCCAGAATTCATTGCTAATCAACGTATCTGTGTTTGTTTCCATGAATTGTGGTAAGCTTGAAACATTCAGTATCTTTTAATGAAAATTGAATGTGAATTGTTAATTTATGCCTGTATATATGTGTAGTTCAGTAGCAAACATGATGTAAAGCCTATAATGCTCCCGCCTGAACAGAAGGTGTCGGAGGAAAGTAAAACTGCATGGAATGGCCAAACAGTACACTGACACCTAGATTATTGATTAGACAGAAATAATGCTGGAAGTGCAGAGGCGTGGTAACCATTAAGGAGGTAAATACTGGTATAAAATATTTCAGATGAAGCTGACAGTTGGCCTAACGCTCTGAACTCAATGTTTGTGATGTATTGTGCTCAGTGTAAAAAGAGAGTATAAATTAGTTATGAAGTAGAAGGTACATCCTTCTTGTTTTCAGGGACCGTGGTCTTGATGGTATTGAGCAGCACCTGGTCAGAGCTTTGCTGAATCCAGAGTCGGACAGCATACTCCTTGGTCCATTTAGCTATCAGTGAGGTGTCTCCAGAGCCGAGGGGAGAGTCGAGCAGAGGAGTCTGTTCCTGCCGCCATCACGCAAGATAAGCTGATGTGGCCAGCTGAGCTCAAAATTATGTACCCCCAGCTTAAAATGACCTTGTAAAAATAACATTAAGAGGGGAATTAAATTGTGTTAATATCAGGAACTGAGAACATCTCCAATAATAGTTCCCATAAAGACAAACTATTGAAGTCATGATGACAAATACCAACAGAGCTTGAACAAAACAAAACCAGTATTGCCTCATATTACTACTACACAACTGACACACACATAGGATACTTTTAATAATATATGTCATTACAATATTCATATTGATAAATTCTGTACATATAACTTGTAAGTAAAATTGATTGTGATTCCTGGTTCCCTTTGTATTTGAATCAGGACACATATTCATTCATAACAGCAATGAATACATATTGTTATTTGAAAAGTTATCAGTGACTCCTTTAAGATATCCTTTAGAGTGTTATATGTATGTGAGTGTCACAGTGTTGTCAAGTGTGGTGGAATAAATTAAATTGTTTATCTGTCTGTTGTTGTTATGACTTACACTTCATCATACATATACCCTAGACATACAACGTAGTCATCACACTATTCCAGAATAATTCTGACTGAGATATATATATATGTGGCAGCAAGTAAGGTTATCTATAATACACTACTCTTATTAGATATAGATACCTTCACAGCTGATCTCAGTCAGTACACTAAGTCCCCTATAAATATTTATAACATCCCACTTCACCACATATATTGGGGTCTCGCTCTTGGGATTTTGAATCTTTCCCTATTAAAAATATTGGGGGTAATTCACTTCAGGGAATATAAGAATTAAAAGGTATCCTTGGGTGGAATTAAATAAGGTTGAGCTCACGGTGCCTGTGTTGTCCATTAGATATATATTTAGAAATTAAATTGTTGGTTAGACATTGTATAAATTTACCTGATAGACAATGGCGGACCTGGCCAAGTTTCGATCTGCTGCTGTTCAGACTGCAAAGGAGTTAGGATTAGATGGGCAAGTTATGGTTGCCTATGTCACTACGGAATGTGACAAATTTATTGAACGCGAAGAAAGAAGGTTTGAAGCCGAAAGAAAGTTAGAGGCTGAAAGGGAAATTAAGAAGTTACAATTTGAGGCTGAGGCTGAGACTAAGAGGTTGCAGGCTGAGGCTGAGACTAAGAGGTTGCAGGCTGAGGCTGAGACTAAGAGGTTGCAGATTGAGGCTGAGGCTAAGAAATTGGAGGCAGAAAGAGAAGACAAAAGATTGGCTGCAGAAAGGGAAGAGAAGAAATTAGCTGCAGAGAGGGAAGCAGAAAAGGAGGAGAAGAGATTACAAAGGGAACATGAGTTACGACTAAGGGAGTTTGAGTTTCAGGGCCATGCTCCTGAAAATGGTGCCAGTCCCTTTGCCTCTGATGCCACTGCTAGCCAAGGAGCCTCAACCTCAGCTATGAATTTTCATTTAGATCATTTTGTTGAGAAAGACGATGATATAGAGAGCTACCTAAATAGGTATGAACTATTAGCTACCACGTATGGGTTAGAGAGAGAAAGGTGGAGCTTAAAGTTATCTCAGGGACTTCGTGGGGCAGCTTATGAAGTTTTTGCAAAAATGAGTAGAGGTGATCAGGAAAATTATGACATGCTAAAGCAGGCTCTTTTGTTAAGATATGAAAAGAATGCAGAATTCTATAGGAAAAAATTTAGGAATGCTAAACTACTGTCAGGTGAAACCTATCACCAGTTCTCTGCACGAATAGAGACATACTTGGAGAAATGGACTTCTCTGGGGAAAACCCAAGATCTTAAGGAAATGGTCCTTATAGAGCAACTAAGAGAGTCCATGGCTCCAGACCTGAGAAAGTTTCTCATGGAACAAGGTGCAGAGAGGCTGGGTGAGTTGCTAAATGTTGCTGAAAGGTATCAAGCAGCTCAAGCAGAGGTAACAGGTAATAAAAAGAAACAAGTGGATAACTTTAGGGCACCACAGAACTTTAATAAATTTGATCCTAAGGATCAAAATAAAGGTAAGCACCAATTTGATAGGCCACGGTATGAAAATAAAAAATAAATTCCCACAATTCGATGAAAGGAAATATGATGAAAAAAAATCTTTCAACCAAGGAAAAAGGTGGTGTAAGAATTGTCAGATGGACAATCATGACACTGACCGTTGCAGAAGGAAACCTGTGTATATGGCAACCCTTCAGGTCAGGTCGACCTCAGACAGGAGGAGGATATTATGTTGGATACCACTCCAGAAGAGATGAGGAAGGCACAGGCTGGGGATAAAACACTCAAGCCTTGTTTCAGAAAATTGTCAACTTGTCATACAACTCCAGGCAAGGGAGATATTTACATGAAAAACAAGTTGATGTATAGGAAGACTGGAGCTAGATCCAAAGGTCAAGGACAGCTGGTACTTCCTAAAAGATATAGGGCAGACTTAATAAGGAGCCTACATGTGAAACCAGATGGGGACCATGAGAAGATAGGTACCATCATTCAAAAGGTGGCTCACAATTATTATTGGCCCAAAGCAAGATGGGACATTGAGAATTTTGTAGAAAGGTGTAGCATAGCACATGAGGGAACACCCACAAGTGGGAACATGGATCAGGACCTGGACACGCCACGGGGCAAAATTAGGCCTGATAATAAAAAGAAAAATAGATTTGATAAAGTGGACCAAATGGAATGGGAAGCCCCTTTTCACGGACAAGCTTCACTTAACTGTTTTACAATGGCCACTATGCGGAGAGTGCAAAAATATGTCTTACCCCAGGATAAGCCGACAATCCCTCAATCGGACTTAAACAAACTGGAGGAAGAAGATGTAGAGAGGAAATCTCTCATCAAGAATTTTAAGTGGGGAGAAAGCCCCAAAAGAAAAATTGGTAGCGGTCGTTTTGTGAATGATAATTCTGGGAGGAAAAATCATCACTATAAAGCTTCGAGTGGAAGAGACCATACCGGTGCATGGACAAATAGGTCCACACAATTAAAGGTCCATATGTAGCTTTGTTAAGAACGTGGACTGATGAAAAGGCAGAGGAAAACATTACATCTTCATACCAATATGTGAATGAGCTGACCACTCGTTTAAAAACTGGTTGGAAACTTGCCAATGAAAATTTGAAACAAGCCAGGAAGAAACATGCTGCCTATTATAACAGGAAAGCGAAAGACAGAAATTTGGCTGTGGGAGAGAAAGTACTGCTTCTTTTGCCCGGGAGTCAGAATAAGTTACAAATTGGATGGCAGGGTCCATATACAGTTTTAGAGAAGGTATCTAGAACAAATTATAAGATAGATAAGAAGGGGAAAGAAAAAATCTATCATGTGAACCTCCTGAAGAAATATTTGGAAAGAGAACATCAGGAGGAGACACACTTGTTGACCTTGTCCATCGCCATGGAGATGAAAAAGGAACCACTTTCATCATTTGAGTATCCATTACACCCCTGTGAGACAGCAGCACAGGTGAAAATCAGTACACATTTAACGAAAACTCAGAAAGAGAGAGTGCAACAGGTTCTAAATAATCATGCAGAGGTGTTAACAGACCGACCAGGGCATACAAACCTATTGGAATATGATATGAAACTGATAGACCCCACACCTGTCTGTATGAAACCATATTCGATTCCGTTTGCTAAGGAAAAAGCTTTGAAGGAAGAGATAGACTATCTGTTGAAGGAAGGAATTATTTCGCACAGTGAATCTTCGTATAGTTCCGGTGTTGTACTCTTAAGGAAGCCCTCTGGAGAACATAGACTCTGTATAGATTACAGGAGACTGAATGCTATTACAGAAGGACAGGTGGATCCATTGCCGGATACAAATCAGCTGTTTGCCAAACTAAATAAAGCTAAATATTTCTCCAAAGTGGATCTGAGTAAAGGATATTATCAGATTCCAGTAAAGCCTGAGGTTAGACCATACCTAGCTTTTAGTACTTCAGAAGGACACTATGAGTTTAATAGATTGCCATTTGGATTGAAGAATGCGCCTAGTGTCTTCTCTAGAATGATGAGAAAATTATTGGACCCTCTGAATAATCCATGTATAACAAATTTCATGGATGATATCCTGATAGCAACAGAAACATTTGAGGAACACATTGACTCTCTGAACATGCTGTTTAATCGACTTAGGGAGGCAAATTTAACAGCCCGACCAACCAAATGTTGCGTTGGATGTAAAGAATTGGAATTTTTGGGACACACAGTTTATCAGGGAAACATGACCCCTGACCCAAAGAATTTAGAGAAACTACAGAAAGCCCCGAGACCACAAACCAAGAAGGACGTGAGATCCTTTGTCTCATTATGTGGTTTCTACCAGAAGTATATCAAAAACTTTAATTCCATATGTGCACCGTTAACTGATTTGACACGTAAAGGACATCCAGATCGCATTACATGGACACCACAATGTGAAATGACTTACCAAGAATTGAAGGAAAAGCTCACAAGTAAACCCATTTTGAAATTACCTGACTTAAGTCAAGAATTCATAGTAAGGACGGATGCAAGTAATATTGGGTTAGGTGCAACTCTACTACAGAAATCAGATGCATTGGAGGGGGAATTAAGCCCAGTGGCATATGCTAGCAGAAAATTGAATAAAGCTGAAATCAATTACTCAACTAGCGAAAAAGAATGTCTTGCAGTAATATGGGCAATAAAGAAATTCAATATTTATCTGTATGGGAAGGCCTTTAAGTTGCAAACAGACCACAAACCTTTATCGTTTCTAGCACAGGCTAGGCATGAGAACTCCAGGTTACTCCGATGGTCTTTACTTTTGGCTCCATATAATTTTAGCATTGAGTATATATCTGGAAAAACAAATTTGGGAGCGGATTTTTTAAGCCGCCATCCGTGTGATGAGAATCACCGTAAACCCCAGAAATAATAATAAATTTCTCTATGTGTATATAGAATAAAGGACTGACATATAATGTCTGTTTTAAGAGGGGAGATGTCGTGGAATATTCTAATCCACATATATAAATTATAAGGTAAATATAAAGCCTAACAAATAAATTCTAATAAAGAAAAGAGCAATGGTAAAATAACAGTGCTGTCACAAAGAATGTACTCGAAATCCCCCTTGTTTTCTGCTTCGTCTGCAAATTGTAACGCTTTCACGTTGATAGTAAAAGCTTACTATATTATTACCCGCTTTCTTCAATGAAACGTGTGCTGTATTTCTAAGAAAAACATTGAGAGGCAGACTGCGTAATGACCTAAATTAATCCTAACATTAATTATATTACGTTACCAAAACGAACGAACGAACAGATGGACTCAAATAGAAAGAGAGAGGGGCGAATAAAATCAGGAACGCATGCAAAATTAAACACGCGTCTCGCTATTAATGCCACCCCCAACAAGCGTAACGCGATACACAATTACTACTATCACGCGTGTAAGGCTACATGCACTAACTTTTTTCGGACGGACAGTGATAAATTCACTACCCTTCCCAGAGTTAGGTTTTAAAATCACAAAAAACGCTTATTAGGAAAGATAACAATAGATGGGTTTACGTTTGAAAACATTACAGTACCCAGACAGCACATCTTCGAAACAGGAGGTAGAAGAAATTGCATATTTTGAACGCAGCCACTTAGCTCTATTAAATATATATATTTGGGTTCCTTAGGGTTTGCTGACAAAGAATATGTACGGCGTTGTGCAAATAGTCTAGGAATTAACAAGTTATAGCCAAAATAAAATGATGGTGCTGTCAGACAACACCCAAAATCAGAATCGCTCAGTGGTAGATTTTTTTACACCACCATTGTACGGGAAATGGGCCACAAGTTACATTTGAATTGATTGGCTGGAATGATATGTAAGGCTAAACACGATTAGTCGGGCTATAAATACTATCTTTGGTTGTTAGGGGAGACGTAGGAAGTTAAAATTTTTTTCAAATACTTGTCGAAACGTGGCTCCATTGGCTAGACTCGCTGATATACTCACTTAGGAGCGTTAGTTCGAGACCACTAGTCAAATAAGCTTGATAAAGCAATAGTGCGTTGAAGCCAGCTCATATTTTTGCTAAATAAAAGCCTGGAACATAAGCAGATGGGAATTTGTGCCAGTAGTTGTGCCAGAATTCATTGCTAATCAACGTATCTGTGTTTGTTTCCATGAATTGTGGTAAGCTTGAAACATTCAGTATCTTTTAATGAAAATTGAATGTGAATTGTTAATTTATGCCTGTATATATGTGTAGTTCAGTAGCAAACATGATGTAAAGCCTATAATGCTCCCGCCTGAACAGAAGGTGTCGGAGGAAAGTAAAACTGCATGGAATGGCCAAACAGTACACTGACACCTAGATTATTGATTAGACAGAAATAATGCTGGAAGTGCAGAGGCGTGGTAACCATTAAGGAGGTAAATACTGGTATAAAATATTTCAGATGAAGCTGACAGTTGGCCTAACGCTCTGAACTCAATGTTTGTGATGTATTGTGCTCAGTGTAAAAAGAGAGTATAAATTAGTTATGAAGTAGAAGGTACATCCTTCTTGTTTTCAGGGACCGTGGTCTTGATGGTATTGAGCAGCACCTGGTCAGAGCTTTGCTGAATCCAGAGTCGGACAGCATACTCCTTGGTCCATTTAGCTATCAGTGAGGTGTCTCCAGAGCCGAGGGGAGAGTCGAGCAGAGGAGTCTGTTCCTGCCGCCATCACGCAAGATAAGCTGATGTGGCCAGCTGAGCTCAAAATTATGTACCCCCAGCTTAAAATGACCTTGTAAAAATAACATTAAGAGGGGAATTAAATTGTGTTAATATCAGGAACTGAGAACATCTCCAATAATAGTTCCCATAAAGACAAACTATTGAAGTCATGATGACAAATACCAACAGAGCTTGAACAAAACAAAACCAGTATTGCCTCATATTACTACTACACAACTGACACACATAGGATACTTTTAATAATATATGTCATTACAATATTCATATTGATAAATTCTGTACATATAACTTGTAAGTAAAATTGATTGTGATTCCTGGTTCCCTTTGTATTTGAATCAGGACACATATTCATTCATAACAGCAATGAATACATATTGTTATTTGAAAAGTTATCAGTGACTCCTTTAAGATATCCTTTAGAGTGTTATATGTATGTGAGTGTCACAGTGTTGTCAAGTGTGGTGGAATAAATTAAATTGTTTATCTGTCTGTTGTTGTTATGACTTACACTTCATCATACATATACCCTAGACATACAACCTAGTCATCACACTATTCCAGAATAATTCTGACTGAGATATATATATATATGTGGCAGCAAGTAAGGTTATCTATAATACACTACTCTTATTAGATATAGATACCTTCACAGCTGATCTCAGTCAGTACACTAAGTCCCCTATAAATATTTATAACATCCCACTTCACCACAACTATAGTAATTAGAATTACTTTAGTGGTTGGAAATTTTATCTTGCTCATTGCTAAATTGTCTAAAAAGTATGGCGGAGCTAGCCAAATTCAGATCAGCTGCTGTGCTAACGGCAAAGGATATGGGAATGGATGGTCAGATTTTAATTCAATATGTAACGGCTGAATGTGATAAGTATATTGAACGGGAAGAAAGAAGATTAGAAAAAGAGGCTGAAAGAAAATTAGAGTCTGAAAGGTTAGCTGAAGAGAAGAGGCTACAAATTGAGGCTGACAAGGAGGCTAAAGCATTAGAGGCAGAAGAAAGACGACAGCAAAGGGAGGCAGAAGATAAAAGATTGACTGCCGAAAGGGAGGCAGAAGATAGAAGGTTGCAAAGGGAGCACGAATTACGACTAAGGGAGCTGGAGCTACAAGGCCAGGCTCCTGAAAATGGTGCCAGCCCTTTTGCCTCAGATGCTACGCCTAGTCTGGGAGCCTCAACATCAGCTATGGGGTTTCATTTAGACCATTTTGTAGAGAAAGACGATGACATAGAGGGGTACCTCGGACGTGTTGAGTTATTAGCTACTACATATGGGTTAGAGAGAGAGAGAGGTGGAGTTTAAAGTTATCACAGGACTGAGAGGTACTTCTTATGAAGTCTTCGCAAGAATGGACAGAGAAGACCAAGACAATTATGACATGTTAAAGCAGGCTTTGTTATTAAGGTACGAAAAAAATGGTGAATTTTATCGTAAGAAATTTAGAAATGCCAAATTGTTGTCTGGGGAGACATACCACCAATTCTCTGCCAGACTGGAAACCTATTTGGAGAAATGGACGGCTCTGGGGAAGACCCAAGATCTTAAAGAGATGATCATAATAGAGCAATTGAGAGAGTCCATGGCTCCAGACATGAGAAAATTTCTCATGGAACAGGGTGCAGAGAAGTTGGGGGAGGTTTTAAATGTCGCTGAGAGGTATCAGGCAGCCCAGGCAGAGGTAAGTGGTGCTAAAAAGAAGCACATAGACAATTTTAAAGCTCCACAGCAATTTAATAAATTTGATAATAGAGAACAGGGAAATAAAGGTAGGACAAACTTTGAACGGCCAAGAAATGACTATCGAGACAGAAACTGACAGTTCAATGACCAAAAATCCAATGAAAGAAAACCGTTTAACCAAGGAAAAAGATGGTGTAAATGGTGCAAGAAAGATAACCATAACACCGAATTTTGTAGAAGGAAACCTTCAAACATTGCTGCAATGAAGTCGGGGACTCAAAGATTAAAGGTTAATCCTAATGGACAGCAGGAACCTTATCACCCCCAGTTTGTGAGGATGCTATTTGTAATGGGGTCACCATAAGGTGCCTTTATGATACAGGTTTGGATTATGATTCAGTTGTGAAGTCTAGCCTAGTGGACCCAAGTCAGTATACCATAGAAACAGTGGAAATACAAGGGGCAACTAAGGACATACCACTCATGACACTTCCCATCGCAAGGATAACGGTGAAAACTCGCTATGTGGAAGGAGAAATCAGAGCAGCAGTGATAGATGAACCAATCTACCCTCTGATATTGGGGTGTAGATACGTCTTCTTGGGGAATCCCGAGAGACCTGTGATCATGGCGACAGTGCAGACCAGGTCACAGAAGAAGGAGGAAGAAGGTGAACCTATAAATGCTCATCCAGAGGAGATGAGGAAGGCGCAGGCTGAGGATAGGACACTCAAGCCATGTTTTAAAAAATTGCCCAAATGCCACACACCTCCGAGCAAGGGGGAATATTTTATGAAGGACAGATTGCTATATAGGAAGACAGGAACTAGATCCACTGGTCACGGACAGTTGGTTCTTCCCAAGGTATATAGGGCAAATTTAATAAGGAGCTTACATGTTGGGAAAGATGGGGACCATGAAAAAGTCGGTACCTTCTGCCAAAAAGTTGCACGCAAGTACTATTGGCCCGACGTAAATGTCGATATTGAAAACTTTGTAGAAGCATGTGGCGTCTTTCATGAGGGAACAACCACAAAGGGAAAATATGTGCAGGACCTAGAAACGCCACGGGGCAAACTTAGGCCTGGAAGGAAAAATAATTATACTCAGGTAGACAAAGTGCAATGGGAGCCCCCTTTTCACACCCAGTCTTCACTTGAATGGATTAACATGGCCACTATGCGACGAGTACAAAGAGTAAATTTTACCCAGGATAAGATGACAATCCCTCGGTCAGACTTATATAAACTGGAAGAACAGAAAAAAGAGCGAAGATCTCTCATAAGCAATCTAAAGTGGGATGACAAACCCAAGAAAAAAATTGGTAGTGGTCGATTTGTGAGTGATGATTCTAGGAAGAAAAGTCCTCACTATAGTGCTTCTAATGGACGGGACAAGACGGGTTCCATGAAAAATACGTATGATAAATTAAAGGTCCAGATGTAGCGCTATTAAGGACCTGGACAGATGGGAAGGCGGAAGAGACTGTTACCTCATCTTATCAATACGTGAACGAACTGACCACTCGTTTGAAAGCTGGATGGAAACTGGCAAATGATAATTTGAAACAAGCCAGGAAGAAACATGCAGCATATTTTAATAGGAAGGCAAAGGACAGAGAACTAGCTGTGGGAGAGAAGGTGCTGCTTCTACTACCCGGCAGCCAGAATAAATTACAAATTGGATGGCAAGGTCCATATACGGTTCTAGAGAAAGTGTCTAGAACAAACTATAAAATTGACAAAAAGGGGAAGGAGAAAGTTTATCATGTAAACCTGTTAAAGAAGTATCTGGACAGACCACTCCAGGAAAGCACCCCCTTACTGACCTTGGCTATCGCAACTCAAATGCAAAAGGAACCACTCACCTCACATGAATACCCATTACATCCTTGTGAAACAGCAGCACAGGTAAAAGTCAGTAAGCACCTGACTAAAAACCAGAGGGAGAGAGTTCAACAGGTTCTGGAGGAACATACAGATGTATTAACAGATAAACCAGGCCATACAAATTTGCTACAGTATGACATGAAACTGGTAGACTCAAACCCAATCTGTATGAGAGCCTATTCTATTCCGTTCGCGAAGGAGAAGGCATTGAAGGAAGAAATAGAGTATTTGTTGAAGGAGGGGATTATTTCGCACAGTGAATCATCTTTTAGTTCTAGTGTCGTTTTGTGGAGAAAACCGTCTGGGGAACACAGACTGTGCATAGATTACAGGAAACTGAATGCTGTCACAGAAGGACAAGTGGATCCATTACCAGACACAAAACAGTTATTTGCCAGATTAAACAAGGCAAAATACTTTTCAAAGGTGGATCTTAGTAAAGGCTATTACCAGATTCCAGTGAAGCCTGAAGTGAGACCTTATTTGGCTTTTAGCACTTCGGATGGACATTATGAATTCAACATGCTACCATTCGGACTGAAAAATGCTCCGAGTGTATTTTCAAGGATGATGCGCAAATTGTTGGATCCCCTGAATAACCCATGTATCACGAGTTTCATGGATGATATTCCCGTCGCCACAGAGACATTTGAAGAACACATTGACGCTATAAAAATGTTATTTAAGAGGCTTAGGGAGGTGAACGTAACTGCTAGGCCAACAAAATGTTGTATTGGATGCAAAGAGTTGGAATTCTTGGGACACACTGTATATCAGGGTAACATGACCCCTGATCCCAAGAACTTGGAAAAACTGCAGAGAGCACCTAGACCACAAACAAAAAAGGATGTGCGATCATTCGTGTCGTTATGCGGATTTTATCAAAAATACATCAAAGATTTTAACTCTATTTGTGCTCCTCTGACTGATCTGACTCGCAAGGGACTTCCAGATAAAATTATTTGGACTGTGCAAAGTGAATTAGCGTTCCAAGACTTAAAGCAAAAACTTACTAGCAAGCCTATTCTCAGACTGCCTGATTTGACACAGGATTTTGTCGTAAGAACAGATGCAAGTAATGTGGGACTCTGGGCGGCTTTGTTGCAAAGATCATCTTCACCTGATGGGGAATTGAACCCAGTCGCTTATGCAAGCCGCAAATTGAATAAGGCGGAGCAAGGATATTCCACAAGCGAAAAAGAATGTTTAGCGTTAATCTGGGCAATAAAGAAGTTTCAAATCTATCTGTATGGTAGGACTTTTGTGGTCGAGACGGATCATCAGCCCCTCGTATTCTTATCTCAGGCTAAGCATGAAAACGCAAGATTGCTGAGGTGGTCTTTATTGCTTCAACCTTATCAGTTCAGTATCCGATATATCCCAGGCAAATTGAATGTCGGTGCAGATTTCCTCAGTCGGCACCCCTGTGATCAAAATTAGAGTAGTGGCAGGCGTGAGGAGTAATTTTATCTATGTGTATCACTGGTTTTGGAACTTGCCGTAGGCATGTTTTCAAGTGGGGAGATGTGTGATGAAATTAACCGTGATACAACGGTAAAATATCTCCAAAGATAAAATGTAGGGATAAAAACTAATGCGTAAGCTACTAGCAGACATGATCGCCCACGCCGCGGGTCACTACCCGCCATGAAAATTAAATTGTTAGACGTGAAGGCAAAACGTTTACCCTTGGAACGGGATGAGAACGGAGATCAAAAGGAAAAAATATGACTGAACACGTGCTTGAAACTAGCAAGGCTAAAAAAGACGCAATTGGTGGGGAAAGGAAAAAATTCACTTCCCCCAAGTTGACACAAGGTAAAGAAATCGACAAAAGGGACCTTAGCTATTATACGCAACAGTCATTTCTTGGACGCTTTTGCGATATTTTGTCCTTTATTTGAATTCAGCGGCAAACCCCTTACAGAAGATGCTCGAACATATTTCAAAAAAAAAAAAAACAACTAACCTTGAAAAGTAACTTTTTCTTAATAATAATGTTAGGAATATAAAACCTAGCTGGCCGGATGGCCCATCTTGAGCAGTGAAACAATATGCTTTCATTTATACAGACGGATAGATAATAATGAAGATATTGACAAAAGACTGTGTTGTTCATATCAGCGAGCGACTGCATTGAAACAAAAAATGTCACTAATTTTCAAAAATTGCGGCCTTGAGACTCAAGTGCTAAAATCTAGTTGGAAGGAAAGAGAAGGGGAATTAGTGGAAGCTGTGGCTAAAAATAACTTTAAAAGCAAAATTGTGTAGGGGGCGGCAGAGTTGGTTCAAAAAACAAGTGTGTTTTTTTGTGAAACGCAAGTAGAGACAGACGGACCAACAGACAATAATACATACTTGACTGAGGTATGACTGAATTGACTTTTTGGTAGGAGGTTTGAATTTGAAAAAGAAAAAAGGCGGTGATTGGCCATAGAAAAACATATTATCGGCGCTCAGACGCGCATTTTTGCCATTCATCATAAGTTGTCCAGTAGTAGACACAGTAATTATTTAGTGGTGTAATTCCCAGAAGCTAATTGAAATATTTAGAGGGACGCCATACTAGAGCCAGCAGCTCAGCTGAGTTTTGCTAGCATATACTGTGTTCTCTATTCATAATTCTTGTAAGACTGAAAGTATTTCTTTGTATATTTTAATATTGTTTAATGTTTCGAGTGATTTGATACTGCCATATCATAATCTATCCCTTACAACAAATAAGGATTCGTTCTAGACCACCCGCTCTAGTTCAGGGTCTAGAGACAAAAAAAATACATAAACTCCAGCAAGGATTATGAAGGGCGGATCAAGTGTTGGGATCAGTGGAACATATCACCTATCCTATTCTATGGCAAGAAGCTAATGAACGTATTTCAGAATATGTAGTCTGGGGGAACTTATCCTATGTGAAACCAACTTGGTAAGATGTGCTGTATGGTCAGAGAGATCTGACCCCGTCTATGTGGTGTTGTTGTATAGTGTTGCGTGTAGAAGTGGTTCAGGAGGTAGAGTTCTGACACATGACCCAATACTTTTATTTCAGAACTGTGAGTTTTTTATTTGGCACCAAAGTGGTGTCAAATGATGTGTTGAAGAATACACGAGTGGACCCGTGCAGCATAATATTTTGGCAGAGCAGCCTTGATTTGCCCCCAAGCACGGAGAGGTGGGGCCACCAGATTCCAGCACCAGAACTACTCAGTCAAGATACGTGAGCGTCTGGCCTGCTGAGCCTTCACCAACTTATTTTCTAACACACCAACTATAATCCCATCAATAAAAGGACAATGTTTAGTAGCCATAGACAGGGAGTGATGAGGCCACCCCAACAGCACATCCATTAATCGTTCTCCCAGATAAAGTACAACTATAAACAGTAGTAATATTAACTAGTCTTGTAAAATACATATGTACACACCTTTCATTTATTATGCCATATATTCATGCATTTCATTCATAATTTCAAAACCTTTCATGTGTTCTGACCAAAATAAAACCTTGGTTCAGAACAAATAAACTTAAAGAAAATTTAATATCAAAACTTTAAACAGCTTGGGTTAGTTCATTGTATTATACATTTTATTAATATTATTAGACTTATTAAATATCTGTGTGTGTATATGTAATCTACCACAACACATTACATATCAGTACCCTATATTGTTAACGTAGCCACATTCATTAGTAGAAAAAAGATAGGTGTGAGGTCGTAGTGGTAGCAAGAAGGGCCTTCTGTAAATTCACAGCTACATTTATCTCAGGAGCCTTCACAGCTGACCTCATGCATCACACTAGGTAATATCACAATCATACAATACCATCAAATCCACTACAGACACAGGTGGAGCGGCACACAGCCATCTTCGTTTTCTTACCAACCTCTCTCTTGCTGAGGAATCCTCGATTTATGGCCTGAAAAAGTCTCCCAGCTGCTGCTTTTCGAGTGGCTGTTGCCGTCATTTTTGACGATGGAAAAAACACCAACCTAATGTATGTTTGGTTTAATGTGATCAAAGAGAGATAACTATTTATTGTCTTTCTGTGACAGGTTTGACTGGTGATTATCTTCTCCTGTCGTATGTTGTCCTGTCTCAGGCAATGTCTTATAGTTGACATGTCTTAAGGCTATTTATAGGATCATTTACGGAGTATCTTTATCACCCGCTTGGGCGGAAACGCCTGATCTGGGTTTGCCTCGATCTGGTCCATGCTCTTTGGGCATGCGCGGGGTCTTGGCGGCAAAAGCCGGGAGACTGATTCAGAGAGTGTGTACCTGAGGCTTAGAACGGATGTGCCGATCCGTAAATTCCTCTCTGCCAAGTTTTCGATAGGGATTGGAAATTCTGGGAATGACTGTTTGTTATTCTTCCGTCCCTGAGTGTTTCTTTATGCCAGTATTGGCTGTGTTGTGTTACCTTAGAGCGTAAGGATTCTTTAAGAAGGTAACTGAAGCATTATTCGATCTTTTCGTCTCGTTTAGATCTTACAGGTACATTTATCGCTGATGGCGACATAGTGAGCGAAGCTCACAAGGAGGTATTATACTGTACCCCAGTATGGCTTCATATTTGAAGGACTAGGTCTAAATTGACCCATTACATACATAAGCCTAGGAATCATCTTTATGGATCCGCAATGCAGGCGGAATATGGTTTGGCAGAAAATATATTTATCTCAGAAGCTTGTGTAAACTGAGAGTGACCTGATTATCGAGGCCCGCGACCTGCGGCCTGATTTCGTTGTCATTATATTGGTCCGTATTTACGGCCAATTCTCTTCACCAGAATGAAGTATCTGGCATGTGAGGCCAGTCTGAAGTCTTTTGCTAATTGTAGGACAATGGCATTGACTTTGTTTAAATAACTGATATTGCCCGTACTAAGCAAGATATTTGCTAGGGCTTACCTGACGGGGCTCAGTCAGGGATTAGAGCTATATCATAAACAGTAAACAGTGGTCAAGACATTGTTACATGTCTGGGATCTGTGATGCCTGAAGCTGACCTTTGTAACTACACACATTATGTACTCGATCTTATACTATTGACTGTTTCGTCCATCATCATCGTATTATCGTACGTCATGAATAAATATTGTAAACGTCAGCAGCATTCCCTACTTCACTGACTTCTACTTGTGGTTGTGTGAGTTAATGTGAAGACGTCCAAGAGCCTATACGGCCTTCGTGTTATCAGCACTGTTATCTATACACTTACACGATCAACCACATTGTAATACAAGTACCACATGTCTGAATCTACATGAATACTGACATGATGTATGTGTCTACTATAACCTTGCGGCACCTCACGCTAGTGACCTAGATTCTCGCTACAACTTGGTACTGTCCAGGACAACACGACACGCTCGAAGTACTAACATTCATAACACACCTAACAGTACGTTACATCTGGGCATTTATACAAACCAACCTTCAACATCTAGTAAACATCCACTCAACGTCTGGTGGACCAGATTCGTGGGTTTTTTTTGTCAACGACACGGATTTTCCTGCCCATGTCTGGATTTATACATCCGGAAGACAAGATTGACGTTTAGTTGTCAGCTACACAGGACAGTAGGAAATAGGTCAACGTCTGCTGACCGACGTATACATTTATGGATGATACAGAATCGCTACATGGACCACAGCTGCTACAGAATTGCTACATGGACCACAGCTTCTACAATAGTGCTACATAGACCACAGTTGCTGACGAAGTTGTTTAACACTGTGACAATCGTCGAAGGACATATGTGTCAAAGTTCACGTCACAAGTTTACGTGCAAGCTCGAATTGTAAACATAGAACAGTGCAACCTGTTGTTTACTACGACATTCTACAAACATTCTCAACGGAAGTCGAGTTTGGTTTGATAGCTTCACTTTGGAGATTACTACACCTGTTGTCAAGTTACGGTGACCTTCAACGGTGGAACGTCTACTGGTGTTTACGTGTACTGCAATGAACTGCATCTTTGCGGTTGTAGAGGATTACGCTTAAAGATAAGTGGCCTGGTTTTACGTGTTAAACTTAGCCTTTATTTTGTGTGCAAATAAGCCTTCCTCGTTACATTCATTATATGCATTCTATTGTTTACTTGTTCTTTTTACTTGTTGAGTTAGTGTGTATTTTTTTCTGCGGGTTCAGGTTGGAGGGTCTTACAGTAAATATCCCACTCAACCGAGGGCTACTGTAAGCGTTCTTTGGGGATTGTGCATATTTCTCACAGTGAAAATTGCAAGCGACTTTTGTTGCTATTTTTTTTTCTTAGCTGTGACGAGATGTGTTAGTGTTGTTTTCGTTATTTTTTCTCCGTACTTTAGTTTTTTTTATTCGTTTTGTTTGTATTTGTCTGCCTTCTCTTTTCTATTGTTAATTTCTTTACACCCTTTTGTTTATACACTGTGTTGTCATTGTATTATTGTGAATTTTTTCGCAGTTATCATAGTGATTTTTCACAACATTTGATTTAGTTAAGCTGTATTTTCTTTTGACCTGTCCGAATGTTTTCGTTTGTTTAGATGCTTGTGTTTGTTTAGTTATCGTGATATTGTTGGTATATACAGTCTTCATGTATACTTGATCCTATACTGTTAATTATATGATGCAAATTATATACTGAGCTGATTAATGGTGACTTTATAAATAAGGTAATTGTACTTAGTCTTTATAAAAGACTCATCTCCCACTGAGATTGGGATAACTTGTGTTGCTTTTTCAGATATATTGACAGCACATTTGTAGACAGGATGTCTACATTCGATTTCTTCAACCAGCAAGGGTTAGCCCTTGGCAAAGCTGGTGAGAAATTGGAGGATTTTGCGCTTGCTCAATATGCCAAAGCTCAAAAAGCTGAAGAGAAAAAGATTCAGCTAGACAGAGAATTTGAAGAGAAAAAGATTCAAGCGCAGCTAGACAGAGAATTTGAAGAGAAAAAGATTCAAGCGCAGCTAGACAGAGAATTTGAAGAAAGAAAGATTCAGCAAGACAGATAATTTGAGGAGAAGAAGTTAATAAGGGAAGCTGAAGAGATGAAAGAAAAACAGAAAATGGAACATGAAGAACGACTCATGGCTTTGGAGGTAGAGAAACTAAAAGTGACAAATATGAGTCGTTCTCAAGCGACTTCTTCGAGCACAAAAAGTCATGATTATAAGTTCAAACTTTCTCATTTTAACCCTACGAAAGATGACATAACATTCTATCTAGATAGACTAGAACTTAATTGTGTAACATATAAAGTAGATAAGGCACAATATGTTAGACAACTGTTGAATTCACTTATAGGTGAACCATTAAATATTATAATGGCAATAGAAGAAAATGATGGAACTAATTATGAAGTTGTCAGAGCAGCCTTATTGAAAAGATATCAGCTTAAAGAAGATGATTACCGTCTTCGTTTTAAGACTATGTTACCAGAATCTGGTGTAGAGTTCTCAGACTTTATAGGAAAGATAAGCCTTACTTTCACTAGATGGATAGAGTTGTCTAAGACTGAACATACTTATGAGGCACTTATGGACTTGTTGCTTAGAGACAAAGTAATGTCATCTGTTAATGAGTCTTTTCTTGCCTTTATACACGAACGTAAACCTAAGGACATAAAAGAAATGGAACAATATTGTTGACAATATGTCACTGCTTATCCACAACAAACGATTAGCAATAGTAAGATTAAAGAAGGTTTACCCGTGGCTTCTGCGACTCCATACAATTCTAATTTCGGAGGTAAAGTTAAAGGTACTCAGCGCAACTTCGATAGGAAAAGTAAGCGTAACTTTGGACAGGATTAAACTGATTCATGCCAAAGAGGCTCGTCTTCTAGGAATTGGAGGCAATCTGATAGCCCTCATAATTATGGTTCCAACAAATTTGGTAACTTTAAAAGGGGTAGCCACAATAAAAACTATCCTCGCCATAATTCTTTAGGAAGACAGCAGTATCAGTCTGATAGATATTTTCATCAAGGTGTAAATCACAATCACAATTGTGAAAACTGCAGTTCAAACCAAAATGATAATAGCAATAGGGGTAATTACCATAATTCCAAAGGAAATAGTAATCGAGGTAGATGGCAGCATAATAATAGCAGATCATGTCATCATACTAACTGTGCTGAACAAGAGTCACAATGAGTTAGCAATGAACAAAACAATAGTAAACCTAGCGCTAGTGCTAGTTCTTGTTCTGCCTTTGATTACGGGAGAGCATCTCAATGCCCTCAGTGCACCACTTTATTTGAACCTACTACTATATCCACCTTGAGTTGCGGTCATCCTCTGCCCGCTCTTCCTGCCGCAGCGGCGCATGACGGGAGAGGTTCTCTTATTCTACATAGGGGTCTAATGAATGGTGTTCCAGTCTCAGTCCTCATTGATTCTGGCTGTACCACTCTTGGGGTTAGACAATCTCTGGTAGATCCTTCATGTGCCACTGGAAGAGTGATTAAATGTGTAACATTTGGTGGCACAGTGGAAAAATATTCTACCGCTATCATCCGTATAGCTACTCCCTTCTTTGCGGGAGAGGTCCAAGCGTGTCTGCTTCCGAATCCTATTGCGGATCTTATCGTCGGGCGTATACACGGCATTAAAGAGTGTACCCCGCAGCAGATTATTGCTTGGGAAGAACATAACTTAGAAGCTGCTAATGCAGTTATCACGAGAGCTCAGGCTCAGAATATGCCTCAGACTACATCGACCGAAGGTGTTGAGGTACGTGATCAAGATGATAATGATGTGATTTCACGTGACTCTTTTATCAAAAGTCAACAGGAAGACATTTCGTTAAAAAAATTCTTCGTTCTGGCAAAAAAAGGTGACCCAAATAAGAACACAGATCACAAATCTTGGATCACTATGAAGAATGGCGTACTAGTGCGTATGGTAAAGCACTCAGACATGTCTATACGTTCACAAATTCTTGTTCCAAAAGACACGAGAGTTAGAATACTGCAACATGCTCACAACTCCCAATGCGCTGGTCATATGGGATTTTCACGTACGAAGTCGAGAGTTCTTGCGGCTTTCTTTTGGCCATTCGTCAACAGAGACATAAGTCTTTATTGTCGCTCGTGTAGAGTATGTCAAGAAGTAAAATCGAAAGGTTTTCGCCATGCAGCACCTATCCAGGCTGCGGACATTCCTGTGCGTCCATTTCAGATAATGGCGATAGATATCATTGGTCCTTTCAAAATAAAATCAGCCAGAGGACATCAATTTATTCTTACATGTGTTGACATGTGTACTCGATGGCCAGAGGCCATACCTCTGAAGAGCATTTCGACTGCCGATATTGCAGACGCTCTTTGGCTGATATTTTCGCGGTTGGGATTCCCTAGGGAAATCTTGTCAGACCATGGCACCCAATTGATATCTGAGACAATGTCGCAAGTGATGTCTACTCTTAATATCAAGAGATCACTGAGTAGTATTTATCATCCTATGTCTAATGGACTAATCGAACGTCTCAATAGAACTCTAAAAAATTTACTTGGGAAAATAACTGAGGATCATCCTCAGGATTGGGACAGAGTCTTACCCGCTGCTCTCTTTGCTTATAGAGAGGTTCCTAATGAACATACCGGGTTTTCTCGTCTTTGGCGCGCGTCCGCGCGGCCCAATGTCCTTGCTTCACGATCTGATAGCTGCCGATGATATTAGTGATGACACACAATCTTCTTATGAGTATGTCATTGCTCTCAGACAGAAAATTATTGAAGCTTGCAAATTAGCAACTTCCGCATCTGAATTTGCTAAAGCAAAGGCAAGACAGTTTGCAAATAAAAATAGATGCCTACGTCAACTTTGTCCTGGAGACAAAGCATTTGTGTTACTTCCTTCCAGGGAAAATAGACTTCTTATTGGTTGGAAAGGTCCTTTTGAGATTGTATCTGAAATTTCTGATGTCGACTATGTCGTCGATATTGACGAAAAGCATAAAACCTTTAACATAAATATGCTTACAGAATTGTATGAACGTCCAGAGTACTTACAACCTATCTTTCAAGCGACGGATGACGCTACAGTCGCTCGTGGCCATTAGTCATCGCTGTCTGTCATACAGGATGAGGAATCTACTTTTTCTGACGTTAATCTTCCTCTTCCGATGATTCCACTTCATTCTACGGAATCATGGAAGGATGTTGCAATTTCACCTAATTTATCAACTAGGGAACAGTCACAAATCTCTTCCATGTTACAAGCATTTCAGGATGTTCTCACGGACATTCCTGGACACACTACAGTCATTGAACATGACATTGTATTGACTGACCATACTCCTATCAGGGTCAGACCTTACCCTATTCCTATCCACTTCCAAACTCAAGTCGAGAAAGAGTTGGATGAAATGATAAAGTTAGGAATAATTGAACCATCCAATTCGGCATACTCGTCGTCTATGGTTATTGTCCGAAAGAAAGACAATAACATACGCATTTGCGTCCATTACCGTAAACTAAATCAAGTAACAAAGTTCGATGCAGAACCTATGCCTCTGTTGGATGAGTTACTAGATTTTCCTATTCTCGTTTCTTTACAAAGCTGGACTTGTCTAAAGGATACTGGCAAGTTCCTTTAACCGAACGAGCCAAACCTTTCACTGCTTTCTCCACACCTAGGGGTTTGTTCCAATGGAACTTTATGCCTTTTTGCCTTATGAATGCCCCAGCTACTTTCGTACGCATCATGCGTCGAATACTGGCATATCGGTCTGATGTGATTGCATACTTGGACGATATCTGTCTTTTTAGCGATTCTTGGGAAGATCACTATCTGGGATTAGATGAACTGTTGTCTACTCTACGTGAGCAAAATTTGACAGCTAAACCCTCTAAAGGTTATGTTGGGTTTAGTGAGATTTCCTTTCTTGGTCATCGTGTTGGTCATGGTCTCTTGAAGACAGAAGACCACAACACTTCTAAGATACTGAACATCACTATTCCTAAGACTAAAAAACAGATCCGTAGTCTCTTGGGCCTAATACAGTTCTACGGAAGATTCATTCCGAATCTTTCCTCTATTACGGCACCACTCTCAACCCTATTGAAGACAGGGTCTCCTAATATGGTGCGTTGGTCCCAAGAATGCCAATCCTCATTGGATCAGATTAAATCATTATTTTCGTCTCCTCCTATTTTAAGACTACCTACAGCCGATGGGACGTTTGTCCTTCGTAGTGACGCCTCAGCAATAGGGATCGGGGCGGCACTGATGCAAGAGTATTCTGAGAATCTGCATCCTGTAATGTATGTCTCGAGAAAACTAAATGCGGCAGAAAGGAATTATTCTGTTCTAGACCGAGAATTGCTAGCTATGGTCAGGGAAATTCTTAAACTCCAAAGATTCCTTCTCGGCTCGCATTTTGTAGTAGAAACCGACCAAAAAGCTCTCACAGCTATGCAGAATAAGGATTTTAAGAGTTCGAGATCCACTCCATATGCTATTGCTCTTCAACCTTTTCATTTCACGGTACGAGCTATCCGTTGTTCGGATAATGTGATGGCAGACATATTGTCTCGATGCCCACATGAAGTTACTTAGCTCTTTTCTCTAGATCTACTGTTACATATCTAAAGTTATGATCTATTCTTACTATAACATGCTTCTATAACACTTGTTGTCACTTTGTTTAAACTCATGGTTATGTATTGATTACTTGTTTTCTCTGTTACCGTCCTCGGTAAAACAGAGGAAGGCTTTGTTTCATATGAAATAAAGGTCAAAAAAAATTAATGCGGCCACATTTATAGTTTAGATATATTTTAAGTGACTATGGTACATTATAACATTCTAAGAAATGTACTATTTGTATTGTTCTCGGCAAACCGGTGTGATATCTTGGAACGCTGCAGAACTACGATGACTTCTATAGACGTCCTGATGTTCCTTGAGGATTTTGCTTACAAGACATCGCCGGAATAGAGCATCGTCTTGTTCTTCTGACGTCATCAGATATTCGTTCTATACACATGTATTATTATATGTTTGTAAAAAGAATTTGTAATGTTGTTGTTGCCGTCATTTTTGACAGTGGAAAAAACACCAACCTAATGTATGTTTGGTTTAACGTGATCAAAGAGAGATAAATGTTGATTGTCTTTCTGTGACAGGTTTGACTGGTGATTATCTTCTCCTGTCGTATGTTGTCCTGTCTCAGGCAATGTCTTATAGTTCACATGTCTTAAGGCTATTTATAGGATCATTTACGGAGTATCTTTATCACCCGCTTAGGCGGAAACGCCTGGTCTGGGTTTGCCTCGATCTGGTCCATGCTCTTTGGGCATGCGCGGGTGTTGCGTGCTTTTTACATAGTGGGCAGTCTCTGGTCCTGCCAGTGTTAAAAGTCTACGCACCATTCTTGATATAGTTATATTATTTGTGCGTTCGATTTATTCACGCACGGGCGTGCACAATGCAGAGTGTGAGTTGCTCTTTGCGCACGGGTTACCTAGTTGAGGGATATGACGTCAGGATCTTGTAAGGGCAAGTCGGACTTACTGTCCGTGTGTTGATTTTTTATTCTTTACAATTCTGTGAAAGAATTTTTTATGGAGGATGGTTGGTCTTCAGGTAGAAGCCAACATCCAGTTCGATACGTAAGTTTTTGAGCCCTCGTTTTTATTAAAATGTCGATGGTTAAGTGAAGTGGCTACTCATCACTGGAGTCTAGCGGGAATCCATATTTGCTGGGTTTCTAGAATGGAACAGTGGAGATCTTAGCCTCACTTAGATCTATCGTGGTGGAAATTCCTACGAGCGAAGAATGTATTTTGATCGTATTTTGAACATTATATTCCGTAATGCCAACGTCAAGGTCTTGGCATATTGCAGAGAGGTTAGCCAAAGACAGCCTCTAACCTATTTATAATTTTTATGTATAACTGCATGGATCTTACCAACTGTGTAAAGTATTGTAATGAGGAAGTCTTGGATTAAGACAAGAATTTGTATGGAAACGTCATTCATCAGTATGAAGCTGTTTACTAGGTCAGATGTCCTTGAAGAAGTCAACGGACATTGCCTTAACGCCCCACAGACAGTAACATTTAGTGAACTCAAATCACTTGGGTAGAAAAGGACTTTGTTAGTGATGGATCTGCAGGGATCTATAAATATTATCAGAAAATGTACATTGTATCAGAGTATCACTACCATGCATAATTGTTGATCGTCCACATCAAACAATGTATCGTCTTGTTGAACGTCTCCTGTACCACGTAAATAAATTATATGAACTTTTACCAACGACTTGAGTACAGTCCAGTATTGGCCAATTTGCCTACCACTCGTTGGAGTTTGTTGTCCAGCTCTTTTGTCATTTTTCATTGAACATTCGCCTCACGATGCTAGTACCCTGGTACACCTACCACTAGCTAACCAGTAAACTGAAAAGAGCTCAACAGTTTTTGGCGGCTGCGTGTTGTTTGAAATCACTTTGTTTCAAGAAAGAGACTGTTCCCAACGTTGTTTCAAGAAAATCGATTGTACAGAGAACACCATATTCTTCAACACGACCATGAAATCAAATAACGGTTACCAGAATGTCAAGGTCATCAGTGAAGCTGAGGATCAAGTTTTCAACAGTGAATGACTACATTGTTGGACCTCTTGTAGTACAACAAGGCTCAAACAAAAGCTCAAACGTACATCACTTGTATGCGGGGAATTTTTTTTTTTACGGAACAAACATCAGATAAGTGATATGATACTGATGTTTTGTATTTTCCACCGTTTTACGGTGAGCTGTTCTTTCACTCAGTTATATGTCCACTAAAATGTTATTCATGTTTCATGTTCTATGTTTTATGTTTATCGTGGGAGGTTGGGCAGGTGAAATATGAAGGGTGCATCCCAGGTTTATCTCAGGGCCTTCATATTTGTTCTTTAGGTTTATACTTGCAGACTTCCCATAGTGGAATGTTCCTACACCTGTGTGTAGAAGGATTTTAAGTCCACTGTGTCTGGTGATCTGTGACACCTATCTGTTTAGCTGTAGTGTCAAGTTTTCATTGTAGTTTTCGTAGTTATTTTTATTCGTACCTTGGTTTTATGATGTATCTTGTTTGTATTATGCGTCCATTCTCCCCTAACTATCGTTGAGTTTTTTACAAACCTATGTTTATACACTGTCTTGTCAATTGTCTTGTCACTTTACCATTCGCAGATGTCATCGTAATTCTTTACGACATCCTATTTTAGTTTCACATTTTTATTTTATTTGATTTCTGCGATTGTTTTCACTTGTCCTTGATTATTTTTTCTTGTCGGTATTGTTTCTATTGTCTATCACGTTGTTACTTTCATAACATTTCATTAAATAAATTACTTTATTGATTATTAATATATTTGACAATTATATGAGAATATTTACCGTTCTAGGACAGGAACGAAGGCCACTTAGTATAGTAACAAGGATATTAATCTCCAGTAATTAATTATCATTTTAGAAATTAATAGTATTGTGACTACTTATAAAGCATAATGTATTCACTAGATTATTTCATTAAACAAGCGAAAGCTCTTCAGATACCTCCTGAAGAGGTAAGACAATTCGCTATGTCGGAATAAAAAGAATCTCACAGGTTGGAAGCTCAAAGATTAGAAGCTGAAAAACTAAGATTAGAAAATTTGAAGTTTGAGGCTAAAGAAAATGAGAAAAAAATGAGATTAGCCGCTGAATTAGAAGAGAAACGATTTCTGCGTGAGGCAGAACAGAAAAAATGTTGATGCTGCAGAAAAAGAAAGGCTACTTAAAATTGAAATGGAAAATAAGCAAAGAGATGCTGCAGAAAAAGAAAGGCTACTTAAAATTGAAATGGAAAATAAGCAAATAGAAATGGAAAATAAGCAAAGAGAAATGAAAGAGCGGAAATTTATAGCTCAGGAAAATACAAAGAAATTTCAGCTTGAAGCTGAGGAAAATGAAAGGAAACGACAGCATGATCTGAAATTAGCAGAGGCAGAATATGATAGAATTAGATTAACTCAGGAAGCTAATTCTCAGAGAACTTTCGAAGGCCAATCTTCATCCAGACATGATAATTTTAAGGAAGTTCACCTAAAATTACCTAAATTTAATCCCCAGTCTGACGACGTAATATTCTTTTTAGATAGATTTGAGGCCACTTGTAGGTCTTATAATGTGGATAAAGCACTATATTGTACTTATTTATCCAGATTACTTACAGGGGATGCTTTGGCAGTTTATCATACTACTAGTACTAATGAAAAGAATGATTATGACGCTCTTAGAGCTGCTCTTCTTAGGAAATTCCAAATGACGGAAAATGAATACAGATTGCATTTTCGAACGTTGTTACCGCAATCAGGAAAGAACTTTAGTGATTTTCTTTCCCAAATACGTCTAACTTTGGAAAGATGGATCGAACTGTCCAAGATAGAAAAGTCGTATGAAGGTCTTTTCGATTTACTGCTGCGCGATAAGGTGCTATCGTCAGTAAATCCAGCATTTCTTGCATTTTTGCACGAACGGAAACCTCTGTCTATGAAAGATCTAGAAGAACATTCTAAAAATTTCTGCACTGCTCACCCATCCATGGATCTAAGTAATGCACAGATTAAAAGTGAATTGCCAGCTGCTTTTGCCATACAACAAAATGATTTTCCACGCCATCGTTCATTGAGTAACGACAGATACTTCAATAAGGGAAATAATGACAATTTCAACAATGGTAATTTTCATAAGGGGAAGCAATTTCGACAATCCGCTCCACTTAATGTTTCTTGGAACCAATCTCATAGATCGCGAGATTTTGGTAACAATAATTTTAAATATAATCAAGAAAATTATAATAAACAAAACTGGCGATCAAAATCTCAGGTTCCACAAAATAGACAAGGTTCCTGGAATAAATCGTTTAGCCAAAATCACAACATTAATTACAATAATTGGCGTACTCATCCAGATTTTAACTCAAGCAGAAATGGTAATTATAGCAATTTTAATGCCAATAATCAGAATCGATCGCGACGAAGAGATAGATTATCGAGCAGACCTCGTCATCAGTCTAATGTTGCATTACTTGAGGCACAAACTAACAAAGATCAGGACAAAAATGTTAATCCACATAATGCAATGTCTTGTATTGATCTTGAGCAGGTAAAGGCTTGTCAAGAATGCTCTACGCTATTCCAGCCCAGGGCGATCACGACGCTCCGTTGCGGACATGTGTTGCCCAGTCTACCAGCGGCGTGTACGGCCACGTCAGCTACTCACGTTGGAACAGGAAACCTTAAATTAAATAGGGGTTTTTTTAAATTCTATTCCATGCTCTGTTCTTTTTTATTCAGGCTGCTCCGCGATCGGCGTCAGAAACTCTTTGGTCGACCCATCATGTGCTACTGGAAAGACCGCCCAATGTAGGACTTTTGGAGGGACAGTGGAAACATTTCCGACTGCCATTATGGATTTAAAAACACCTTTCTTTTCAAGAAAGATCCACGAATGCCTTCTTCGAAATCCAATTAGCGATGTGATTTTGGGTCGAATACACGGTATAAAAGAGTGTACCCCACGGCAGATTGCTGCTTGGGAAAAACAACATATACATGATACCCGTGCATTTACGACAATACCCAGATTTTTTTCACATGCACATACTGCTAACTTGCTATGTAATGCTAAGGTATTGGAATCTGGCATTGATGATGACTCCATTGTTCATTACGCCACTGTTGCTAGTTCGTTACAACCTTTGCGAATTGATCAGCAGGCAACTGATAGTAAGAAAAAGGTTAAGTTTCAGAAAAAAGGAAACAATGTCCCTAATAAAAATAAGGGTCGTAACTTAGAAAAGACAAGTAAAACCAATAAGATTGTCGACAAAGTTGCCACTTTGTCCAGCAGGCAGGTGTCTACGACATGCCGTACATCTACTTTGCCTAGTTAAGTTGTCATACTCCAGTACAAAAATATGGTACATTTAAGAACAATAAGTCTACAGGTAGTACTAATAAATATTATAATCTACCTCAAAGAACTAAGGGTACCCATCGATCTTATTTCCATTCTTATATCACCGATACCACATTTATGGGTAAGGGTGCATCTTCTCGCACCATTCTAGTATAAAATCTGCCACAGCGAACTAGTTGGCAAGCACTAGGAGATTTTCTCAACCACACGGCGGACGTTAAGTTTGTACGTATATTGCCTCATACCAATAACAGGTATGGTGACGCAGTGGTTACATTTAGAACCAATAAAGATGCTCGCATGGCTATCGAGCGGGACAATGGTGTGTATTTCCACCACCATTCTCTCCGATTACAATTGGTTCCCGATTCTGCGTCACGCAGATATTAACTTACTGATAGTGGATTTTGATTTCACATTCTTTGATGACTCAGCCTATGCAGTCATCATCTCTTTTCTTTACTAATGATCGTTTCTGTTCTTTTCTAGAGATCATTTCTTTCTCGATTCCACGTGGATTATTCCAATATAATTTCATGCCATTCGGTTTAGTCAATGCGCCAGCTACCTTTGTACGCATGATGCGCCGCGTACTGTCTCATCGTCCCGATGTCATTACTTACATAGATGACATCTGTCTTTTTAGTAACTCATGGGATGAACATATTCAGGGATTAAAAGCTTTACTTTCTACTTTACGGGATTATCACTTAACAGCGAAACCTTCAAAGGCATTTGTCGGTTTTCATGATATCTCCTTTCTGGGTCATCGTATAGGTCATGGTTTGATGTATACAGAGGACAGTAATGTCTCTAAGATTTTAAACATCTCAGCACCTAAGACAAAAAAAAGTCAGATCTCTTTTAGGACTAATACAGTTCTATTCTAAGTTCATTCCTAATTTGTCGACTATAACTGCTCCTTTTTCTTCTTTGCTGAGAAAAGGGACAGCTAACGTGATACACTGGTCTAACGAACATCAAATCGCGTTAGATTCTATAAAAAAAATTTTTTCACATGCTCCTTTTTTGAGGTTTCCTAACAAAGATCTTACCTTTATTCTTCGTAGTGACGCATCTTCTTACGCCATTGCTGCGGTGTTGATGCAAGAATATACAGGCACCTTGTTTCCAGTCATGTACATTTCGAGAAAATTGACGACGAGCGAAATGAAATACTCCGTCCTCGACAAAGAATTACTTGCTTTAGTGTGGTCAATCACAAAACTGGAACGCTATTTATTGGGCTCACACTTTGTAGTGGAAACTGACCAAAAAGCTCTCACAGCACTGAACACCAAGGACGTTAAATCTTCAAAGTCCACAAGATACGCGATAGCTCTCCAGCCATATAGCTTTGAAATTCGTTCAATTCCTGGAGTGAAAAATGTGTTTGCTGACTGTTTGTCAAGATGCCCAAGCGAACTTGTCGAACCTAAACCACTTCCAGATGCTGAAACGTCCTCACAGATAATCGTTCAGATATAATATGAGGAACTTTGTACGGTATTATTTGTTGAACCTCTATACATACTTTGTATGGAACTGAATTATTCGGACCAGCATAAGTTCCAGGATATACTTAATTTTTTGGATTATAACATAACTTTTTGTGTAGTAACATTTTATTAGTATGGAAACATTGTTAATAGTGATAAATAGATAGTCAATATTCTTATGGAACATATGATACTACATATTGTGTTAGAGAATATATTTTCTTCGTGAATGGAACAGTAAGAACATATTCTCGTCGAGTATTAGTCTTGATGGAACAGTAACACTGAGTAAAATTGCTATTACTTAAATAAATTAGAAATTAGTGATTTATTTGTAATTAAGAACTATATTATTTAGAAGGAATCAATTTAAGATACTTAGGTAATTGTAGAGTGCACATTAACTAACTTTAATAGTTGTAAGTGTCTCTTTGTACTTATATTTACTTCTCATGGCACATGATCTTTCAATTTTTAGATAACTAGTCCACCTTACTAATGTTAGAAACATTAAGGGTGTTGAATTCTTAGCGTGTTTAATTATGCTTTGTTTCACTTTGCATGTTTTATTTTCATTTTTCTTTCTTTTTTTTTTTATTCCCTTGTCATTGATTATCATCATCGTTGTTTTTCATTTTCATTGGAAATCATATGTTTCTGGGTTTTTGAAAATTGAGTTGAATGTTTTTATCATCCTTTTGGTTCTCTTTTCCAACTTTCTTTTACTTTGAATTTCACCACATCGTTCCAAAGTAGGTCGATTGTGGATGTGTGCTTTAATGCATACTTTCATTTAGTTATATTGATTTCCCATTTAATAATCTTTTTCTTAATATTGTATAACATTATGACTTTGATTTATGTTCATAGATGTCGATGTAGTTTTGACTCACATCTCTTGGGTACTTAGTTAAAAAAAAATTAATAGAATTAATTTTTTTAAGGGCCGGTCATAAGGAAGCTGTTGCGTGCTTTTTACATAGTGGGCAGTCTCTGGTCCTGCCAGTGTTAAAAGTCTACGCACCATTCTTGATATAGTTATATTTTTTGTGCGTTCGATTTATTCACGCACGGGCGTGCACAATGCAGAGTGTGAGTTGCTCTTTTCGCACGGGTTACCTAGTTGAGGGATATGACGTCAGGATCTTGTAAGGGCAAGTCGGACTTACTGTCCGTGTGTTGATTTTTTATTCTTTACAATTCTGTGGAAGAATTTTTTATGGAGGATGGTTGGTCTTCAGGTAGAAGCCAACATCCAGTTCGATACGTAAGTTTTTGAGCCCTCGTTTTTATTAATATGTCAATGGTTAAGTGAAGTGGCTACTCATCACTGGAGTCTAGCGGGAATCCATATTTGCTGGGTTTCTAGAATGGAACAGTGGAGATCTTAGCCTCACTTAGATATATCGTAGTGGAAATTCCTACGAGCAAAGAATGTATTTTGATCGTATTTTGAACATTATATTCCGTAATGCCAACGTCAAGGTCTTGGCATATTGCAGAGAGGTTAGCCAAAGACAGTCTCTAACCTATTTATAATTTTTATGTATAACTGCATGGATCTTACCAACTGTGTAAAGTATTGTAATGAGGAAGTCTTGGATTAAGACAAGTTTTTGTATGGAAACGTCATTCATCAGTATGAAGCTGTTTACTAGGTCAGATGTCCTTGAAGAAGTCAACGGACATTGCCTTAACGTCCCACAGACAGTAACATTTAGTGAACTCAAATCACTTGGGTAGAAAAGGACGTTGTTTGTGATGAATCTGCAGGGATCTATAAATATTATCAGAAAATGTACATTGTATCAGAGTATCACTACCATGCATAATTGTTGATCGTCCACATCAAAAAATGTATCGTCTTGTTGAACGTCTCCTGTACCACGTAAATAAATTATATGAACTTTTACCAACGACTTGAGTACAATCCAGTATTGGCCAATTTGCCTACCACTCGTTGGAGTTTGTTGACCAGCTCTTTTGTCATTTTTCATTGAACATTCGCGTCACGATGCTAGTACCCTGGTACCCCTATTACTAGCTAATCAGTAACCTGAAAAGAGCTCAACAGCGGGGTCTTGGCGGCAACAGCCGGGAGACTGAGTGAGAAAGTGTGTAACTGAGGCTTAGAACGGATGTGCCGATCAGTAGATTCCTCTCTGCCAAGTTTTCAATAAGGATTGGAAATTCTGGGAATGACTGTTTGTCATTCTTCCGTCCCTGAGTGTTTCTTTATGCCAGTATGAGCTGTGTTGTGTTACCTTAGAGTTTAAGGATTCTTTAAGAAGGTAACTGAAACATTATTCGATCTTTTCGTCTCGTTTAGATCTTACAGGTACATTTATCGCTGATGGCGACATAGTGAGCGAAGCTCACAAGGAGGTATAATACTGTACCCCAGTATGGCTTCATATTTGAAGGACTAGGTCTAAATTGACCCATTACATACATAAGCCTAGGAATCATCATTATGGATCCGCAATGCAGGCGGAATATGGTGTGGCAGAAAATATATTTATCTCAGAAGCTTGTGTAAACTGAGAGTGACCTGATTATCGAGGCCCGCGACCTGCGGCCTGATTTTGTGGTCATTATATTGGTCCGTATTTACGGCCAATTCTCTTCACCAGAATGAAGTATCTGGCATGTGAGGCCAGTCTGAAGTCTTTTGGTAATTGTAGGACAAGGGCATTGACTTTGTTTAAATAACTGATATTGCCCGTACTAAGAAAGATATTTGCTAGGGTTTACCTGACGGGGCTCAGTCAGGGATTAGAGCTATTGCATAAACAGTAAACAGTGGTCAAGACATTGTTACATGTCTGGGATCTGTGATGCCTGAAGCTGACCTTTATAACTACACACATTATGTACTCGATCTTATACTATTGACTGTTTCGTCCATCATCATCGTTTATCGTACGTCATGAATAAATATTGTAAACGTCAGCAGCATTCCCTACTTCACTGACTTCTATTTGTGGTTGTGTGAGTTAATGTGAAGACGTCCAAGAGCCTATACGGCCTTCATGTTATCAGCACTGTTATCTACACACTTACACGATCAACCACATTGTAATACAAGTACCACATGTCTGAATCTACATGAATACTGACATGATGTATGTGTCTACTATACCCTGGCGGCACCTCACGCTAGTGACCTAGATTCTCGCTACAACTTGGTACTGTCCAGGACAACACGACACGCTCGAAGTACTAACATTCATAACACACCTAACAGTACGTTACATCTGGGCATTTATACAAACCAACCTTCAACATCTAAAAAACACATTCAACATTGGCCAACTCTTCTTTGATGCCTCCCTTTCGGTCTATAATAGCTCCGAGGTATTTAATGTGGTCGACCTGCTCCAGGATCTATTCTCCCAGCTTAATCTGATGTCTTCTTTCTTCTCGTGATATCACCATGGATCCTGTTTTAGAGCTGCTTATGACCACCCCTCTCTTCTCCAGCTCTTCTTTCCAGACTTGCAGGTTGGATTGGAGATGTTAACTCCACCTATGCCGGTCCCAAGCCCGGATGAAAAAGGAGGAGGGCGGCCTGCATGGAGGCCGTAAGGAGGCAGCCCCTCCACCATGCAAAGGCACAACAGGCCAATCACCTGTTTGCTTTAAATCACGATTACGAGCAATACAAGAGAGAGAGAGAGAGAGCTGGGCTGATTCTAAAGGCGACGAACTGGAACGGACTACGAACTACTTTACACGTTATGTAAATTCAAATGATTCCATGTTGTATCTTATTATATCATGTCAGTACATATCAATGTATTTTATGGAGAATAAAGATTCTGATATGTATGTATGTGTGTATGTATGTGTGTGATAACAGCCCTCATTTATTTTTCTCTAACCAGCGGCACTCGAGCTTTCCAGCCCTTTTGGCCCAATGACATGTCATTGCGAGGCTCGGGAGTCAGTGGACTTTCCTTCCAACCCGGTCAGGAGCTTCGCTCCTTCCCATCCACCGGGGGTTTATGTGCAGGAGCCGTTCAGGCTATTCAGTCAAATTCCCGGTCGTAAACATTCCTTCAAACGCTGACGCCCGGGCTTGAACCTTGAAAACCTGGTCGCCAGTACAACGTTGTAGCCATTACACCAGCGCTGCTCCCACAACAGCCCTCATTAACGCTGTATGAATATACGTAAATTTACTTAATGTAGCATCTAATATTTTCCTATATGCCATGTTGTATTTTATTATATTATGTCTGTACTTATCAATGTATTTTCTGGAGAATAAAGATTCTGATATGTATGTATGTATGTATGTATGTATGTATGTATGTATGTGTGTATGTGGTAATATCAATTTTTTTTCTGGAGAATAATGATTCTTATATATTGTAACATACTGGCCACTACAAATGTAACAGTCTTATTTCATGACCACCAGGAATGTAACGATATCTTTTCTGTGTACTGTTATAGTGTGGATGTGTTGATGCGCCACTACAATGTTGAAGGCTGTACGATCTACCCCAATGTTCATGCACGGTGTTATTGTAGGTTTCTGTGCGTGCGTAGTCAGTACGACCTGGGCCAAACAGCGTTGTTGTGCATGATTAGCTCACCAGGCGTTGAGGCGCTAACAGGGTGTCATGTTGACATTCAAACATCATACATCTCTTGAATGTGAGGTACTCGAAGTTTGTGTGGGTTGATAAGTGATGTGGGTGTGTAGAAAACACGAATGCGTATAGGCTCTTTACAGGTAAACAATGCATCCACTCACTCACATGCAGTAGTCAGTAATTGTGGCAACTGCTGGAACTTTTCAACCATTTATTTACTAAACACAGTGACATCAACAGTTACAGTCAAATGGACGAGGATCAAGGACATCATATAAACTCGAAATGACTGGCAAAACATCTGGCATTATAAAGTTTGAACCACTCATCTATCAGGACGTTATCGACAATGGTCTGTCCTTTAACACATAGTTCATACTGCAGCTCACGTACCACTGATTCAGCGCGTCAGGTACTTTAAACAACTCCGCCGTACCAAAAGGCGAGTTCTCAATTGCATAATAATAATAATGCTGCAATTCATCTGGCATAACACGCCAGATACATCTTCTTCTGCTCAAAGATATCGGCCGTAATGTCGGGCCTCTATAATAATGTAAACAACTGTGTATTCTTCATAGGCAGGCATAATCATCCATACCAAAACATACCACCAACCCGCGGTTTTCATAATAATATATCTTCACTGGGCTTCTGTATTACAGTTAGACAAATAGTCTTAGTTGGCTACATCGAGCACAAATAATGGACTCTGCATCTCAAAGGACTGTGAGCTCTACTCAAGGGTTGCCACAAAATGTTCTGCAACTTAGGCATAATAATTAAGTTTCTTTTACCTTTGACAGAATCCAAGAAATATACAAATAACAACTGTCGTCATTCTTGACGAACAGAATAACTCTGGGGAGAATCACTGCCATCACAGTCACACCGAAGACTATCTTTCCCCAGATAATGCAGAGAAGTACTACGGACATACCAGTCCGGTCAGAACCCAGATCATCACTCCCTGACGGAAGTCTCTCCGTTTGCGCTAAAAAAACTTGCGCATGTGTAGACAGCACAGATCTGAATAAAGCTAACCCCGACTTAAGACAGGTCAACAACAATGAATAAAACAAAGGGAAGATAACCCCAAATCAACCTGTCCCAGGGAGTTCATAAACAGTTCTCTAACTTAGATCATCAAAAAGGATTAAATAGATTTACGTCTTATGATACCGTCAAAAACGACAGCAAATGATTACCGCACCCTCCGGATTTAAAAAAAAATGAGCAAGATACAACATGCTCATAACGCATGAATGATGCGCCGATGAAACTAACAACGTAAAATGTCTTAATGACAGGCTTAATCGACGCACAATATAGCGTCTAGTGAGAACAAAAAATCACCTCACCAGATAAGAGAAAATAATTTCTCGAAGTAAAACATATCCGGAAGGTACCATCAAAGAAACCTCAGTTGCTGGCAATGCTAACAAAAATCACATACATATCAAAAAATGCAATATTATAGCAATGCGAATGACAACATATATCGAGAAGTCATATGAACATATAAATCTATCGAAGTCTCATGCTATATAATCACAATTATCTAATGGATTGCCATAACAAAATTTGTAAAGTCATTATACATACATATGACAATATAAGAGTACAATCTAACTAATAGAAGATGGCATCCATAGTACAAAACAATGCTGTATCCCGAAGATCAATGTAAGCAGCATCCAAATAGTATGTAAGGGTGAATATGGCATCATCATGATTCTCAAAAGCACTCCGTAGCTGGTACTAGTTTGAACTGAGAACAATATAAATGACACAATTAGTAACATGCTATAATGTACTATAATTACTACTACATGTCTAAGTATTACATGTGGCCGCATTAATTTTTTTTACCTTTATATTATGTCAACTCAACCTTCTCCATTACACCAAAGATGGTAATAGAGAAAGAAAACCATTAATTTACCACTCTAAGGTGAAAACAAATGTGTTAATATATATTGTTATAGTGAAGAGACATAAGTCTAAAAGTGTATCAGGAAAATCTAGGACACAAGACTTAAGTGGACTCATGTGGGCATCTAGACAGTATGTCTGCCATCACATTATCCAAACCACGGATAGCGTGTACCGTTAAATGAAAAGGTTGAAGAGCAATAGCATATCGAGTAGATCTCGAGCTCTTCAAGTTCTTACACTGAATAGCTGTAAGAGCTTTTTCGTCTTTTTCCACAATGAAATGCGCACCAAGAAGAAATCTTTGTAACTTAAGGATTGACCAAACCATAGCCAACAATTCACGGTCTAAAACCGAGTAATTCCTTTCTGCCGCATTCAGTTTCCTAGAGATATACATTACAGGATGCAGAGTTCCTGAATACTCCTGCATTAGTGCAGCTCCGATCCCAGTGGATGAGGCGTCACTACGAAGAACAAAAGTCTTATCAGTAATAGGTAGCCTTAAGATAGGTGGGGATGAGAACAAATTCTTAATCTGGTCCAATGAAGATTGACATTCTTGGGACCAGCACACCATGTTAGGAGACCCTTTCTTCAATAGGGTTGAGAGTGGTGCCATGATAGAGGATAGATTCTTAATGAATCTTCCGTAGATTTGTATCAATCCCAAGAGACTACGTACTTGTTTTTTTGGTCTTAGGAACAGAGATATTTAAGATCTTAGAAATGTTTTGGTCCTCTGTCATTAATAGACCATGACCAATACGATGACCCAGGAAAGAAATTTCACTAAACCCAACATAGGCTTTAGAGGGTTTTGCAGTCAAATTATGCTCGCGTAGAGTAGACAGTAATTCATTTAAACCAAAATAGTGATCTTCCCAATTATTACTGAAAAGTATGCAATGACATCTGAACGATATGAGAGAATTCGACGCATCATGCGTACGAAAGTAGCTGGGGAGTTCATAAGCCCGAAAGGCATACAATTCAATTGAAACTAACCCCTAGGTGTTGAGAAAGCAGTGAGAGGTTTGGCGCGTTCAGTTAACGGAACTTGCCAATAGCCTTTCGACAAGTCAAGTTTAGTAAAGAATCGAGAGTTAGAAAGTCTAGTAAGTAGATCTTCTAATAAAGGCATAGGTTCAGCATCGAACTTCGTAACTTGGTTCAATTTGCGATAATCGACGCAAAGACGTATGTTATTGTCTTTATTTCGAACAATAACCATGGACGAAGAGTATGCTGAAGTTGATGGTTCAATTATTTTCAATTGTATCATTTCATCCAATTCTTTCTCGACTTGTGCTTGAAAATGAATAGGAATAGGATAAGGTCTTACTCTGATCGGATTATGATCAGTAAGTATAATGTCATGTTCAATGACATGTGTGTGTCCAGGAATGTCGGTAAGGACATCCTGAAATGATTGTAGCGTAAAGGATACTTGTCGCTGTTCCTCCGAAGACATATTAGCAGAAACAGTAACGTTTTTCCGTGATTCCGTAGAAGTAAGTGGAATCACAGGAAGAGGTAGATTAACATCAAAAAAGTAGTTTCCTCATCCTGTATAACTGACAGGGATGAGATATGACCTTGTTGGACTTTAGAATCGTCCGTCGCCTGGAAAATAGGCTGCAAATAGTCTGGTCGTTCATGATATTCCGTAAGCATATTTATATGGAAGGTTTTAAGCCTTCCATCAATATCGACAACATAGTCGACATCGGAAATTTTCGAGATTATTGTATATGGACCTTTCCATGCAATACGAAGTTTGTTCTCCCTAGAAGGAAGTAAAACAAATGCTTTGTCTCCAGGACAAAGCTGACGTAGGCGTCTCTTCTTATTAGCAAATCGCCTTGCCTTTTCTTTAGCAAATTCGGATGAGGAAGTTGCTAGCTTACATGCTTCAATAATCTTTTGCCTGAGAGCAATGACATACTCATATAAAGATTGTGTGTCATTGCCGATATTATCAGCAGTTATAAGATCATGAAGTAAAGACATAGGACCTCCCAGTCGCGCGCCAAAGACAAGTTCAAAAGGAGAAAATCCTGTATGTTCGTTGGGGACCTCTCTATAGGCAAAGAGAGCCGCGGGAAGAACCCTGTCCCAATCCTGAGGATGATCCTCAGTTATCTTCCCAAGTATGTTCTTGAGTGTTCTATTAAGACGTTCAACTAACCCATTAGACATTGGGTGATAAATACTACTCAAAGATCTTTTAATGTCCAGAGTAGACATTACCTGCGACATTGTGTCTGATATCAATTGTGTGCCATGGTCTGACAATATTTCTCCGGGAAAACCCAAACGAGAGAATATAAGCCAAAGAGCGTCTGCGATATCAGCAGTGGAGATGCTCTTAAGAGGTATAGTCTCTGGCCGACGCGTGCACATGTCAACGCACGTAAGGATAAATTGATGTCCTCTGGCCGATTTAATCTTAAAAGGGCCAATTATATCTATGGCCATTTTCTAAAACGGCCGAATAGGAATGTCTGCAGCCTGAATAGGTGCAGCATGACATGGACCTCTAGATTTGACCTCTTGACATATTTTGCAAGATCGGCAATAAGTTCGTATGTCTTTATTGACAAATGGCCAAAAGAAAGCCGCCAGAACTCTCGACTTAGTTCGGGAAAAACCCATGTGTCCAGCACACTGAGAGTCGTGTGCATCTTGAAGAATTAGGGCTCTCATACTCTTGGGCACGAGAATTTGAGAATGCATAGACGTGTCTGAGTGTTGTACCATACGCACTAGTATACCATTCTTCATAGTGATATATGATTTGCGATTTGTATTCTGATTCGGATCACCGTTTTTAGCGAGAAGAAAGAATTTCTTTAAAGACGGGTCTTCTTCTTGTAGTTTCACAAACGAGTCATGCGAAATCTCCAAGTGATCATCTTGGCTAACTACTTCATTAACTTCAGTAGATGAAGTTTGCGGAATAAGAGCTTGTGCTCTTGTTACCACTGCATTGGCTGTTTGGATATTCCGTTCTTCCCAGGCAGCAATTTGCTGCGGAGTGCATTCCTTAACCCCGTGAATACGACCGATGATAAGATCCGCAATAGGATTAGGTAGAAGACACGCGTGGACATCTCCCGTAAAGGAGGGAGTAGCAATGTGAATAATAGCAGTCGAGTAATTTTCTACTGTGCCACCAAATGTCACACATTTAACCACCTTTCCCGTGGCACAGCGAGAATCTATGAGAGATTGCTTTACCCCAATAGTAGTGCACCCAGAATCAAACAGCACTGAGACTGGATTACTATCCACTAGACCTTTATGCAAGATAAGCGATCCTCTCCCGTCATGCGCAAATGCAGCAGGAAGAGCGGGAAGAGGATGACCACAACTTAAAGTAGTTACCGTGGTCGGTTCGAATAATGTTGTGCATTGGGGGCATTGAAATGCTCTCCCAAAATCAAAAGCAGCACAAGTGATAGCATTAGAATTTTTATTATCGTTCACTTGATTACAGGCACCATGAGACTCTTGTTGTACAGAGTTTCCCTGGTGAAGTGATCTCTTTTTGTTGTGTTGAGATCTACCGTGATTATTATTTCCTCTGAAATTTTCATTATTAGATCTATTGTAACCATTATTCTGGTTTGAATCACCATTATTATAGTCACTATTATCATATTCCCGTTGGCGAGAATAATTATAATGTGTTCTTGGAGAATAGCTAAGATAGTTCCTATTGTGGCTACCCTTGCAAAAGTGTTTATAATTGTTGAACCCATAATTACGAGGACTATCAGCTCGTCTCCAGTTCTTTGAAGAAAAACCTTTGTGTGATGGATTGCTTTGATATTGAGTGTAATTCTGATTACTCTTCTTATTAAAGTTTTGTTGAGCACCTTGAAATTTACGATTGAAGTTAGGGCCATATGGTGCTGCAGAAGCAACTGGCAACTCTTCCTTCACCTTAGAATTGCTAACAGTAGCATGGGGATGCGCAGTGTCGTACTGGCATCAATATTCTTCCATGTCTTTTATGTTCTTAGGTTTACGCTCATGAAGAAAAGCAAGGAAAGACTCATTGACAGATGACATAACTTTATCTCGAAGTAATAAGTCCATAAGGGCTTCATATGTTTTGTGTGTTTTAGACAGCTCAATCCAACGTGTGAATGTAAGACGTTTCTTCGTAATAAAGTCAGAGAACTCTACTCCAGTTTCTGGTAGCATTGTCTTAAAACGAAGACGATAATCTTCTTCTTTTAGTTGATATCTTTTAAGTAATGTTGCCCTGACAACATCATAGTTAGTTCTGTCAGGTTCCTCTACTGCCATTACAGTACTTAATGGTTCACCTGAAAGTAACTCCATCAGTTGTTCGACATATTGTTCCTTATCTACCTTATGCGTTACGCATGTTAATTGAAATCTATCAAGGTAGAACGTTATGTCGTCCTTTAGAGGGTTGAAAGGAGGTAATTTGACTTTATAAGAACTCTCCTTTATCTTACCGAAAGTTGCTTGAGGAGCACACATATTCATCAACTTTAATTTCTCTAACTCCAAAGATAAGAGTTTTTCCTCATGTTCCATTTTTGCTTTTCTTTCTTCAGCAGCAGCTTCTCTGTCTAATCTTTTATTCTCAGCTTCAGCTTGAAGTTTTCTCTCGTCAGCAGCAGCTTGAAGTTTTCTCTCTTCAGCAGCAGCTTGAAGTTTCCTCTCTTCAGCAGCAGCTTGAAGTTTCCTCTCTTCAGCCTCTTTTTTCTAATCTTTTATTTTGATCCTCTTTTTCTAATTTTTTGTTTTCAGCCTCTTTTTCTAATCTTTTATTTTCAACTTCCATCTGGAATTTCCTTTCATCTGACTGCATTTGCAATCATGAATTCTCAGCTTCAATTTTCTGTCTTTCATTTTCCATCTTCTGTCTTTTATTTTCCATTTTCTGTCTCTTTTCTTCCGACTTCAGTGCCTTGGCATATTGAACAGTCGCACATTCTTCCAATTTCTCACCAGTCTTGCCAAAGGATTTCCCTTGCTCAATAAAGAAATCTAATGTAGACATTCTGTCTAATAATGTGAGTTCAGACCTGAAAAATTAACTAAATTACCTTATCCCAACCTCAATAAGAGACAAGTCTGTAATACTAGACTTGTATACTCACTTCACTTTATTCTATTCCAATCTCCCTGGGAGACAAGTCTGTCTTTTAATCAAAAACTTGTATAATCACCTTGTTTCTCTATAATAATATCATCATAAATAACCTCTATCTGAAAAGTGCATCACGTTAATAATAATAGTCCATGACCAAGTATATATATATATAGATTGTGTATGATAAACATGTATACGATAACAATCAAAGACAAGAATATAGAACAACCGAAAACGTTCTCAGAAGTCAAATAAACACTACAGCGAAACTAAGGAAAATATCACAAAACATGTGATGATAACTGCGAATAATCAACAAAAACAAATGACGCCACAATGTATAAACATAAGGGTGTATAAAACTAAATGAAAGGAAGAGGAGGCGGACAAATACCAACAAAACAACTGAAAACTAAAGAACAGAACAAATATTCCAAAAACAATGAAAGGAACACTTCGTCACAACTAAACGAAAATAGCAACAAATGTTGCTAACAAATTCCACAAAGTGAAAATTGCACAGTCCCTACAGAACACTCACAATAGACCCTCGGTTAAGTGGAATATCTATAGGAGTCGCCAACCCAACCAGACCCGCTGAAACACACACACCAAAGAACATGTAACATAAAATAGCATTAATAAAGTGTGTTGTAAGAAGGCTCAGTTATACACAATATAACGGTACAAAGTTTCCGAAAAAACAAACCGCCACTTATCTTAAGTACAATCCTGGCCTTAGTCAACAATGGTGTATAACAGTATACAGCAATGGGAGGAAGCTCCACCGTTGAAAATTACAGTGATTAGACTTGTCAATAACAGCTGAACTTGTATGCAAACACGAGTCGTGATCGTTCACAATGAAGGACATCGACGAGTTTCAAACTGTTGAAGGTGTGTTGCTGTTATGTGCTGAGCAGTATAAATCATCTTGTCCAGTTTCCAATGTGTAGTTCCACCATGAATGTGTGTTATCATCAGATAATGTCCTCAATTAGTCAAATGCGCAGCTTAGACCCACTGATCTGGCCTACCACAAATGTAACATACTGGCCACTACAAATGTAACAGTCCTATTTCATGACCACCAGGAAAGTAACGATATCTTTTCTGTGTACTGTTATAGTATGGATGTGTTGATGCGCCACTACAATGTTGAAGGCTGTACGATCTACCTCAATGTTCCTGCACGGTGTTACTGTAGGTTTCTGTGCGTGCGTAGTCAGTACGAGCTGGGCCAAACAGCGTTGTTGTGCATGATTAGCTCACCAGGCGTTGAGGCGCTAACAGGGTGTCATGTTGACATTCAAACATCATACATCTCTTGAATGTGAGGTACTCGAAGTTTGTGTGGGTTGATAAGTGATGTGGGTGTGTAGAAAACACGAATGCGTATAGGCTCTTTACAGGTAAACAATGCATCCACTCACTCACATGCAGTAGTCAGTAATTGTGGCAACTGCTGGAACTTTTCAACCATTTATTTACTAAACACAGTGACATCAACAGTTACAGTCAAATGGACGAGGATCAAGGACATCATATAAACGGGAAATGACTCACAAAACATCTGGCATTATAAAGTTTGAACCACTCATCTATCAGGACGTTATCGACAATGGTCTGTCCTTTAACTCAAAGTTCATACTGCAGCTCACGTACCACTGACTCAGTGCGTCAGGTACTTTAAACAATTCCGCTGTACCAAAAGGCGAGTTCTCAATTGCATAATAATAATAATGCTGCAATTCATCTGGCATAACACGCCAGATACATCTTCTTCTGCTCAAAGATATCGGCCTTAATGTCGGGCCTCTTTAATAATGTAAACAACTGTGTATTCTTCATAGGCAGGCATAATTATCCATGCCGAAACAAACCGCCAACCTGCGGTTTTCATAATAATATATCTTCACTGGGCATCTGTATTACAGTTAGACACATAGTCTTAGTTGGCTACATCGAGCACAAATAATGGACTCTGCATCTCAAAGGATTGTGAACTCTACTCACAGGTTGCCACAAAATGTTCTGCAACTTAGGCATAATAATTAAGTTTCTTTTACCTTTGACAGAATCCAAGAAATACACAAATAACAACTGTCGTCATTCTTGACGAACAGAATAACTCTGGGGAGAATCACTGACATTACAGTCACACCGAAGACTATCTTTCCCCAGATAATGCAGAGAAGTACTACGGACATACCAGTCCGGTCAGAACGCAGATCATCACTCCCTGACGGAAGTCTCTCCGTTTACGCTCAAAAAACTTGCGCATGTGTAGACAGCACAGATCTGAATAAAGCTAACCCCGACTTAAGACAGGTCAACAAAAATGAATAAAACAAAGGGAAGATAACCCCAAATAAACCTGTCCCAGGGAGTTCATAAACAGTTCTCTAACTTAGATCATCAAAAAGTATTAAATAGATTTACATCTTATGATACCGTTGAAAACGACAGGAACATACATTATATATATTTATATATATATATATATATATATATATATATATATATATATATATATATATATATATATATATATATATATATATATATATATATATATATATATATATATATATATATATATATATATATATATACTGAAGCACATTAAAAACGCACCACCTGTATAATCCAGGAACAGAGTGTGAAATGTAAATATAAGTGTGTACAAGTTTACATATTTGGAATCTTTATTCATTTTCCTATGAATCCATGCTGGTCATTAATTTGTACATTTTATTGTTATGAAATTCATTGCATTCTGTGCAGGCAAGGGAGAAAACCAAAAATACAAAAAAATGCACGTGCGTTATCCTGCTGGAGAAGCTGCAATTCTGGATAAATTGTGAACGCAGGAGCAGCCAGTGCATCCAGAACCTCATCTCGATATGTCACAGCATTAACATTTCCACGGAAGACGTGAAGAGGCAAGCGATGGTGAAAACTGAATCCTCCCCAAATGTGAATACTGCCACCTCGAAATCGGTTGACACAGCAATCTGCAAAGCGCTCTTCACACCGTCGCTAAATCCGCATACGTCCATCTGCAAAGGAAATGTTGAATCTGTTCTCGTCTGTGAATAGGACACCATTCAACTGCAGTCTAGTCCATCTGATATGTTGCTCTGCCCATTGCAGGCGCTGCTAACGATGTCTGTGAGTCAAGTTTGGCCCAACATAAGGTCGTCTTGCAGTAAGGCCTGTATCTCTGAGTCGTCGTATGACTGTCATTCGAGAGACTTGCCCATGTCTACCCACTATTGCTCTTGCTGTTTGACTTGCCGGGAGAGTCAATTCCTTAGGTGACTCAGCACAATATGACGATCTTGCGCAGGGGTAGTAACTCGTGGTTGGCCACTCCGAAATCTATCCCGGGCACTGCCAGTGGTTCCGTAACGTTCATTGAGACGTACAATAGTGCTGTGGTGGCAATTCATCCTTCTGGCAATGGCCCGCGAGCTCATTCCGGTCTCCAACATACCAATGGCTCGTTGGCGGTCGTTTTAAGATAGTCGTGGCATTTCAAGCACATGTACTGGGTGTTTTGTCTCAACGGCCTTTTTATACCGAGTATACTGCCACAACGCGTACACATTTTCAGGGTCATAGCTGTTGAGAATCGTGTTGCACGTGTAACTTTCATCGTTTTCATGTAGTCTGTACACACACCCATGGGTTGAATCTTGCACTTTCCATTCCAGCAGCCATTCGCTCTCTACTTCATGGCAAACACGGGGAAAATCCATTCCCACACTTTTTTTTGCCAGCTTCTCGGCATCAGTATATATAATAGTGGTGCGTTTTTAATGTGCTTCAGTATATATATATATATATATATATATATATATATATATATATATATATATATATATATATATATATATATATATATATATATATTGTGACGGATGAATAATAGACGCTACCCTTGAATTGTCGGATGATAATAACAGTGCCCATGAATAGCACCGGGGGCCGTGAATTTATATTGAAATTAAATCGCAAACGTGGGTCCCACGTGGAATTCCCCACGCGTGCTAATTAGTATGCAAATAAGTTATCATGCCAACAGCCACGTCATTCGCTTTTGTCTTATTTTGGTTGAGCCACCCCTACTGTCTTCTCTCTCGAGCCATTAAAATCAAACTACCTCTGGATCTCTCTCTGTCATTCCTTGAAAAGAGGCGTCACCAGAGGAACGACAAGCGGTCAGTTATCAAAGACTGTTGTAGTCTCTAAGAACGTAGCAGAAATTTAACACCTCTGGTTAACACGTTAACGCGAACTGGTCTAAAGAGGGTTAGAAATCTCTGCAGGACGAAGAGGAACGGGGGAGTCTGGCGGTAATGTTGGGTAACAGAGCCTTTTAATTCAGATTTGAACGAAAGAGTTCCCGAGAATCAAGAGAGGCGAGAAATCTCGCATGGGGGCTTTAATTGTCATTAAATTCAAATATATAGAAATCTCTAAAAAATGCAGTTATCATTCGCGCCAGAGAGTTGAAGAAGTACCTAGCTCATATATTAGAATCTAACAAGATTTTTTTTTTGGATTTTCTTCTATACGTGGAGTCTGAATTCATTCTGTGTGCTGCGGTAAAATATATTGGAGTCTTGAGTGATTCAGTCGTTTATTTTCTTCATTTATTTCACTGGATTTTTGTGTTAATTTAAACTTATTAAATAAACCCATAGCAAAGTTTTCCAGATGTTAATCGAAGAATGTAACTATCCATTATTTTCCGAGTAATAGATGCGTAACATAATTTTAAGACGCTAGGTGATCGAAATTGTTTAATAATCATATATTTATATTTCATCTTGTGTACATTTTGAGTAATTAACTGTTCATAGCTAGTGGTAAAAGCGATACATTAGCTAGTCACTCGTGAAGTTCTTTTAATATAAATAATTAAATACCGGAGCGATTTTACAGGTCTTACCTAAAACGCGGGTCTTAGAATATAATTATAGTAGGATTATCGGTTTTCTATATTCTCTTTTATACAGGTGATCATACCTTTCCGATCCAACGGTTTTATAGAGATACATGATCAGATGGCTTAAGGCATCCCAATTGTATGTTCCTAAACATACAAACATTGACAGTAAAAATCTGATGTTAGAGACCCTTATAGGTCCACCTTCTCAACCCATGATAGTGGTTAAATAACCAGAATACTTCAATATTAAATTGTGTTAAATGTTAAACTGGAACGGACAATGCCAGAAGATTTTTTTTTTCTGATTCATATAAAGTTCCCTGGCCTGATGCGGCAGAACTTACAGCACTAATTTTCTTTAAACAAACCCATATGACAGTTTTTCCATCCATCAAATTCTACAGAGAACATTCACGGGTCATACTCGGCTATTTCCTACCGAGAACCGCATTATAAGTAACATTCTGCGGTTTAATAATATTTTCACATTCACTGCGACAGAAACCTAGAAAAAAAAACTTATCTCAACCCAATATCTGCAGTACGAAGAGGAATACACCCCCCAGGAAAAATTATAATCAACGCACCAATTCAGCGAATCTCCGAGAAAAATAGCAGTTGCCTAGACGGAGTTTTCTGAGGCTAAACTGGACAAACAACAAAACATATAATAGTCTTTAATACATTGTGTTTGATTTAATTCCATGGAACGTATGCAGCGTCGGCAGAGGGGTAAGCCTGTATGTAGTGAGCTCACTGTATGTATGTAGAGAGTGAAACGGAACGAAAGAATTTATTTTCTTAAGTTACTACTAATTTAACATCGTCTCTCTTTCTTTTATTTACCTCTCACCCAATCTGAAAAGCCCACGGGATAGTTAAATTAAGGACATACCCTTTACTCATCCTGACTACTCCCCACTCCCGTAGTTAAATCATTTGTTTGATCTTTTGGGTAAATAACCTCGGGTTTGGATCATTCCTAGTTTTCCATATACCAGAGGGAGGGTCTATGAGAGTATATTTTCTTTTTCTCTGATGTACGAGTAACATAAATTCACGGATGTAATGATAACGATATATTGAATTTTTTTTGGTGATCTATTTTTATAACGATATAATAAACTTACTAAACCGTAAGTTATTGGTGTTGGTCAAAACCTCCCCTGTTATACAGGGTGTCCATAAAGTCTCCTTACAATTTAACAAATTTATTACAAAGGCAATTGATGAGATATCTTAATCAGATTTGTTCTATGTACTCAGGGGTTATCAAAGTTTTTAATCACATACCTTTATCGTATTTCAGGTACCCTTTTGATGAAAGAGGTACTGTTTAATGAACCCCTCAAAAAATGGCTACTCCTCAACAGAAGGCACAATGTGTATCATGGTTTATTGAAACAAAATCGGATAGGCAGACTCAGCGAAACTAGAGAACTAAGTATGGATGAGATCCACCGTCACGTCCGTCAATTCGTGCATGGCACAAGAGATTTATGGAGACAGGAACAATGTTGGATAAAGGGAGGAGTGGACGACCAAGAACATCTGAGGAAAACATCGAGCGTGTAAGACAAGCCTTTTATCATTCTCCCACAAAATCCATCCGTACTGCTGCCAGACAGTTAGAGCTACCACGTTCAACAGTGCACAAAGTCCTACACAAGAACTTGTATCGTGTATCGAACAAAGATACGGGACATCACTGACCTAAAGCAAAAGATCACTGATACCATTGATGAGGCTATGCTACAGCGAACATGGCAAGAAATCGAGTACCGTCTTGATGTGCTTCGGGCAACTAATGGTGCCCATATAGAGGTGTATTAAATGAGGCCAAAAACAACTTCAATATCTACTTCTCATTTTGTAATAATTTCCACACATTTGTCTTTTCATTTGCCTTTGTAATAAATTTGTTAAATTGTAAAGAGACTTTATGGACACCCTGCATATATATATATATATATATATATATATATATATATATATATATATATATATATATATATATATATATATATATATATATATATATATATATATATATATATATATATATATATGTGTGTGTGTGTGTGTATGTGTGACCCATAGTTTACCTGTCTGTGTCTACGTATGTACGTATTTATGTCACAACAATTGTTTGTGTGTGCATACGTGAGGGTAGTGTAAGTTGAATCAGTATCAAGTGAGAAAACACGTACTAGATAGGTTGGAGTGGGCAATTTTTTCAATCCAAGACAGTATTTTCTCTTACACAGTTCTCCTAAACAGGACTATTTCTCACACCTTTCTCTCACATAGCTCTCACCATATCACCTCTGCTCGAATGGGCCCATAAATATATTAGGCCTATCTATAAAATTACGACATATATACATAAGAATACTCAGACTTAAGGGGAGGGGCTACACTGAAATGCTATTTTCGTTATTAATTTCTGGATTTCAATGAAAATGCACAGACTTAACGTATATCAATACTAGATACGAAAAATGAAGAGTTTTATGGCACTGCACTACTGGTTGCCATAGAAACGGCGGCCATATTGGATTCTATTGTTCTATTTCAATTTGCAAAGGCTTTTTTATTTATTAAGCTGTGAATACCAAATATTAACACAACGTTTATCATTATATTTTAAAACTTTCATATTGGTGGATTTTTGATAACTTTAATACAAAAAAAGTTGTAGGACTTTGAATAAAGTGTCTAAAAAAAGTAACAAATTTTAATAAATTTTACACTTTTCACACCTTTGTCTGAGGTCCCTCTCCTCTCTTGCTCTATTTTACTCTTTCCACTCTTATCCTATTCTTCTATTTGTATGCCATATACATTTTTTTATTTCATATTTATTTATCTCCCACTCATTCTGTCCTCTTCTATTTCCAGTCCCCACTTTTATCACGTTGGGTAGTTTATTGTCCGGTTTCGTTTTTTAGTTTCTTAGTATGCATTGTGTACATCCGGCGGCGGAAGTCACTTTCTGTTCAGCCACGCGGTCATCAACAGACAGCGATTTTGATAGAATTTCGGTTCTTGCCTTCAGGGAAGTACCCAGTTTTTATTTTATTTAGTTTTTATGTGTCCTATCTAGCCTTCACTTTCTTTCCTTTCCTGACGAAGGCCTTGTGGCCGTAACGTAGACTATTTTCTTTGTCTTTTGTCCTCGTAAGACGAATCACCTTTTTTCGATTTTTTTTCAAACCCATCCAATAAATTTTACATTACTTTTTGCAATAAATCAAAAGTTTGATCAGATACTCAAAATTCAACAATATAAAAGTTTTAAAAGATTATGGGCAACATATGTGCCAATTTTTATGTCAATTAACACATAAGTGTGGAAGTTTTAAGGAAATTAGGATAAGAAAATTAGATTTTGAGAAAATCGCATTTTTCTCCATAAATAGACTACAATTAAATAAGTCTGTAATATTGCCCCTGAAAAATTGCTTATTTGTCATTTAGAATATACTGGTAGCATAGCCAGCTTCCTCTGCAGCTTCCTATCTGGCTTTCTGTTGAAATTTGTGCCTAATTTCCTTCCTTGTCTTAGCGCAGTTTTCTGCCATTTTAGAGCTGAGCAATATTGGATTCTTTGCTCTATTTCAATTTGCTAAGGCTTTTTTATTTATTAAGCTATGAATACCAAATATGAACACAACTTTTATCATTATATGTTAAAACTTTCTCCAGTGATGGATTGTTGATAACTTTAATACAAAAAAAAAGTTGTAGGACTTTGAAAATAGTGTCTAAAAATAGTAACAAATTTAACTAAATTTTACATTACTTTTGTTAATTAACCAAAAATTTGATCAGATACTTAAAATCCATCACATAAAAAGTTTTAAAAGATTATGGGCAATATATGTTCCAATTCTTACTTTTCCTGTGATGGATTTTTGATAACTTTAATACAAAAAAAGTTGTAGGACTTTAAAAATAGTGTCTAAAAATAGTAACAAATTTTACTAAATTTTACATTACTTTTGTCAATTAATCAAAAGTTTGATCAGATACTTAAAATCCATCACATAAAAAGTTTTAAAAGATTATGGGCAATATATGTTCCAATTCTTACATAAGTGTGGAAGTTATAAGAAAATAAGGATTAAAAAATAGATTATGAGAAAACCACATTTTTATACATAAGAAGACAACAATTAAATAAGTATGTAATACTACAGCAAAAAAAATAACTTACTGATAACGTCTCTTTTTTAGGTCACCACGTTAATAAAGCTGGTATTGGTGTGAATGGAATGAATGTTTGTATGTACTCGTCTGCCTGATGAGAGTACGTGGTTAACTCAAACCCGGCACAGTATTGGTCATATAGGTCACCTTGTTCCGGAACGTAATGAGGCCCCGACAAGAATGTATTGTTGACTATGAGTGTTAATATGAGTGTCAATACGCGAATGCATGAATGGTTCTGCAGAGTTGACAAATTAGTAGCAATGCACTCATACCCTCACGGTTGGAAGTCAATGATAACTGGAACTACTGTAGACGTATTCGACAGTTTAATGACACACACTCTGACAGCACGGTTGACAATCATTGGAACAGGTTGACACAATAAATCATTCGATACTTGACAAATGGGTGGCAACAGCAATTTGGCAATCTCCTAGCATGTAAATATAATCGGACGATAGGAGCAAATATATAGTTATGATAGTCTATCGTCTCATACCTCCACTGACTAGTAGCATCAGTTTGAGTTAACAATAATAATGGTCCTCACAATGCTCCCCTACAGACCCTCTGCTGACTATGTCTTTCAGGCTAAGTCTTTTAGGCTTTAAATTCAACAGGGTCTTTCTTTTAAGGTTGACAATCTCAAATAACAAAGAGTAGACATCAATACATTGTTGGTCTTGGTATCACCATCAGGTAATAAGATATCTCCGTTCTCTGACTGACAATTCAAATAGACCAACAGTGGGATTCAAAATGGCGCCGGTCCCAGTGAGCGACGTTCATCCATAAGATATCCTCACTACAAATGAAAGTTCCGTTCATTTGCTCATCTAATGTCTTTGGGTTTTCCATACCCCTAAGGAATGTTACATATGTCCTCTCACAGTGCTGCTAGTACAGGAATCGTCTACATACGATCCATCAAATATATAGATAGATGATATAACATCTATGGCGTCGTTAGGCCTAGGTAAAGTTTTAGAAAATGTTCCTTCTTTACCTTCAGTTCAGAAAATACTAGTAACTAGCACACTAACATATATATTCTGGGAGAAGTATCGACCATCATAGTATACTGAGAGAAAACTCCTCTCTTTCCCAGAATCAATCACAATGACGAAAAACTTCGGACGCTCATTTGTCCGACAGCCTTCAAGATCCGTCCATCCTCACGGAAGCGCCAACGACGAATAATCGTCTCATTGGGCATGCGCTAATGTTAACCTTTCAACTATATTCAAGTGGGGCGACTATATATTTACTTTCACTCGAAGCATAAAATGAGTATTCGCCCTTTGACTAGAGTTCTAATCTTAGACTCAAAATATTACCAAATATTTCCAAACATAACAAGTATACAAACTAATAAATATCTTCCTATATATATATATCTCTATATATTCATTGCCACCAGTAATCTGTTGGTAACAGACTACCGCAACCCCCGAGAAAAAAAAATGCAATTTTTTTTTCCATCTGAGAGCAACATACAATAGGCTCACAACGCACGAATAATGCGCAGATGACTAATAAGAGCAATTTATAATGTCAAATTAAGGTAAAGTCGCAGCATAGATCGACTCGTGAGAATATATCTCAACATCTCAGAAAAAGCATTTCTCTTAAGTATAAATATTTCCAGGGAGGTGCCACCAACGTATACTACAATGCTGGCAATGACACAATGCATATAACAATTTCATATTTAAGCACTATAAGTACATGATTGACAAAGAAGAAAAATCATCAAAGAACAGCGGTGAATATATTAATGAACGTAGTGATAATAGTGATACAATCATTATATTACAAATTACCATGTGTATCTATCTTGATATAGAAAAAGAACTGTTATAGACTTAGATGTGTTAAGAAGTCCAAGACCTAACAGTTAGGTGGAATCATGTGGGCATCTAGACAAAATGTCTGCCATCACATTATCTGATCCACGGATAGCTCGTACTGAGAAATGAAAAGGTTGAAGAGCAATTGCATATCGAGTAGACCTCGAGCTCTTCAAATTCTTACTCTGTATAGCTGTGAGAGCTTTTATTTGAACTCCAGTTAACATAGTTATGATTGTTATTTTTCTTCTGAACAAAATATCTATTTGATGGTTTTTGTTGTCCTGGAGAACAATTATTACAATATTGATAACCTTTATGAAAGTTCTTATAGTCACTAGGACCATAATGTTGAGGACAATTAACTTGCCTCCAGTTCTTTGAAGAAGAACTATTATCATATGGACGCGTTTGGTAATGTCCACAATCACGATAATCTCTCTTAGCAAAATTGTTGTTATTTTTGCCTGTGTCACTGTGCTTAATAGGTACATCGTACTGTCTGAGCTGAGTACGATGGGTACTTACAGTTTTATTTTCTTTTACCAACTTATCAGGAATCTGAAAATTCGATGCACGGTTTCCTTGAGGAATCTTATCATGACACTTATCAAAGTCCTCACCGTGATCCAAACTTGATTTACCTTTGTTGGCCTCACGCCAACTCCCATTAGAGGCAGTATCGCTATTCCGTGGGAAACCATATAGCAGCCTCAGGTCCTTCATTAAATTCAGCAACTGCACTTAGAAGGCAGAATTCAACGCGCTTTCGTGAATGGAAGATATGCTTTGGCACTTTACTCCAAATAACTGAATGAAGGCTCTCATTGGAGTTTTGGGTAGCCTTTCTTTCACAGCGACTCAACAGTTTCAGATTTGTCAGCCTGTCATACACTGGTGTCAAATGTCTGTTCAACAGCTTAAAGTCCAGGGGCGTATGTATACGTTTTTGATGCCCAAAAGCATACTCATTCCTAGATAAGGCTGCTTTATAGAAACACCAAGAGTCTTGACCAGTAGGACAAAACTGATGCTGGGGATAATCATCAGTTGAATAGCAATGATGTAGGCTAGCCATAATAGCGTTCTTCATATCAGCTGCAGTAGCATGTTGCCTGATAGCCCTGGAATAATAAATGCCAAGCTTTCGGATGGCTGTATCTGTCAGACGGCCACGACCACGTCCTCCAAGTGTAACTTTTTGCTTGCGGCAATCAGCAACTAAATTACGAAGAGCTGTAATCATTCTTTTTCCTACATGGTTAATACACTCTTCTTTCATGATTTCAACATTAGGGCCATATGGTTTAATTTCCATGACCCTATTGAAGGTTTTGCTATCACCATCACTTAACATGGTGGTGTAGCGAAATTTGTGTCGTGTCACAGACCGGCTCCATAAAACACTAGCTGCCTCAGCCTCCATTACACCTGAACTTCCTAGAAAGAAGAAAAGGTATGAATTAGTAACACTTAAAATAATGATGTAAGCAGACATTGAACACTTTCCTTTACAATGTAGAAGCAAATGTAGTACAATGGAAGCAAAGCAAACACATGTAAGTAATAAATTATGTTACTAAAACTGATACTTATGGAGAAATTAAAATTAGATCAGTATAATTTTTTAGACAAGGAGAAGGAGAAATCAAAAATAAGATTCAGAAGTAAATACCTTCAAAATTGATATCACATCCTTGCTTCACATGCTCCTCTTTCCATTTGCTGAAGTTTCCCGGGGCTTCCTTCTGGTACCAAGAACCAGTTGCAGCACATGTTTGACAGTATTTTGAAAGCACATGGGCATCTATAACAAGACCTGTCAAGATCTCCACAACACAACCAATACCAATTTTTGAACTGTGGCCCCTTGTGAGCCAGCTGCCATCAAAACTGACTTCAATATCCATAATATGTTCATGATATGGTTGATTGCTCTGAGCACAGTTTACGCTGCGTGCTAGCTTAGCAGCATGATTAAATATTAATTTTGCGAGTTCTGGTGTTTGCAAATAAATTTTTTTTGCAATTGTGTTGAAAGTTTTTTGATGCAGGCCAGGCATATCCATGTTCTGTGCAAAGTAGTTAAATTTATAGGGTCCCATTCCTGATAACAATGATGATAGAACTGCAACATTGTTCACACTGAATGAATTATGTTCATCAACTGATGATGTGTACGTTGAAGCAACGGTTTTGTTGCAAACACAACAATTCACTTTGATGTGTTGAACAAGACCTCTCTTGGCCTGATTATTAATTTCTGCAGACAGCTTCCCATAGCATTCTGGACATGCAAGCTGACTAACAAGGTTGCATATCTCAGACATATCAACTATAGTTCTATAGACCATATTGTTAGGCGTTGAAGCTTCTTGCACCGATGAGGCACTTAGTTCCAGCTTTTTACAGAACCGTGGTGTGCTGTGGGGTGAAGAGGTAGAAGTTGTAGAAGAGCTTGTGCTGGCTCCTTCATTTACAGCTGAAGCTGACAGTATAACCTCAGGCAGACTAGGCTCATTAGGGGGACCATTTAGTTCTGAAAAAAGTACATAAGAAATAATCACAGCTCAAGAAACATGTCACATGCTTATAAATACCATGATAATTTATCGTATAATGTGGAATCATGTCATTTTGTCAAACCAGAAAAAAGTGATCACTGTTTACTGCCAACGCGTTTACTAAAACCTTGCAAATAGGCCTACATAAATTTAAAAAATAATAGCTTATTCACATGTGACATTTTTTTTAAAGTATATTGTTGAACCCTTTATGGGTTATAATTAGCTGCCATGACAAGGTTGAATGTGATCTGGAAAAGTAACATCAGTTTTCCTGTGAAGATCAAATTATACAAATCACTTGTATTATCTATTCTCTTGTATGGGTGTGAGGGCTGGACACTCACTGCAGATACGGAGCGAAGGATTCAGGCTTTCGAGCATAAATGTTATAGAAGAATTTTGCGCATTTGCTATAAAGAGCACAAAACAAATGTCTATGTTAGAGAGAAGATAAACACCTATGCAGGCCACCAAGAACCACTGTTGTCAATAGTGAAACGTCGAAAGCTTGCCTGGTTTGGGCATGTAACTCGTCATGACTCCCTTTCGAAAACGATCCTCCAGGGAACAGTCGAAGGTAAACGGAGAAGAGGAAGGCAAAGAAAATCCTGGGCTGATAACATCAAAGAATGGGCAGGACACGGTTTTTCCACACTTGTACGCATTGCTGAGAATAGAGAGCAGTGGAGGACCCTGTCTGCTGATGCTTCCACCATGGCACCCCTACGACCCATGACGGGTTATGGGTTTAGATGAGATGATGATGTGTATTAATTCAAGAAAATTAAGTCAGATTTCCAATATCCAAATATAGTACCTTCTTCCCCCTCCACTCAGTTCTAACAGAGTCAATCAAAACTAAATTTGTGTAGGCCTAGCCTAAATGTGTTGTGCGTGCCTGACTTTATACAGTGATTCATTTTGTACCATTACCATAACAAAATTAGCGACTTTTACCTGCACTATCTTGGTTCCATCTTTTCTCCCTGGCCGTTTCCATGTTTAGATGACGAAAGCTATTCTTTTTTCGAGGCATTTTCACACAAAAAGTTCCGAAAAATGAGTCTAACTAAATATGTACACAGAATTTATCAATCCGACGCCATATTATCAACACTGCGGTTACAAGTCACGTGGATTCACGCAGCCAATGAACAGTTTAGAATAGTGAGCGGAAAAAGCCGATGTCAGCGAATGTCCGACGATTTCCATATATGGAAGTAATCGGTAAAAAAGCGACCCATAAATTCTCGATCTTGGCGGGTATAATTTTGTTACCAAAATAAATGAACTACGTCACAGGATTCCCCAGATCTAGGCGAATCCAATGATGTATAATACGTAGGGGTGCATGCTTGGTTGCTATTTGAAAAACTAGGTCGAATTAGGCATATTTTCTCGAGTTTGAGAAAATCTCCCCGTACCATACCTTTTTGAAAGTCAAAATACATATTGTTAGAGTGCATTTTGACATTTAATTCTGTTATATTTAGATTCAGGAGATGGTAAAGTATCAGAAAATGGACTAATCCCTAAATCCATCATTTTTGTATTTTGACGTTAATTTACCAACTGCTACGTAAGGTTTGTCAGGTATTTTGATCTTCTTCACCTGTTACCACGTTTGATGATGGTAGGAAACTGCTGGCATTACTTAATACGGTATTTAGCAGCTTCTACTTTGCCTGCATCGAGATATATGTGTAAGTGGCTTGTGAGCCTGCCTGTAAGTCACTCTCAGCGGTATATTGCATATCATTGTCTTTTTGCATACAGAAGCATTTATTCTTTAAACTTAACTTCCAGTGTTATCTCATTTTCACCCCGAATAAGTGACTAGATATTGCAAGTCATAATGGCCATAATAACATTAGTTCTAATTTTACTCACATCTATACAATTGTTTTTTCAAATTCGAAGCGTTGTGTCTCTTTATGTAAATGAGCACGCCTAATCCTTATTGATTATGTTAATATCTACAATAAACCTATAGGTTTAGCCTAAAGTAATCTACTGGTCCTTTAGATTATATTGTTAAACCTGTTGACTAACCACTCAGAAAACATAGACAACAGCATTAATAGTTTTACTAAAATTGTCACAATATTAATACGTACCACAGACCTTGGCATGTTAGTTTTACAAGGTGGGCCAAAATTCTTTGGTAATACAAGTATTTGTTTAATGGAAAGACAAATTATTAATTGCGATGAAAAATTTGAAATTTATTGGTTTGGTTTGGTTTGGTTTTAAAGGACCATCTTCATTGCGCACAGACAACTCCATCAGTGCTCCGATCTCCTCCTTCAGATCACACAAGGAGGGTCTCAGCACAGTCCACGAACTCCGTAGCACCGGCGAGGATTACAGCGTGTGTATACAGGAATCACACATTCTATAAATATTTTTGTAGTTGTTAGGTTTCCTAATTATAATAACATGATTTTTTTTAAATTAGGCGTTTCGGCTTTTTTCGTGTCGTTGAACACAAGGTCCGTTTTATATATTATTTTTTTATATTAGGGTTCATGCCCAAGTATAAGAGACTTTGTGTTCATGTATGAGTACTACTTTTTTTTAATCTGCAGAATGTCATTGTGGTCTGCTCTGAAATTAGTTACACGCAACAGCAACAACCTCAACAAAATAATATTAATAATAAAGGGCACGAGCGCCGCTTCTTATGTAAAGTTAATATTTTCATTTTTGAAAGAGTCACAAGATGTTTAGCCTACCCTGTGCTTGAAAGTAACAATTTGCCTTGCTAATTTGTACAGTAAAAACAGAAAGAAAAACAATTTTGTAGAAATAGATATAAAGTGCTCCTAAAACATACACGTTCACTCAAACGGCAATAGTCAGGTCCGGCAAACTCTCATCATGATGGAGAACTATTTTACGACCTGTACAGATGACACTGCAGACAATGTGAAGTTATACACAGGACAAGATTTGCCTCTAGAGGAATTTCTGTGGGAGAAAATAGACGAGATGGAAAATAAAGTAAGTTTTATCTATCTATCTATCTATCTATCTATCTATCTATCTATCTATCTATCTATCTATCTATCTATCTATCTATCTATCTATCTATCTATCTATCTATCTATCTATCTATCTATGTCAATCTTATAATTATTTTCTTTTTTAAAAGCAGTGTGGCTCATTTTGTCGAGTTTCAACCTAAACAGAAAGTCCGTCGGTTATATTTATGCGAATGCCCAAAAATAAAACGTACCACTCGGCCAGTGAACACGAGAATACGCAAAAATCTGGCAGCCACATTGTGTAAAACAAACAGGTTCAGAAATGACGGCTTCACAAGAACATTATTTTTTGTGTGCAGCCTTTCCAGAAACCTGACCAGTTGCTGTGGTGGCTCCGTGCTCCATCAGGAGCAAACGGGGAACGATGAAGATGGTAACTGTTCTGTAACTGTTCTGTAACTGTTCTGCGTGTAAAATGTATGTCTTGACACCTCGTAGTCCTGATAGATACACTGGGCTGAAATGGCCTGATTTAAACTCTGATACATAGTACTATCTATGTGGCTGTAGCCATGACATTATTTAAGACAAGTCAGAAGTGGATCATGCCTACAGTCGGCACATTCTCTGAGCCGGCTAATTTCAAGATGGAAACAAACTTTATTTCTCTAGTTACAATTGTGCAGATACTTTTGGGCATATTTTTTCTAATCTTTCTCATTTTTTTCTTTTTAAAGAAGTTGAAGGCGAACGAAATAGCGTTCGATGATCACCTTTAACCTGATATGATAAAAACGTAGTACATAGCGATACAACAGTAGGCAATCTAATCATCAGAAGATCCCCCTCCCCCACCCGGTCGGACAAGTGTTTCGGCCCTTTAACCCCTTTACACTCTGAGGGGGACGGGCCCACTTGGGTCATGACCCCCAAGTGTCCGCTTTCTGTTGTCTTTCCCGGCTGCGCTGTGGATAGAACCCACTCCATCATGGTTGCAATTTTAATTTCACTCCTGGTTTTATCCATGATGCCAGCTGGAGGCAATTGTGAACGGTTGCTCCACAGCCAACACGATGCATTTTGCGCAATTTCACGGAGCCCATGAAGTGCCCTTGTTCTTGACTGTCCTTTCACACCCAAAGAGTTTCAGTAGATCATACACTGAAGCAGCCACTAGACCTCTTTCAACTACCTCAACAGCCTGTAGTCTATTCTTTGATGTTTCTTCTATTTGGTATTTCTTTTAATTTTCCTGTTGTATTTTTTACACCCTTTTATTTAACTTCACTTGTATGTCATATTCATGTCACTTTCAAATCTTGCAATCAATTTTTCAATCTCTTCCAGATGTGCAATAGCTCTGAAACTTGGCATAGTTGTGTATTCCCGATGACAATACAATAATCAGTCAATTATTTAATAATTTTATATTGTAATTATGACATTATGAGTAATTAAAGTTTGTCTTAAAGAAATGAAACAATTATCAGAGGCCATAATCAAGCTAATTAAAAATTCAAGAGTACGTGGTGTGCTTTATTTTTTTCTATGCGTAAAACAGGACAGTACTCAAACAAGTGTCTGGCTATATCAAGGGAAACAATCCAAATTATACAATTATGTATCAAGGGAAAGTCGCGTTCGATCTCTAGATGGCCTTCAAATTGAAGAAATTGATTACACCAAATAAACAGGCACAAAGCCATGTAATATTGACGCTGTTGAGGCTGCTTCATGGTGCGATTTTTATCAGGGCAACTTATTATTAGTGCCAGGGTTTTGTCACACCATGTCGTACCTCAACTGAACGCAAGAAATACATGAAAGCGGTCGCTGTGAGATGAGTATCTAGGTATGATGGAGACAGATTGGTATGTGACGTCATAGCGTCAAGATGTGTACCAAAAATGGCATGTGTATCAGCCAGTAGGTGGGATTGTGTGTTCAATAAATATTTCTGAGGATAAAAGGGTAAGCTACGTGCTTAAATGAAAGGCATGAGAAAATGCCAGGATTATAATTAAATTCGATACGGGACTATAACTCCCAAGACATCGAAGTATGTTAAACTAGAATGATATGAACAGTGTTATACGGGGAGGTCTATTCCCCGAAGTTTATGGAGTGGAAATTATGATGTATGAATATTAAAGATACCGGGACGCTCAAATCCCCCGATGTTGTTGGAAATATAATTGAACAGTTGTTATTCCGGGAGGTATCATTCCCCGAAGATATCGGAATAAAAATAGTAGAATTGTTGTACCGGGAAGCGACATACCCCGAAGCTTATGGATTGATGTGGATTTGATTTGTGGATAATTGAAATACTGGGACGCTAAATACCCCGCTGGAAATAGTGATTAATAAATAAGATTATCAAGATATGTGGAAGGGAGAAGTCGAGTGACATGTTTAAAAAGTCGAATCAGATTTAAGCAAGACTGTAACACAGAGAGGGAGCTTACATGCCATGTTCGTAATTGTGACCTTGTTAGTGTGTACTTACTCGTTATTAAACTGTTGCCAAATCGTCCAAGCCCAGTAGTTTATTCAATCTCTCAAGGTTAATTTACACCGTTATTAACTTTATGTAGTACTTGAGATGTTGATATAGAAAGGTGTATACAAGACGGTTGGTTGCCAGAATATTCAACAATATAAACCAAAGCAAGATGAATGAATTCTCACTTCTACAATAACACAAATAGACCCTAGACAACGAACGAATTCGGGCAATTTCTCCATCCCTTAAACAGGCGCTCTAAAAGAAATGGATCGCTTAAGAAATTTTAGACCAGATTTAGAATAAGTAAAAATATTCTTTATGTTTTAGTATGTCATAATTTTTCTAACACTAAAAAGAAGAAAATAAAAAATATAAAAAAAAAATTTTAACACACGCTTTTAATGCACTAAAAACCCAAAAATAATTTTTCAAGGAGTTTACAGCTTGCAGTCAAAAAAATGTAACATGAAATTGACAAAAAGAGTGGGACGCTGATTCTACATGAAATTAACTTCTGCTTAATACTTCATTAGACACTTGTGTGTTTGTAATGTGCATTCATCAACGGAAATTTCTTTATGCATATAATTTTAAAGAAGTGTCATATTTATGGAACACTTTGCAAAAAAAAAAAAAAAGAATTATTAAAGAAGATAATGTAAGCCAATTAAATAAATAAAATAATAATCATAATAATAATTTGAACAGTACCGATTAATATGTGGAAAGTAAATTTTTTTTTAAATGTTAAACTGATTGTAAAATACACATTTTAAAGAACATGTTTTTGTTCTAACTTTTATAAAACTACTCGTAGTACTATCTCTAGTCATCGCAATCACGCATTAATAGAATGAAATTAATAAGTCCTCTTTTTTTTTTTTTTTTTTTTTTTTTTTTTTTTTTTTTTTTGTTGTAGTGTCCTCTTTTTAGCCCAAAAAGTCAGAAAATTTCCCCTTTTTGTGAAAACAATATGCTCACTCTATGCTAAGCCTGGTGCCTCTACTTAAGATATCTTCACTCTTGATAATGCCTTTTTTACGATTTTTATACTCTCTAGTTGAGTAGCAATTACTACACGTATAGTTTGTTGTTTCAGATATATTTTAGCCGATTATACTGAATAGCGCCCAAATCAACTACTTTTACTATTTAAAAAAAACCGGAGATTTCTGGCAATAAAGAAACGAACGTCGAAAATGGTTTTGTTCAAAGTTTCATTTAGTCTGTTAACTATGAATAACAAATACGTTAAGTACTACTCAGATTTAGGTTTAGTGTGCCCTTGTATTTTATTCTTGAAAATAGTATTTTTAATACCTAAAAAAAATCAGAAAACATGTGACATTTAAACTATCCCCGACAATAGTTAGTTCAGACTATCGAGATCCTAATGTATATTATTAACCCAGACAATAGAAAGTAATATCTACACGTAAGTTAATATTTGATCAGAAGTTATGGCTACAATGTAGCCACAAATTGTGAACTTGCAGTTTTAAAAAAATGTAAATACCTTACGCGCAGCGTGTAGTAGGGAATGAAGTTTAAGGGAAGAGTTGATAGGAAAAGAACAGTAAGATAGGAACGTTCGTGAAAGCCTTGAGATATGGACGGTTAAGTTAAGAATAGAACAGGTATACTAGTAGCTGCGGGCTTTTGTGACCTCGGTACAAATGGACTGTCATGGATGACACAGAGGAAAGGATTGGACAGTGGACAACAGACTAGCCAATCAGGAAGCGCGACCTCCAGACGGTCAAAATGAGATATTGAATTGCTAGTCAGTCCCTGGAGAAGATGTGAAGACAGAAGGACCACGGGCTAGCGGAGCCTTCCGCATGGGCCCAATTATGGACAACGATATCCCGATCACGACGTTATACACCGAATTTGACAGAACCTGAAGCAGCGACTCGATAGTAACAGAAGAAATGCAGAGTCAACCAGCGTTACAACTTTACAAGAGGTCTGAGGACCCAGACTATCAAACGAGACAAGAGTGAAACCCAGAGGGCTGGGAAGCCATCGTTCGAGGTCGTGTCAACCTTGTACGATCTTTACGTGATGTACGCGGCAAGCAGGCCGTGCGTGGAGCAGCGGTAGTCTGCCAGGAACATTATTAGTGAGTATTGACAATAGAAGATAGTGCATTTTCGTTATAACGATACGTTAATAATGTAGGAAAAACCGTTGGTGTAGAGCCGTTAGACAGAGCTGTTGGCTCCGTGAATAGCAGTTACAGCAAAAGTAAAGAACTCGTTTTCCAGAGAAAGATTTTTAGCTGTAACGAGGTTTCGTAAATACAGTAAGTCACCACTGCAAGCCAGTTCGTGTAGAAATCTAGAGAACCATCCAAGTGTTTCAACTACAAGTGAGTAAAATCGAAGTCGAAAACCTGTAAATATATATTGAAGATAGCATCCTAGCTAACAGAGGACAGAACATCGATTTTAGTAGAGGACATAGTGATACTGTCATAGAGTTTAACTGAAGTCCGTCGAGAGTGCACTGGTCACAAGTAGTAACCAAAGAAATTGCTGAGAACTGTAGGTCTGTCAATTGTTTCAGACTGCCATATGTATAATTTTCTGTTGTGATCAGCTCGAGCGACCCAAATAAATGTTTACAATCGTTGTCTTAAGAACTGAGTCCTGTGCCAGTGTCTAACAACTTAGACGTTGATGTCGTATTTTACGTAAACCACAATTTTCGTCTGTCTTGATGTGAAGAGTCAAATTAGTACTACCATCAATTACCAGCTGCCTTTGTCCGAGAACTTGGAGTTGAGCAAGTACCCCACTAGATTACGTGCTTGCTAATTTTCCGTTCGAATATATCAACTCGAGCGGTAGCTTGTCTCACAAAGTAGCCTACAATACGTAAACTGTACTAAAGAACCAGAGTGTGGCAGTGTTCAGCGGTGTTATTCACCAACAACATTTATTTAACATCTTATTGTTAAATGCAGTCGGGGACGTAATTTTCAGATTCTTGGTCAAAAGGGAGTTACTCGCTATATACTTTGGTTTAAGTCAGAAGTAGTTGTTATCCCACTTGTCTTTTATCCAAGCGGTCTAATTTTAGGACCGAGGTCTTGCAACCTGACCATATATGGCTCGAGTGGTCAGCCTTTCCTGGAATGTTTCAGATCGCCCTACTTGAGCTTAACTCAAGGGGACTTGCGTCTTACGACGCATGCGCGACAATTTGGCGCGCGGAAAGAAGCCTGTTTGTTCGAGGAGTCGAGTTGAGATTTTCAAGGGGTGAAGACGCGCATTGTCTTCTATCTGGCTAGGCGTTCGAGGAAATAAAGCCTCTGTGTGTCAAAAAGATGTCTAAGATTTATCCCCATGTGTTATTCTAAGCGCCAAGGATGGCGAGTGTTGTTTTGGTGTTATTCGTTGGATTGCTGGCAAGGTAAAATAACTTTACACCATTTTTTCTCTCTGTTGTCAATTGACATTGTAGTGACTTTTCCTCCTGTGCGGGAAAGAGTTCACTGAAGATATTAGTATTGGAGCTCGCTCATTATACTGACATTGTATTTATTGGGTTAGAGGAAGCCCAGAGAACATTGCACATGCTAGAGCCCGCTATTCAGGCGGTATCAACTGAACAAGGACTGATATACCTTGTTTGTCTTAAGGAAAGCCACGGAGGTCATCGTATTTTAGGAGCCCGCCATATTTGCGCGGCCTGCTTATGCCAGAAAATGTACCTGACTGGGTTAGTCAGAGAATATTTAAAAGAAATTAGAGATTAGCATTGTATGCTAAACGTCCGCTAACTTTGCGGTTTAATTTGACCAGAGAAGTACCTGACTTACTGGGGTCAGGCGAAAGATGAACTAGCTACTAATGATTTATTGATGCCAGCTGCATTGAACTGTTATCATGCCTATGATGTTTTGAGTCTTGTCAACATGACTATGTATTGATGTCGGCGTAACCTGTAGTCGTCCTGTATTAAAGTGTCGAAACGTCAACAGTCGTTTAACGCTTCCTTGACTTCATCATCGTGAGTTACTGTGATGTCCTCATGACTTGTTTATAGTAGTCCTGTGTGGGCGTAAATATATATATATCATCAATACCAAATATCAACATACCAGACGTATACAACCATTCAACATGTAGTCAACAAGCTCTTTGGGGTCCCATCTACAGAACTGTACCTCAACGACGAATTAAACTACAACATTTCTGGTGGCCAGCTGGTTTTGTCTGGTAACCAGCACTTACGGGGTCTGTAACCCATTCAACATTCGGATGTCAAGATGCAGTGAACTATGGTCGTTACGTTCTACATGATATCTAGGTCACAGCAAACTACACCATAACATAAATTCAGCCAACATTGTGGTGTGCCAGCTTGATGGAACTATCGACGAGGATATGTCAAGTTCGGCTGTAAAATGAAAATACCCCGTGCAGCCCGGAACGTTGTTGACATTTCCTGAGCCTACAGAGTACACGGTGAATTGCAGTGCTCCCGACTCCATTAGCTACTGGACTTTGATGTCGCAGCCAGTATTCTACATTTGTTAACAATGTAGAACGGTGTACACAACTGTCATGTCGAAGTCAGAAGGTCAAGTGCCGATATCATTGTTGTTGCTGTGTTCCCTGTCTTCCTTATTTGCTGGTCTGTTGAAGTCACCATTGCTCATCATAGCAAGAAGCAGAGCTGTGAGAAAATCTGTACCCTACGTTTTAGAGTTCTGTACCCTTCAGCGGTGGATCCTCTGCTCCTTGGATGCCTATTGGTGTACTGCGATATTGCTGCTATTGAGGATAGGATTGTCATCTAAAGATAAGTGGCCTGTTTATGTTTGTGAACTGTACCTTTATCTTGTGACTGAATTGAGCCTTCCTCTTTGCACAATCTTTGTTTACATGTTCTTTGTTTACATATTACATGTTTTTTGTTTACATGTTACATAAGTGTTCATTTTAGCGGGTTTCGGTTTGGCGGTGTCTGTCGCTCATGCAAAGTATGTCAAGAGGTCCACGCCATGCAGCACCTATCCAGGCTGCGAACATTCCTATACGTTCGTTTCAAAAAATGGCAATAGATATTATTGGCCCTTTTAAAATCAAGTCGGCCAGAGGACATCAATTTATTCTAACATGCGTTGACATGTGTACACGTTGGCCAGAGGCTATACCTCTTAAGAGCATTTCTACTGCCGATATTGCAGACGCTCTTTGGCTGATATTTTCATGTCTGGGATTTCCCCAAAAAATCTTGTCAGACCATGGCACTTAATTAATTTCAGACACAATGTTGCAGGTGATGTCTCCTCGTCATATTGAAAGGTCTTTGAGTAGTATCTATCATCCAATATCTAATGGGTTAGTCGAACGTCTGAATAGAACGCACAAGAATTTACTTGGGAAGATAACTGAGGACCATCCTCAGGATTGGGACATTGTTTTACCCGCGTCTTTCTTTGCATATCGAGAAGTCCCTAATGAACATACGGGGTTTTCTCCATTTGAGCTTGTCTTTGGCGCGCGACCGCGCGGTCCCATGTCTTTGCTTCACGATCTTATAACTGCTGAGGATATCAGTGATGACACACAGTCTTCTTGTGAATATGCCATTGCTCTCAGGCAGAAAATTATTGAATCATGCAGATTAGCAACTTCTGCATCGGAATTTGCTAAAGAGAAAGCAAGGCAATTTGCAAATAAAAATAGATGCTTACGTCAACTTTGTCCTGGCGACAAAGCATTTGTATTGCTCCCTTGTAGGGAAAATAGACTTCTCATTGCATGGAAAGGTCCTTATTTGATTGTTTCTAAAATTCCTGATGTCGACTATGTTGTCAATATAGACGGAAAGCATGAAACCTTTCATATAAACATGCTTACACAATTTTATGAACGACCAGAATACCTACAGCCTATTTTCCAGGCGACGGATGATTCTCTAGTCCCACATGGTCATTACTCATCTCTGTCGGTTATACAGGATGAAGAATCTACTTTCTCTGACGTTAATCTTCCTCTTCCAATGATTCCACTTCATTCTACGGAATCATGGAGAAATGTTACTGTTTCTCATAAATTATCTACTGAGGAACAACTACAAGTCTCTTCTTGTTACAAACATTTCAGGATGTTCTTACGGACATTCCTGGACACACATCTGTCATTAAACAAGACATAATACTTACTGACCATAATCCAATCAGGGTCAGACCTTACCCTATTCCTATACATTTTCAATAACAGGTCGAGAAAGAATTGGATGAAATGATACAATTGAAAATAATTGAACAATCCACTTCGGCATACTCTTCGTCTATGGTTATTGTTCGTAAGAAAGACAATAACATACGTCTTTGCATTGATTACCGTAAACTAAACCATGTGACAAACTTCGATGCCGAACCTATGCCTTTATTGGAAGATCTACTTATTAGACTTTCTAATTCTCGGTTTTTTACCAAACTCGACTTGTCTAAACGTTACTGGCAAGTCCATCTCACGGAATGCGCCAAACCTTAACTGCTTTCTAAACACCTAGGAGTTTGTTCCAATGAAACTTCATGCCTTTCGGTCTTATGAATGCCCCAGCTACTTTCGTACGCATGATGCGTCGAATTCTTTCATATCGTTCAGATGTCATTGCATACTTGGACGATATCTGTCTATTCAGTGATTCTTGGGAAGATCACTATTTGGGTTTATATTAGCTGTTGTCTACTCTACGCTATCATAATCTGACAGCCAAACCCTCTAAAGCCTATGTTGGGTTTAGTGAAATTTCTTTTCTGGGCCACCGTGTTGGCCATGGACTCTTGCGTACAGAGGACCACAATACTTCCAAGATACTGAACATCACTATTCCTAAGACGAAGAAACAAATCCGTAGTCTCTTAGGTTTAATACAGTTCTACGGGAGATTCATTCCGAATCTGTCGTCTATCACGGCACCTCTCTCAACCCTATTGAAGAAAGGGTCTCCTAATATGGTGCGCTGGTCCCAAGAATGTCAATCTTCATTGGATCAGATTAAGACATTATTCTCATCTCATCCTATCTTAAGACTACCTATTGCTGATAAGACTTTTGTTCTTCGTAGTGACGCCTCATCAACAGGGATCGGGGCGGCACTGACGCAAGAGTATTCAGAAACTCTGCATCCTGTAATGTACGTCTCTACGAAGCTGAATGCGGCGGAAAGGAATTATTCTGTTCTAGACCGAGAATTATTAGCTATTGTCTGGGCGATTCTTAAACTTCAAAGATTCCTTCTTGGTGTGCATTTCATTGCAGAAACCGACCAAAAAGCTCTAACAGCGATTCAAAGCAAGGACTTGAAGAGCTCGAGATCAACTCGATATGCTATTGCTCTTCAACCTTTTCATTTCTCGGTACGAGCTATCCGATAATGTGATGGCAGACATATTGTCTCGATGCCTACATGATTCTACCTAACTCTTATGTCATAGATCTCCTTATAGGTGCTTAGATTTATTATATACGTATGTCAGTCTCATACAATAACATTATATTAGCACATGTGCTTCACATTGTTTGAATTTGTGATTGTAAAACGATTGATTTTCTTTCTCTGTTACCGTCTCTGGTATAACGGAGGAAGGTTTAGTTATCACAATATATGGGTCAAAAGTTTGCACAGCTACATTTTATACCTAGGAATGCATGATTAAATATTGTATATTAGAAGATACTACGGATATCAAATACAATTGTTTCATATTTATTTTCTCTAGGTATCAATCATATTTCATGGAGAGTCTGTACATTTTGCCAGTTATTCGAGAATTGTGATGTCCATGTTTACCCTTCGGACGATGCTGTAGAGATGCCATCTTACACTATGTTCTTGGACTTCACATGCCATCTCCATGTAGTTAATATTGTATGAAACATTGCATTAAAATATATTATTTTTGATATGATGTAACCATATTTAACATAATGTGTTTATATAGTGCGGTACATTACTTAGTTAACAGTACATGAAGGTAATGACACCGCTGTTTTGTAATTTATCATTGCTAGACATAGGCAAGGCACAAGCAAAGAAACAAAGTTACAACTGATCAGAGCATGTACATTCCCAGTAGCAACATACGGCTGCTAGACTTGGACACTCAATAAAACAGTTGCAAAGAAGATTACATCATTCGAAATGAAATTCTACAGAAGGATGTTGAGAATACCCTGAACAGAAAAAAAGACTGTTGCGTGCATATTTTGACGCACATATTACAAAAATCGATATGGCTATTTAATATGGGAAAAATATAGACATTCATTCATTTGTGTATGAAAATGCTGTCTATGGTAAAAGCGAGAGAATCCATGTTTGATTCACACTTTTGATTATAGGAGTAATCGTTCTGGATATTGATCCGGCGCAAGGATATTGCGCTTACGTTTGTACTTATTTTTTAGGGCCAGAAAATATATTAATTTGCTTATTGTGTTTATGGCCTGAATTCATATGTATTACATATTATTAGTACAAGTAGAATCAGTCCTATATTGTATATTTTGGATGGGTAGGAGGGACTAGATTCTTGTTATTCCGGTCTAGCGGAAGTATGAGTTGTCTTGACAAGTCGTGATGAGTTCCGATGTACCGTGATAATGGCGGGTATGCACTTTTCAAAGGGCTGGTAGATTCTTAAGGAAATATGATTCATGAAGTGGTTTTCTTCTAAAGGAGATGGTATCTCTACTATAGTTTATGTTAGAGACTCTCCTAAGGTACGGTACAATGTATAATTCGGACTCCATGTATTGCCAGACCCTATTTTGATGATCTCATGTCGATTCGACCTAGATGGAACATTGTGCTTCGTATCGCTAGGGTCGTGTTTTGTATCGACAAAGATGACAGACTTTCCTACAGCGGTTATGGCTACGTGAATTAACCTGATCACCGTAGAGCTGTATGGGAACATTTATGAAATCATTTATATACCCATTATAAATTAACTCTGGCTTATATTCTCCTTCCTATGAATGAGTGAACGACAACTCAGGGAGGCGGCCATGTTAGATTTCGGTCATCATATGTTTTGATCACTGCCAAGAGAACAGATTATTTATCCTATTATCGGACAGTGACAGGGAGATCTCAATCTTGCTAGAAACCCCCTCTTTCGTGGTTTCATAATATATGCTACAAACTATGGACGTCAAGTAACTTTAGTTATTTACCGATCTGCCTTCACTGACGCGTTTAGTCAGATAGGGGGATGCGGCCATAATGTATCATGACATTGAACTTTTGATGTACTGCCCATTATTTCTGAATGTGTCATGACTTCAGATCTGCTATGTATACCTACAAATTGATATGTCAACATACCATGATGTACTCGTATGTCCCAGTGTGTACGTCTGAATAAATTGAGTAAACAAAGATTCCAGCAGTCTGCATTGGTGCCTTGTAGACACAAGTGTATGAGTGGTTATATTGGTCAGCACACGAACGGTACACCATTCGCGTCAATCACACTCTACATTTCTACTCCATACATACACCATCCTGCGTCGGTTGGAGTGACCAAGTTTAGGGCCTGCTTCCCCTGGAGCCTTTGCCTTCCCTAACTCAGGACCAGGGTGAGTTACCCATTTACAGCTGGGTAGACTGGAGCATGCCTGATCTCAACAACACACCACTCTTCCTTACAGAGCATACAGACTGACACTTTACAGAGTGGGAAGGAAAGAAGAAAAGAAACTTTACAGTGGCGAGCCAGATTCCTGGGTCCAGCTTACGCAGTTTTGTGTTGAGAATCACAGTTTACAGCTGAAAGAACATTTGTTTGAACACATCAACACCAGTAGGACAGCTATACAGTCGATGTCAGCTTGACCTGTATTACCGATAGGATGCTGTATCTAGGTCAGCGCTTGTTGACAGTTTTTCGCTGTACAGACAGTATTACACAGGACAGTGGTATCAAGTGTAGAAAATATCTGGAGCAGTATTGTTGACATTTCTCAACGTACAGAAGAATCACAGTGTTGTTGAACATAAAGTGCATAGTTCATCGTTGGATCTTCATATGCTCAACAGAGAAAAATTGACAGTGTAATAGTTTAAAATTAAATCTATTACTGAATAAAGTGGCAAGTTATTAGTATTAAAATAAACTGTGCCTGCTTTACAACACTATACCTGCAACACATTCCATTCATGACATAAATTATATTGTATGCTATATGCTATTTATGCTTACATGTTATTTGTTATGTATTAAATTAGTTTATGTTCTGTGTGACTAGTACAAGGTATGCCGAGTGACATTGGTCTGGTACTAGTATTCTATAGGTACACATTTTCTTAATTGGAAATTTGTTAGCAACAATTTGCTGCTATTTCTGTTAGTTGTGATGAGGTGTTCTTTTCTTCGTTGTTTTTGTTAATAATTTTGTGTTCCTTAGTTTTGTTTGATTTGTTTGTATAATTGTAGGTCTCATCTTTTCTATTTTTGATTTCTTTACACCCTTATGTTTATACACTGTGGCGTTATTTGTCTTGTTATATTATGGCAGTTATCATCACGGTTTCTGTGATCATTTTTTTCATTTCTCCTATTTAATTTAATTTGATCTCTGCAAATGTGTTCATATTGTCTTTTCTTGTTTGTCCTTTGTAATGTCTTTAGTTGACATATGACATAGGAGTTATAGTGGTATACACTGATAGTATAGTACAGATCAGTACTTTATGATTGTTATTGTTATAAAACAAAATGTACAAGACCTTTGTAAGGCTTGTCTCCCAAAGTGATTGGTAAAGGGAAATATTTTTTTCCACAGGTACTCAAGTGATCTTTGATTACATTGAGATATACAAGACCTTTGTAAGGCTTGTCTCCCACAGTATTTGAGATACAGTTATTGTTGTCCACAGGTACTCAAGTTATCATTGGTTATTATAAACCATACAAGTTTGGACTAAGACTAAGTCTATGGTATAGACTTGTCTCCCATTAAAGTGAAATAGGGTAATTTATTTACTTTTTCAGGTTTCTGATTTAAGAAGACAATATGTCTACATTAGATTATTTCATTGCACAAGGAAAATCTCTTGATAAGACTGGAAAAGACTTAGAACAATGGGCTGTTGCTCAATATGACAAAGCATTAGCTGCAGAAGAGAAAAAAAAACTGCTGCTGCTGTTGAAGAAAGAAAAGCTGCTGCTGAGGAAAAAAAAGCTGCGGCTGAGGAGAGAAAACTTCAAATAGAAGAAAAAAAAGCTGCTGCAGAAGAAAGGAAAGCTCTAGCTGAAGAAAAAAGATTAGAAAAAGAAGCTGATACTGCTGCTGAACTTAAGAAATTGCAGATGCAAGTGGAGGAAAGGAGATTTGAGGCAGAACAGAAGAAATTAGAAGCTGATGCAGAACAGAAAAAAATTAGAAGTTGCTGCTGCTGCAGAACAGAAAAAATTGGAAGCTGCTGCAGAACAGAAAAAATTAGAAGTTGCTGCTGCTGCAGAACAGAAAAAATTGGAAGCTGCTGCAGAACAGAAAAAATTAGAAGTTGCTGCTGCTGCAGAACAGAAAAAATTAGAAGCTGCTGCTGCTGCAGAACAGAAAAGATTAGATAGAGAGGCAGAAGAGAGAAAAGCAATAAGAGAACATGAGTTTGAATTAGAGAAATTAAAATTGACATGTATGAGTAATGTTAATCAGGCATCTGGTGGTAATGGTAAACCCTTTGTGTACAAGGTCAAGGTACCAGCGTTTAACCCTACCAGTGATGACATAACATTTTGGCTTTCTAGATTTGAACGGGCTTGTCGATCTCATAATGTTGACAAATCACAGTATGTGAATCAGTTGTCTGAAAATCTAAAAGGGGAGTCCCTAAGTAAGTTATATTTTGTTGAAGAGGCCGACAAAGATAATTATGATGCTGTTAGGGCAGCTTTGATAAAGAGATATCAGCTGTCTGAGGAAGGTTACCGTCTTTTGTTTAAAACAATGAGACCTGAGGTAGGTGTAGAATTCTCAGATTTCATCTCAAAAGCACGAATTACACTTTCACGATGGATTGAATTATCCAAAACAGAGAAAACATTTGATGGTCTTACGGATTTATTGCTAAGAGACAAGGTCATGTCTTCTGTAAATAAATCATTCCTAGAGTTCTTACATGAGCGTAAACCTGGTACAATAAAGCAAATGGAAGAATATTGTGACCAGTATGCCACGGCACACCCTGACATGATTCTTAGTAACTCTAACATTAAAGAGAGTATGCCAGTTGCTTCGGCAACAGAATATAATCAGAATTACTCACACAAATTCCAAGGAGCTAAAAATAAATTTGATAAAAAGGTTAATTGGAATAAGTATCAAAACCAAGATAACCACTCAAATCAGGGTTCTTCTTCGAAGAACTGGAATCGGGCTGATAGTCCTCGACACGCGAGAGGTACCCATAATGTTAGAAATTCTCGAAAAGGGAGTAGCTATAGGAACTACCCAAGTGCTTCATGGAGACAACAGAAACAATATTACAGGGATACTCAATATAATGAGCGTGATGATTATGATCATGAATATTATGATTCAAACCCAAATAGGGGTTATAACAGAGGCAATAATAATTATAGAGACAATTATAACCGAGGTAGATCACAACACAAAAGACATGGTAAATCTTATTACCAGGCTAACTCTGCACAACAGGAGTTCCACGACACCGATAATCAGAATAATGATAAAAAAGACTCCAACAGTGTAGCAAATTCCGCTTTCGATTTTGCTAGAGCATCTGAGTGTTTGCAATGCAAAACATTATTCGATCCAACCACAGTTTCTACTTTAAGCTGCGGTCACCCGCTTCCCGCTCTCCATGCGTCAATTGCGCATAATGGAAGGGGTGCTCTTGTCTTTAATAGGGGCCTAATAGATGGTACTCCGGTATCAATTCTTTTCGATTCGGGGTGCACTACCATTGGAGTGAGGCAATCACTCGTAAATCCTTCTCGAGCTACAGGCAATATAGTCAAATGTGTAACATTTGGTGGCACATTGGAGAAGTACTCCACTGCCATTATCAATATTGCTACGCCTTTCTTTACAGGAGAGGTGCAAGCATGTCTCTTGCCGAATCCGATCGCTGATCTTATCATCGGTCGCATTCATGGAGTGAAAGAATGCACTCCACAGCAAATTTCTAATTGGGAAAATGTTAATATGCAATCTGCTAATGCAGTAATCACTAGGGCTCAAGCTCTTAATATGCCACAATCTTCACATTCTGAAGATAATGATGCGCAGATCCAAGATGATCCCTTGGAGATTTCCCACGATTCCTTTATCAAACAGCAGGAAGATGATCCTACTCTAAAGAAATTCTTTACTCTGGCAAAAAAAGGTGATCCGAATAAGGATACAAATCGTAAATCTTGGATTACGATGAAGAATGGCGTACTTGTACGTATGGTACAAGACTCCGCTAAGTCCATTCATTCTCAAATCCTTGTGCCTAAAAATATGAGAGTTAAAATCTTACAGCACGCTCATGATTCGCAGTGTGCTGGACATATGGGTTTTTCCCGTACTAAAGCTAGAGTTCTTCAATCTTTCTTTTGGCCTGCTGTGAATAAGGACATACGAATCTATTGTCGATCTTGTAAAGTATGTCAAGAGATTAAATCCAGAGGTCCACGCCATGATGCACCTATTCAGGCTGCAGACATTCCCATTCGGCCATTTCAAAAAATGGCGATAGACATCATTGGTCCATTTAAGATAAAGTCTGCTAGAGGACACCAATTTATTTTGACGTGTGTTGATATGTGCACACGTTGGCCGGAGGCTGTTCCTCTAAAGAGCATAACTACTGCTGATGTCGCAGATGCTCTTTGGTTAATATTTTCTCGTCTGGGGTTTCCAGCAGAAATATTATCCGACCATGGTACCCAACTCATATCGGATACCATGTCTCAAGTAATGTCGACTCTGAAGATAGAGAGATCGCTGAGTAGTATTTATCATCCTATGTCCAATGGGATGGTGGAACGTTTGAATAGAACTCTGAAAAACCTACTAGGTAAGATAACAGAAGATCATCCTCAGGATTGGGATAGGGTTTTACCCGCTGCTCTCTTTGCATATAGAGAGGTCGCCAACGAACATACAGGATTTTCTCCCTTTGAACTTGTCTTTGGCGCGAAACCGCGAGGTCCTATGTCCTTACTTCATGATCTTATAACTGCTGATAATATTGTCGATGACACAAAATCCTCTTATGAATATGTCATCGCACTTAGACACAAGATTATTGAAGCATGCAAATTGGCAACTGCTTCTTCTGAATTTGCGAAACAGAAGGCAAGGGAATTTGCCAATAAAAAGAGATGTTTGCGACAACTTTGTCCAGGTGACAAAGCATTTGTCTTGCTACCTTGTAGGGAAAATAGACTTCTTATTTCTTGGAAAGGTCCGTACGATATAATATCAAAAGTTTCCGATGTTGACTATATCGTCGATATTGACGGGAAGCGTAAAACCTTCCACATCAACATGCTCACGGAATTCCATGAACGTCCTGATTATTTACAACCTGTTTTCCAGGCAACGGACGATTTTCCAGTCCAACATGGACAGTACTCATCTCTGTCAGTAATACAGGATGAGGAAACGAGTTTCTCGGATGTAAATTTACCTTTTCCAATGATTCCTCTTCACTCTAATGAATCATGGAAAGATGTTGCAATTTCTCCAGAATTATCTCCAGGAGAGCAGAAACAAGTTTCTACTATGTTAGAACAATTTCAGGATGTCCTTACTGACATTCCTGGTCAAACTGATGTCATTCAACATGACATTATTCTTACTGACCATAGTCCTATAAGAGTCAGACCGTATCCTATCCCGATACATTTTCAAGCACAGGTAGAGAAAGAGTTAGATGAGATGATAGAGTTAAAAATTATTGAACCATCCACATCAGCATATTCTTCGCCGATGGTTATAGTACGGAAAAAAGACAATAACATACGTCTTTGCGTGGATTATCGCAAATTGAATCAAGTGACTAAATTCGATGCTGAACCTATGCCTTTACTAGAAGAGCTACTTACGAGACTATCGAATTCTCACTTCTTTACTAAACTCGATTTGTCTAAGGGATATTGGCAAGTTCCACTATCCGAACACGCCAAACCGTTTACTGCTTTTTCGACGCCTAGGGGTCTATTCCAATGGAATTTCATGCCTTTCGGTCTTATGAACGCCCCTGCAACATTTGTACGCATGATGCGTCGAATCCTATCTCATCGCTCAGATGTCATTGCGTATCTTGATGACATCTGTCTTTTCAGTGATACTTGGAACGATCACTATAATGGTATAAATGAACTATTGTCTATCTTACGCGAGCATAACCTGACAGCGAAACCATCGAAAGCATGTATTGGTTTTAGCGAAATATCTTTCTTAGGACACCGTGTTGGTCATGGGTTCCTAAAAACAGAAGACCATAATACAAGTAAGATACTTAACATTTCTATTCCTAAGACTAAAAAGCAAGTACGAAGTCTCTTAGGTCTAATACAATTTTATGGACGATTCATCCCGAATCTGTCCTCCATTATGTCACCTCTTTCTTCCTTGCTAAAGAAAGGGTCTCCTAATGTAGTCCATTGGACTCAAGAATGTCAATCCTCTTTGGATAAGGTTAAAACTATGTTTTCTACTTCACCTATCCTAGTATTGCCTTCTAAGGATAAGACATTTATTCTTCGTAGTGACGCTTCATCCACCGGGATTGGAGCTGCACTAATGCAAGAGTACTCTGGAACTCTGCATCCTGTGATGTATATTTCTCGGAAATTAAATGCCGCAGAGAAGAATTACTCGGTCCTAGACCGTGAATTATTGGCTATGGTTTGGTCAATCCTTAAACTGCAAAGATTTCTTCTGGGTGCGCATTTCATTGTGGAAACTGACCAGAAAGCTCTTACGGCTATTCAGAGTAAAAATCTGAAGAGCGCGAGATCAACGCGATACGCGATTGCTCTACAGCCATTTCATTTTTCGGTGCGAGCTATCCGTGGGTCAGAAAATGTGATGGCAGATATTTTGTCTAGATGCCCACATGATTCATAACTGTTATACAACTTTGATACAGTTGTTTCTATGTTGAAATGTGTACACATATGTAATATATCATATATTGATTGTAACACTACTTAGCGGTTCATTGATATTTATTCACCGCTGATCTTTCAATGTTTTTCGTCTTTGATGATCATGATGTTAAGATATCTTAGATGAAATTTATGTATAAACTAATGTGGAAATTGTGTCATTGCTAATATTGTAGTATGCGTTGGTGACACCTCTCTGGAAATATTTATACTTAGAGAAGTACTTTCTCTAAGGTCATAAAACTTATGCTTATCATCTGCGCATTGTTATTGGTGCGTTGTGAGCCTATTGTATGTTGCTCCTAGATGTATTTCAAAAAAAAAAATGTACCATTTTTTTTTTCCCGAGGGGTGTGGTAATCTGTTGCGTGCATATTTTGACGCACATATTACAAAAATCGATATGGCTATTTAATATGGGAAAAATATAGACATTCATTCATTTGTGTATGAAAATGCTGTCTATGGTAAAAGCGAGAGAATCCATGTTTGATTCACACTTTTGATTATAGGAGTAATCGTTCTGGATATTGATCCGGCGCAAGGATATTGCGCTTACGTTTGTACTTATTTTTTAGGGCCAGAAAATATATTAATTTGCTTATTGTGTTTATGGCCTGAATTCATATGTATTACATATTATTAGTACAAGTAGAATCAGTCCTATATTGTATATTTTGGATGGGTAGGAGGGACTAGATTCTTGTTATTCCGGTCTAGCGGAAGTATGAGTTGTCTTGACAAGTCGTGATGAGTTCCGATGTACCGTGATAATGGCGGGTACGCACTTTTCAAAGGGCTGGTAGATTCTTAAGGAAATATGATTCATGAAGTGGTTTTCTTCTAAAGGAGATGGTATCTCTACTATAGTTTATGTTAGAGACTCTCCTAAGGTACGGTACAATGTATAATTCGGACTCCATGTATTGCCAGACCCTATTTTGATGATCTCATGTCGATTCGACCTAGATGGAACATTGTGCTTCGTATCGCTAGGGTCGTGTTTTGTATCGACAAAGATGACAGACTTTCCTACAGCGGTTATGGCTACGTGAATTAACCTGATCACCGTAGAGCTGTATGGGAACATTTATGAAATCATTTATATACCCATTATAAATTAACTCTGGCTTATATTCTCCTTCCTATGAATGAGTGAACGACAACTCAGGGAGGCGGCCATGTTAGATTTCGGTCATCATATGTTTTGATCACTGCCAAGAGAACCGATTATTTATCCTATTATCGGACAGTGACAGGGAGATCTCAATCTTGCTAGAAACCCCCTCTTTCGTGGTTTCATAATATATGCTACAAACTATGGACGTCAAGTAACTTTAGTTATTTACCGATCTGCCTTCACTGACGCGTTTAGTCAGATAGGGGGATGCGGCCATAATGTATCATGACATTGAACTTTTGATGTACTGCCCATTATTTCTGAATGTGTCATGACTTCAGATCTGCTATGTATACCTACAAATTGATATGTCAACATACCATGATGTACTCGTATGTCCCAGTGTGTACGTCTGAATAAATTGAGTAAACAAAGATTCCAGCAGTCTGCATTGGTGCCTTGTAGACACAAGTGTATGAGTGGTTATATTGGTCAGCACACGAACGGTACACCATTCGCGTCAATCACACTCTACATTTCTACTCCATACATACACCATCCTGCGTCGGTTGGAGTGACCAAGTTTAGGGCCTGCTTCCCCTGGAGCCTTTGCCTTCCCTAACTCAGGACTAGGGTGAGTTACCCATTTACAGCTGGGTAGACTGGAGCATGCCTGATCTCAACAACACACCACTCTTCCTTACAGAGCATACAGACTGACACTTTACAGAGTGGGAAATAAAGAAGAAAGAACATTTTACAAAGACCAACAGAGAAGTACTGCACTCACTAAACGTACAGGAACATTGGCTCCTAAATACCATCGCAATAAGGAAGCTGAAATTTTTCGGTCATATAAAAAGACATAATAGTCTGGAAAAAACAGTGATGGAAGGCATGGTCCCTGGAAAAAGGGGAAGGGGTTGACCTAGAAGGCGGTGGACCCAGGACATCACAGAGAGTCTGAACTTGTCTTTGGCTGATGCAGGTCGACTTGCCCAGAATCGTGATGCGTTCAGAGCAGCTGTAATGGAGACAACGTTCTGGAAAGAATACGTCACATGATGATGAGACACAGAGATATTGTATTTTGATGTGATATATAAAGTTACATGTATGTAATTTTGAGCTAGCATTGTAACGTTGCCAGCACTTTAAGGTGCATGTCTGGCACCTCATTTTTTAGAATGGTAATACTTTAAGAGAATAATTTCTCTAACGGTGTGAGATAATATTTTTCTATTCTCACTCAACGCTCCATTGGGCGTCAATCTAGCCTGACATTATGGCGTAATATATATTGTGATGCCCTTCATTAGCGCCTCATTCCTGCGTTAGGAGCCTGTTGTACATGCTCATTATTATTTTTGGGGTGTATATCTTATTTGTATGTCCATGTACGTCTCTATATTGATATTTATGCTATGCATTTGACTACCAGATTGTAGATATTGCAATACTACCACCCTCCTTTGTCCTATTCTATGTAATTTTTTTTTTCAAAAAATGATGGTATCATTTTTTTTCCGGGGGGGGGGGGGGGGTTTTTTAGACTGTTAAATGCAGTCGGGGACGTAATTTTCAGATTCTTGGTCAAAGGGGAGTTACTTGCTATATACTTTGGTTTAAGTCAGAAGTAGTTCTTATCCCACTTGTCTTTTATCCAAGAGTCTAATTTTAGGACCGAGGTCTTGCAACCTGACCATATATGGCTCGAATGGTTAGCATTTCCTGGAATGTTTCAGATCGCCCCACTTGAGCTTAACTCAAGGGGACTTGCGTCTTACGACGCATGCGCGACAATTTGGCGCGCGGAAAGAAGCCTGTTTGTTCGAGGAGTCGAGCTGAGATTTTCAAGGGGTTAAGACGCACAGCGTCTCCTATCTGGCTAGGCGTTCGGGGAAAGAAAGCCTCTGTGTGTCAAAAAGATGTCTAAGATTTATCCCCATGTGTTATTCTAAGCGCCAAGGATGGCGAGTGTTGTTTTGGTGTTATTCGTTGGATTGCTGGCAAGGTAAAATAACTTTACACCATTTTTTCTCTCTGTTGTCAATTGACATTGTAGTGACTTTTTCTCCTGTGCGGGAAAGAGTTCACTGAAGATATTAGTATTGGAGCTCGCTCATTATACTGACATTGTATTTATTGGGTTAGAGGAAGCCCAGAGAACATTGCACATGCTAGAGCCCGCTATTCAGGCGGTATCAACTGAACAAGGACTGACATACCTTGTTTGTCTTAAGGAAAGCCACGGAGGTCATCGTATTTTAGGAGCCCGCCATATTTGCGCGGCCTGCTTATGCCAGAAAATGTACCTGACTGGGTTAGTCAGAGGATATTTAAAAGAAAATAGAGATTAGCATTGTATGCTAAACGTCCACTAACTTTGCGGTTTAATTTAACCAGAGAAGTACCTGACTTACTGCGGTCAGGCGAAAGATGAACTAAGCTACTAATGATTTATTGATGCCAGCTGCATTGAACTGTTATCATGCCTATGATGTTTTGAGTCTTGTCAACATGACTATGTATTGATGTCGGCGTAACCTGTTGTCGTCCTGTATTAAAGTGTAGAAACGTCAACAGTCGTTTAACGCTTCCTTGACTTCATCATCGTGAGTTACTGTGATGTCCTCATGACTTGTTTACAGTAGCCCTGTGTGGGCGTATATATATATATCATCAATACCAAATATCAACATACCAGACGTATACAACCATTCAACATGTAGTTAGCCATCTCTTTGGGGTCCCATCTACAGAACTGTACCTCAACGACGAATTAAACTACAACACTTATCAACCTCAAGAAATTCAAGAAGTTTAGTAAGCTGGCATCCATGCCAGCAACCAGTAACCAGTAGAATGTTACGAGCGTAATTTAATGCATATGTTTAATTTCTGAATTGTTCTCTCAAATAATTAGCAGAACAAATATAAGAAAATTAATTTGCAGTTATAAGTAGCCTTCTTAACAAAACTGTCTTAAGGTGTATGCTAACAGATCGATATGCTGTTTCTAACTAAACATAACATTTCAATGTTTCCCTCATAACAGAACGTTATGCTGTTTCGAACTTAACATAACATTTCAATGTTTCTCTCATAACAGAACAAAGACAGCGCATTTTTCTTGATGGATCTAGGGGAGATTTACCGTAAGCTTGAGGACTGGAGACGTCTATTGCCACGCATTGAGCCTTTCTATGGTTGGATATTTTATTTCTTTTGCTACAGATGTTGTGATTGTGGTTAGAGTTAGTTTATTATGTCAGTGTTGCGACTCTTTTTGCACACCACAGATCGTCAATTACTAGGAATCTACAGCCGCCTAACACTTTAAATGAACAAATCTATAAAGCGACCATCCCGGTCGGATACACATCGAAATCTCCCCGTTCCCGTCCAAGCCAACGGTACGTCATAAAAATCCACGCATAATGACGCGCTTAGCAACATCGCTTTCAGCACCACACAGTTCCAAATGAAATGGACGCTCTGTGGTGTGCAAGAAGAGTCTCAACAGTCGGTTCGTTATTATTCTGATAGCAGCTACACGTGTTTGCCTCAAGTAGCTTCAGGACGTCTCTGAGAAGACAAAGAAAGAATAATACTCCTGTGCCAGATCTTCTTCTTCTTCTGTGTTAAATTTTTCTTATTCTTATTCGGACACTCTAAGATGTCTACTAGAATATTTTGAAAGAAAGCAGTGGTCTGCTTCATGTTATTTGCATCTCCATAGAGTCTTTCCGAAAATGGTACTGGTGACGGCTATATATGCTTTCTATGTTCTCAATTGCTGGGCATCTTTGAAGCAGATGTTCAGCAGTCATTTTTTCAGTGCCACATTCACACTCATCGGTAGTCCCTATCTTTATCTTTGGTGAATAGATGATATCCGAATATGTTGTGGCCCGTGCGGAGTCTGAGCTTTATCATTTGTTCTCTTCTGCTGAGCTGGTAGTATGCATCATTTTATGTGTGTCCTGGATGCCCTGCATCCCAGATGTTTCTGTATCTGGTTCTGATACAACTCTTTGCCTCTTCGAACGTTATGCTTCTGTCAGGTTGAGGTAGCTTTTCAGTGTTCACTTCGTAAGTCATGCTAAATCGTCTTCTTCCTCGTTCGCCTTCAGACTTCCACATTTATGACTCTAATGAAGGCAGTAGTCAACTCAAGGTTCCCGACATCTCCAAACAGTTTTTCGTTGACAGAAGTGGGTTGTTGTCATATGCTACTCCGTTCATTACTGTAGGTTGGGCAATACTGCAGGAGGTGTTCGACCGTCATCGGGCTGGTACCGCAGGTGCAGAGATCTGTTGCACCAATCTTGTATTTGTGGTATAGAATGATAAATCTGCAGCCCGGTCGCCAGGACGACGTCCAATCTTTTCGAGGTCCATGAACAAGCCCATAGCTTCAACCTGAACTCAGCATCCTCTGCAGCTTCCCCAAACGCATTTAACCTGTATAAAAGCATTCACGCGCTCTAATAACGGTGTTTTATGCAGCAACTTGTTTCAGATGGCGAGGTTATCAGTCGGCGTTGTAAATGGTTCTATTAGTTGAAAACAATCAAATTCTTGCACCAGTGGAAGCTTTTACATTGTTGCAAACAAACACGGTAATGATAAATAAATCATAACAAAGTCATAAGTCATAACATTACCTTTTACCCTCTTTTTATAACTTACTTACTTACTTAGTCGTTCCCCTTCTACCGTGAGGTGTAGAGGTTTGGAAGAGAGAGCGCCAGACTATCCTATCGGCTGTCTTCCTCCTGGCCTGGTTCCATTCTAGTCCTCGATCCTTCAAAGAATGTCTAATGTTGTCCTCCCAGCGGACTCTGGGTCGTCCTCGGGGTCTGGATCCTTGGCTCTTTGTTTCCCATGCTTGTCGTGTTATCCGATCTTCTCCCATTCTGCAGACATGACCAAACCATCTTAATTGGGACTGTTCTACTTGGGTCTGCAGGGGGTAGGATTTAAGGCCTTGACGTATCGTCTGGTTGCGTACCATGTCTCTTCTTGTTACTTCAACCACCTTCCTCAGATACCTCATTTCTGAGGTTTGGATCTGGCTTTTATGGGTTGTAGTCATTGCCCATGACTCGCATCCGTATGTCAAGACTGGGACATAGGTGGAGCGGTATACAGCCATCTTCGTTTTCTTACCAACCTCTCTCTTGCTGAGGAATCCTCGATTTATGGCCTGAAAAAGTCTCCCAGCTGCTGCTTCTCGAGTGGCCAACTCTTCTTTGATGCCTCCCTTTCGGTCTATAATAGCTCCGAGGTATTTAAAGTGGTCGACCTGCTCCAGGACCTGCTCTCCCAGCTTAATCTGATGTTTTCTTTCTTCTCGTGATATCACCATGGATTTTGTTTTAGAGCTGCTTATGACCATCCCTCTCTTCTCCAGCTCTTCCTTCCAGATTTGCAGGTTGGATTGGAGATGTGCCTCTGATTTAGCAATCAGGGCAACATCATCAGCAAATGCCAGCTCCGAAATATAGACCTGTCTCATCTTCCAGTACCCCACTGAATACTTTCTTGTTCTCTCCTTACATGCCTTGATGACATCGTCCATAAGGAGTATGAAGAGGTAAGGTGATAGGATATCACCTTGTCTTACACCAGTGGTGGTCCTGAACTCTTCCGACTTATGGTTTGCTGTCTTCACTTTTTATAACTACAGTGATAAATAAATAACAATATAACGTGATGTCACAAAAAAGTAGTATTGAAACAATAAAATAATATTACATAACAATACGTGTGCTTGGTCCATGACAGCAGCATAACTGAGTGAACTATAGATATTCACATATGAGAGATATGAGAAGAGAGAAGTAGAGAGAGAGAGAGAGAGAGAGAGAGAGAGAGAGAGAATGAGGGACGGAGAAAGAGAAATAAAAAGATAAAAAATTTAACATCACTTCTACTTTTCCATTTTCAGCGCTCAAGTGCAACTCTGACCCTGTAGTGACCAGGTTCCTTGTGGATGCTGGTGCGGGCTTTGATTGTGCTAGCAAGGTAAATTCGATGTAGGGCGTTTTGTGTTTTATTTCACGGATTTCAGGATAGCGAATAAATAGGTATTCATCATTGAATACCCTCTCGGACACCATTTCTTCTTCTTCCTCGTGTCGCCTTCAGACTTCTATATTAATGACTAATAAAGGTAGTCACCAGCTCAAGGTTTTCTTGGGTTGAACCCCCACCTCATTGAGTCCTATTTGTAATGCGGTTAGCGTTGCACTATGTTGTGCCGGATCTCCCATTCTCCAGAACAGCCTTTCTCAACCTGTCTTATCCTGGATCACCCTTGAAATAATGGTCAGGTCTCATGGAACCCCTGCATACAAATGATTATTTCTACAGCCAATAGTACCTTAGCGTGATCAGTAAGATGTAAATATAATAATCCAATAAAAATTGATAATGCTGTTTTGAGTAGCTAACGAATTTGTTTATGGATCTGTATAATTTTGCCGGGGTTACTAGGCCACTGCCCACCAATGCGAGCACTAACAGCGCCCGGCTACCAAAGTTTTAAACAACGACGTTCATAAATATTTCTTTTCAATCAAGATCTCTTGTGGAACCCCTAGTGATCTCTCATGGATCCCTAGGGTTCCTAGGAGCCCTGGTTGAGAAACCCTACTCTAAAAACTGAAAGCTGTTTGAACAAATAATCCAGTTCTACGTTAAACCCGAAAGACGGTAAACTATGCTTGAGTAGAAGGAAGCCAGATAAAACTCTGGTGGAAGTTCCTAGAGATTCTGACGTGCACATCGATAGTCAAACTCAGGTATAGGGACGAAAGACTAATCAAACCATCTAGTAGCTTGTCCTCCTTACTTCAATGTCCAATCTCACGACTTGTCACGAGTGGAGAAGAGAGTTTGTCTGAGACACGACAAAAGTCTGAGTGAGGAGTAAGGAATAAAGGAAAGTCTGAAATAGCGAATGTGAATGTTGAGTGGAAGTCTGACAGTCTGGCGTACAAAGATGATAAATACTCTTTTACCCCGCCCCCGGACTTTCTTAGATGTCGACTCCCCTCACCCTCTCTTTCTCACCTATTAACAAATGAATAGCTATATGAAGTGAGGGACTGATACACCAAATGGTTTTCACATTCAACAATCACAGATGTGAAAGTAGGAAGAAATTTTTGATCCGCTGCTAAATAGTTTTCTATGTTTATTGTTGTATAAAATATATATGTCAAAATATTAATATAAATGCGCGATGGCAGGATTACAATCAATCCCACCAAAAGTATGATTACACTATCAATAAACCCAAGAATAACAAAATACAACCACAACCAGATTTTGGTTAATAATCCAAAATGGCAACCAAAGTTGTACACAAGAAATCCCCGAATTAAACCAATAGAAAAAAAAACCACTGGGTACTAGAAATAATAAACACCAAATTCTAATCTGTATCCCCGTCCTACAGTCCCCAGCCTCATATAGAGACGACTGTGATCCAGGCTTACACAAAAAAACACCCTACAGCAAAAGACCACACCACTAAAATAAAAACCCTCAAAAATCTCAACAATACTGTAGAGGAACACAACCTCTTCTAGCACAACCAGTACTTCTGGGAAGATTAATTAATGTCCGCCACACGTCCTTGAGATAAAGTCCTTGTCTGCCAGTGAGGTAAAATCCTGGACTTGAACCAATGATCTAGTAAAATCTTTGCCTTTCCGTCGAGGTGAGAATTTCAGATAAGTCCAAGGGTGACGAGGACAGTGGAAATATATATGTCAGTGTGAGTCAAATGATAATTAACCCTGATATCCCGTGGGTTGAATGAGTCCAAACTCAGGTTTGCGCAAGCGGTGCGCCTTAATATACCCGAGAGAACCGGCCAGTTCAATTGTGACTGGGCGTATCGTGAACAGGGCCCACATGTCTGCAACGAAGACAGGATGGGCGGTCTATTCTAAAGTTTGGTGAGCTTGAATGTCGGTGGTCTCAGAGGTTTAGCAGCTACAGGAGTATAGGGTACCACCAGCTGGGTACTCAACTCTGCCTTCCTGATAATGGGTTTTAGGATTTATCCAAAAACAGATCTCAACTCGAGAACTCGGTCAAAGAGATGATACCAGATCTTTGACGAAATGCTGGTTTCTAGGTTCCCACATCGGTGGTGTGTAGAAGTTTGCCTTCTCCGCTGTGAAGATACAATAAATACAAGCCAAACGCTAGTCGCCTAAATTTAGGGTCGACTAGCTAATAACACGTATACATCGAGACAAATACTTTTTACAAACAATCGACAACCCCAAGCTCCCCTTTTACCAAGTTATCTTGGAGCGTCAAACCGGTTTGTACTGGCTGATTAAGCACATTCACGTCCGTCCCTCATTGTCTTGTTATCAGCCAATGGATGACCACGCAACACGCTGGGGGTCGGGTCAGCGCTTTGCTCGCACACTGAAGTTACGTCTAAGGCTTAATTGTAAACAATTCACGGGTCTGGCAGACCAGCGACGTGAGGCGTCTATCCTCCAAAACCCCATCTGGGGTTACACAACAATAAAGTCAATATTTACAAGCATGGCCCCCCAAACCATGACTTATCCGGAAACTCATAAGTATCCCGTCATACAAATGATCTGTATAAGTCGTCAGGTACGCACACCTTTATACATCTCTCAAGGAACTCATTGCAATTAAAAAAATGGAGTTTACAGTTGCATTAACAAAATTTATATAAACACACACTCACTGTCCCTTGAATACAATTATTAAAGGTCCCGTCTATGTAGTTTTAGTGGTACTTAGCGAACTTAAGATTAATCCACTTTCCCTCTATGAAATGAAATAGAAAAATTTACTGCTATACGAGTTCGCCCCCTGAGAATTGATTAGTGATAGCTTCTGCCTACACAAACTTAAATAAAATTAGCGCTCTTACCATGATGCCCAGAAATCCACTACACCAACAGTAGCTGGTCCAATCAGCCAAATAATTATGACACGTCTACTCTACTATAGTTCCTGGAGCATTAAGTGCCAGACAACTAAAGAGTTCAGATTTTATAGTACTCTCAGGCCACATGAGTTCAGCCACCTGCGATTCCGAGTAACTCTTTCGACTGGGTTGCACATAACGTGACGCAACAACTACGGGACCTCGGAGAACAAGTTTCCTTTCCCGTGTTCCATTAACAAAAACCAAGCCAAAAGAGAGAGACCGCCTTTGCTGGCGTAATCGGGTCTACCCGTGGACACACGAAAGGCGATGGCTTTCCCTGGTGTCAAAGGCCATGGAAGGTTTGCCGCTCTACTCCCAGAAACCGAGTGCCAGGTTTTAACTCGTGGTCAAAGAACTCTAAGAAATGTGCCGCATATTGCGACAGAGAGTCCTGGACGCGTCAAAAACTTCTACTGCGACATTAAAGGACAAAGTCAGTGAACGTGTCCTATTTAAAGTGACAGGCCAGTTACCCCACTTTACACTACTGGAGACTGAAAAGAAATTAAATGGGCGGGCCAAAAATCAAAAAGAATTTAGGGGGTTGCCTAAGCTGTACCCTAGTGCCCAAAATTTATAACCCATCGTCACATGACTCAAGGAGACATTTTCTCGGGGACGCGCTCTCATTGTCTACAATGAATGAAGAGGATACTTCTATACAACTAATCTAGTGCCTGTAATTCATGTATTCCAACACAGCTATTAAAGACGGTTTAAGATCCTCTATTCGGGAGATTTTGGACGCGGTCAAGAGAAATTAGTCTTTATTGTTGACTTATCATTTTGCGTATATGAAAATCTCAAGATTGGGCACCTGAAATGTTGGAATACTAAACGACGCAGGAGAAACTGAAATAGTGACAGTAGAAATGAGTAAGTATAAAACTCAAACCCTTGAGACTGCTAGAAATAAGACTATATGAAATATAAAAGAACAAAATAGGATAGTAGGTTCAAACAGAAGTAAAATCCAGAGGTTACACAGCTAAGCGTCTCTGAAATGTTAGAAGACACAAGATATAGACCAGCATGGCTACAGGTAATACCCGACCGTCATCAAGGTACTGTTAACAAAATTAGAGTTAAAGATTCCTGAACCGTAGAAATGGAATGTCAGGGCCCTAATGCAGCGCGGAAAATTAAATAGATTATATGGAGCTAGAAATTGAAGGTTGAATTTAATTTTTCAGGATTATGTGAAATACGATATAAAGGAGCAGCTTAAATATATTTGAACGCAAGTCACTGTGAAGGAAATAAATATGAAAGAGACATTTAGATGCATAAAAGCAAGAAAAGCGGAGGAATTTTGTGCAATATCGCTTATCTAGATCGATTGACAGATTATTGGATATTTCTTTTATACAAGTGTACGCACAAACAGCAGATAATACAGAAGAAGTAATTAACATATTCCACGGAGAACGTGCCCTGGCTATGGCACAGTGAAAATTAATGAGTCATACATAGTTCGTGGAAACGTCATTGAAGAAGTTGGTAATAACAAATGGAAAAAGTGACTGATGGTTATTATCATAGAAGGAAGACATGAGACAGGTGTCTCTTGTTACCATTTCTTTTCAAAATAGCAATAGATTAGATTCCAGAAATAGCATCTTAAGAAGATTGGACAGCAACGTCGAAATAAGAATGCAAAGGGAAGAGTAGCTTTCGCTAAAACTGGGAAATAAATATAAATTAAGTACATCAAGTCCAACACAGAAGTAAGCACCTTCAGCTGAAATATAAAGGAGTTCTAGTTTATAATTCTGAAACATGGGGAACAAAGAATAAACAGACAATCACGATATTACAATCTTTCATAAATGGGTTCTTGAGCAAAAAGAGTAAGCCAGGCAGCCCTTGTTCTGAAATCCTCAAGTTACAACAAAGAAACCGAAAAGAACACAGAGAAGGAAACTGGATACATATAAGGTAGGGAACAAGACGACACTGACAGACCTTCCACGGGTGGCACAGAAAAAAGAGGATTGGTGTTTGATTTGGTTTTAAGGACTGTTTTCATTACACACATACAACTCCATCAGGGGTCTGAACTCCTTCCTTAGATCACGCAAGAAGGATCTCAGCACAGTGCACGAACTCCGTAGCATCGGAGATAATCCCAATGTGTGTATAAATTGAATCACAAATTCTATAAATATCTCTGTGGTGGGTAGGTTTCTAATTTTTAAGTTTTGCTAGGACAGCGGCCTTATGGCCTACTCTTTACAATTTCCAACTACTGTGGGATTTTTAACGTGCGCAACGTGGCTACGGGACGTCTAATATTTTTTCACCCGTATCTGAGAAGTCTAGGCATCCGATCTCACTACTTAGGAGACCAGGGGGGAGTATGACATCATTAGGACCACTAATTCTGAAAAAAAAAAAACATTTCAATAAATTATATTTCCTCTACTGAGAATCGAACTCGGTACCTTTAGAATTCGAATGGGACGCCATACCTCTTTGCCTCTTTGACCTCTCCCCCCCCCTCCCTCCCCGAGCATTAGTGTAATATGTTGAAGGCCTATGATCCACATGGAGCTGAAAGGTGAAGACGACCATGATAACGCTTGTCTTGTTTTGGCAGAAGGAGATTGAGCAGATCCTTGACCTTGGTGCCCTTCCTTCACGTATCATCTATGCCAACACATGCAAACAGAGGGACTACATCACGTTCGCCGCCAGAAACAATGTTGACCTTATGACATTTGACGGCTTCCACGAACTAGTCAAGATCAAGGAATGTTTTCCTAGCGCCAGGTGAGATCATGTCCACACTGTTTATTTGTGTTTACACTGACAGTAATGTAATAAACTAAATGGCTTTGACAGTCAAATATGCATTCTACGTTTTATTTGTTTTTATTTTATAGTAATTATAATAACCCCTTCAGTCATAACTGACTATAGGAATGCGCCTCTGAGGTGACATCTCTCAGCTACCTTTTTTTTCCAGGTGTGCCTATCGACGTTTTATCCTCTCTACTGCTTGCTGTGAGAGCTTTTTTACACCCAATCTGAGGTGGCGCCGTAGAAAGCGATCGGCATCTTCATCGTCCCAGGTTGCTGGATTATGTCCAGTGCTCTCATGTTTCTCTTGCATACATCTTTGAACCTCTGCTGCGGTCGTCCAACTGTTCTTTTCCCATCTGCTAGTTGTCCGTAGAAGATATCTTTCGGGATGCGACCATCTTCCATGCGACAGTATATACATGCTTTGAAGGCCACCACGTAACAACACCTCGACATTTGTTACTTTGTCCTTTCATGAAATACCCAGGATGTGACGTAGACACCGTAGATTTTATAGTGCACAGAAATTACTGAACTGAAAAATTGCGACATTTGTTATTATCACCAGCACCATTACAAGAGAGACTGAAATAGTATATGCTGTGGTAATGTGGGATGTTATAAATATTTATAGGGGACTTAGTGTACTGACTGAGATCAGCTGTGAAGGTATCTGTATCTAATAAGTGTGGTGTCTTACAGATGACCTTACTTGCTACCACATTTATACCTCAGTCAGAATTATTCTGGAATATTGTGATGACTGCGTTGAATGTCTAGGGTTATGAAAATGATGAAGTGTAAGTCACAACAACAACAGACAGATAAACAATTTAATTTATTCCACAACACTTTACAACACTGTGACACTCACACACATAAAACACTCTATAAGACTATCTTAAATGAGTCAAGTGTTAAAGGTTAAAAATATATGTATTAATTCCTTTCAATAATAGATATCCTGATTCAACTACACAGTGAACCAGGAATCACAATCAAATGTAATTACAATTTATATGTACACAATTTATAGTTATGATTTTGTATTGACATATTTTATTGTTATTATCCTAGGTGTGTAAGTTGTGAAGTGGTACTATGAGGTAATACTGGCTTGTTCAAGCTTGGTTGTTGTTTTTCATCATGACTTCAAGTGTTTGCTTATGGAGGAAATAGTATTGGGAAAAGTTCACAGTTCCTGTCAATTGAAACAATTTATTGTCCCTCTGTGTTTAATATAATGTCAATTTTAGAGGGGGGGGGGCGCACATAATGTTGAGCTGCTCTGGCCACAGAAGCTTATCTTTCGTGATGGCGGCAGGAAAAGACTCCTCTGCTCGATTGCTTCACTGGGTTCTGGAGACACCTCACTGGTCGCTATCTGGACCAAGGAGTATGCTGTCAGCCTCTGGATTCAGCAAAACTCAGACCAGGTGCTGCTTCAATAATTTAGGACCACGGTCCCACAATTCATAGAAATAATACACAAATACGTTGACTGGCGATGAATATGGCACAAAATCCGATCTGCCGCTGTCCCAGGCTTTTATTTAGAAAAAATATAAGCTGGTTCTCAACGCACTGTTTCTGAGTAAGTTTATTTTAAAATGTGGCACTGAACTGACGCTCCTAATTGACTATATTGGCGGGTCTAACCAATCGGCCCATGTTTACACAGCTTTTCAAAAAAAGTACCCCTACTACCGTTTCTCCTAACAACAAAAAATTAGTATTTGTAGTCCGACTAATCGTGTTTAGCCTTACATATCATTCCCGCAAATCAAATTGGATTTAACATGGTGACCTATTTCCCGTAAAATGGTGGTTTTAAAACATGCCACTGTGCGATTATTATTTGGTGTTGTCTGACACCCTCACCATTTTCTTTTGGCTATAATTTGTTAATTCCTAGACTATTTGCGTAACACTTAACATATTCTTTGTCAGCAAGTCCTAAGGAACCCAAATATATAAGTTTTAAGGGAGCTAAGTGGCGGCGTTCAAAATATGTATTTTCTTCTAGGATAGTCGTGCTGTTACCACCTCCTCACTTCCAAACTTTCTGGTGTCTGCTGTACTGTCAGGCTTTCAAACGTAAACCAGTATAATGTCATGTTTCCTAATAAGCATTTTACAGGTTTTTAAAACTGACTCTCGTATGGGTAGTGTTTTTTATCACTGTCTATTTGAAAAAAAAAGCTAGTGCTTCATGCCTTTCGCTTTGGGGGTGGCATTAATTGTATATCGCGAGACGCGTGTTAGTGTTGCCGGCGTTCCTGCGTTCAGCCCTCTCTCTCTCAATCCTAAGTCCATCTGTCTTTTCATTACGCAGTGTATAAAATGAAATTAATGCTAGTATTAATTTAGGTCATTAATCAGCTTGCGTATCTCAAGGTTTTCTTAGAAATGCAGTACACGTTTTATTGTTTTGTTGAAACGCGTGTATGCTGCTATAGGCTTTACTATCAACGTGGAAACGTTACAATTTGCAGACGAAGTAGAAAAAAAGGAGGATCTCGAGTACAGTCATTGTGACAGCACTGTGCTTTTACCATTTCTCTTTCCTTTTATCGAATTTATGTGTTAGGCTTTACATTTACCTTTTAATTTATATATGTGTATTTAGAATGTCTCACGACATATGCACATCAGAAATTCTATTTCAAGCACTTCTTCGTGCCAGTTTAATTATAATTTAAGATCTAGTCTCTTTCCTCGTGTTTCTCATTAATTATCCACAACAGTTTTTGTCTTACACCTATATTTTACTTTTTAAATGGAAAATGTAATTAGAACTACAAAGAAATAATACATGTTTTGATTGCGTAGGTCCATGTTTTACCCTCTCTGGATTAGATATATTTCATTAAATGTATTATTATGAAGCAGTAAACAGCATAAGTTACGAACATGGATTGAAAATTAGCATTTAGAAAACAGAGACTATGATAATTCTCAAAACAGACGATAAGCCAACATTTAAAATAAGCATAAATGGGAAAATCCTGGATCAAGTCAAGCGTTTCTCCTATCTTGGTCATATAATAACAGAAGATGGCAGATGTGAAACAGCAATCAAGAAGAGAATAGAAATGGTCAAGGCTATATTCAACAACATGAGACAAATACTAACATCTAAACAAGTAATCCATTAATTAAAACTGAGAATCATCACGTGATATATATATATATATATATATATATATATATATATATATATATATATATATATATATATATTATATATACATATATATATATATATATATATATATATATATATATATATATATATATATATATATGCTTCATTACTGTATAGTGTAGAAACATGGACAATTAACAGGAAACTGAAAGAAAGAATTGAGACTCTCGAGATGCGGATATATAGAATAATGTGGTGCATCTCATGGAGGATGGAGGGAGAAGAAAACAAATAAAGAAGTCCTAGAAATTCTAGGTATGAAAAGATAATGAATGAAGGAGTTCAATATTAGGCAGCTAAAATATTTTGACTACATAAAAAGACACAGGACCTTGCAGATTACCATTATAGAAGGAAAAGTTGAAGGTAAACATTCAAGGGGAAGACAGTACCACAAGTGGAAAATAACATCAAGAGATGAACAGGAAAGAGTCTCCCAGAGTGCATCTTCAAAACAAGAGACAGAAAACGTTGGAGATCCATTGCAGGCAACTTTCGTTGCGAAGATGGCAGCTGATTATTATTATACTTACTTAGTCGTTCCCCTTCTACCGTGAGGTGTAGAGGTTTGGAAGAGAGAGCTCCAGACTATCCTATCGGCTGTCTTCCTCCTGGCCTGGTTCCATTCTAGTCCTCAGTCCTTCACAGATTGTCTAATGTTGTCCTCCCAGCGGACTCTGGGTCGTCCTGGGGGTCTGGATCCCTGGCTCTTTGTTTCCCATGCTTGTCGCGGTAGCCGATCTTTTCCCATTCTGCAGACATGGCCAAACCATCTTAATTGGGGCAGTTCTACTTGGGTCTGCGGGGGGTGGGATTTTAGTCCTTGACGTATCGTCGGGTTGCGGGCCATGTCTCTTCTTGTTACTTCAACCACCTTCCTCAGATACCTCATTTCTAAGGTTTGGATCTGGCTTTTGTGGGTTGTAGTCATTGCCCATGACTCGCCTCCATGTGTCAAGACTGGGACATAGGTGGAGCGGTGTTATGATTAAAATTCATAACAGGTGTGTATTTGATAACTTAGCTCAGTGTGGCTCTGTGTTTGTTTATTCTTGCACGGGTCATTGGAAAAGACGGGTGAGCTTCATTAAGTCGTCATGCATGGCGGGGTCTCGTGAGACAGGTTTCTAATGGGAGAGAAGGGGCGAGAGAGCTATGGTGTTTTTCATGCCGAGTGGACGTATTGTGTTTGAGCTCCTGAGATATTTATGATTGTGTGGTTGATTCATTTATGATACCAATTTCTGTACTCCAAGATTCTTTGTGAGGGGTACTAGATATCTGCATGTGCAAGAAAATATATATTTCTTTGAACTGAGTAAATAAATATGTAGAAAACTGTCGGGGACAGTACCACAAGTGGAAAATAACATCAAGAGATGAACAGGAAAGTCTCCCAGAGTGCTTCTTCAAAGCGACTGACGCTACAGATCTTTACATGACGATACATTTTATGCCATGCGATGTAATGGCTGTCAGGTTGTTACCTGTGGAGCTATGTTTTGTACAATAAACATTGTTTGATTGTCCACTCGGCCTTGGTGGTGATATTAAGTATTTTGGAGCTCGCTAGCTGTGTTCTGTGTCTACCATGTCTACCCTTAGGTAATATTGGCTAGAGTAGCAAGACGTCTACTCCGACTGTACTAATCAAATAACGACCTGTAACAAGCGGTATACAGCCATATTCGTTTTCTTACCAACCTCTCTCTTGCTGAAAAATCCTCGATTTATGGCCTGAAAAAGTCTCCTAGCTGCTGCTTTTCGAGTGGCAATTCGTCTTTGATGCCTCTCTTTCGGTCTATAATAGCTCCGAGGTATTTAAAGTGGTCGACCTGCTCCATGACCTGTTCTCCCAGCTTAATCTGGTGTCTTCTTTCTTCTCGTGATATCACCATGGATTTTGATTTAGAGCTGCTTATGACCATCCCTCTCTTCTCCAGCTCTTCCTTCCAGATTTGCAGGTTGGATTGGAGATGTGCCTCTGATTTAGCAACCAGGGCAACATCATCAGCAAATGCCAGCTCTGGAATACAGACCTGTCTCATCTTCCAGTACCCCACTTAATACTTTCTTGTTCTCTCCTTACATGCCTTGATGACATCGTCCATGAGGAGTATGAAAAGATAAGGTGACAGGATATCACCTTGTCTTACACCAGTGGTGGTCCTGAACTCTTCTGACTTATGGTTTGCTGTCCTAACATAATTTCTGCAAGACTTGTAGAAGCTCTGTATAGCATGAATCAGAGGTGCTGGAATGTTCTTCCTTGCCAAACAGTCCCAAATTTTGCTCCAGTGGACCCTGTCAAACGCCTTTTCGAGATCTATGAAACAACGATGGATCTCACTCTTAAGCTCAAGGGCCTTTTCACTCAGCTGTCTGAGTGTGAAGATTAGGTCTTGAGTACTTCGGTTTGCTCGGAATCCGCACTGGACCTCATCCAATTGTGGCGCATCTAGGCGTCGGAGTCTCTGCTCTAGGATTCTAGAGTAGATTTTACCAGGGACACTGAGAAGGGATTTGTTTCTATGGTTTCCACATTGTCGATCGTCACCCTTTTTGAAAATTGGTGTTATGATGGCAATCTCCCAATCCTTTGGTATGGTCTTGTTGCACCACGCTGCCTGTAGGACCCTTAAGAGTAATAGGTCACCTGATGCTCCCATGTACTTAACCATTTCTGGTGTTATACCATCATACCCTGCTGCTTTGCCCATCTTGATTTTCTCCAGTGCTGCCTTCAGTTCTTCCATCTTTATGTCATCTTCACCATCATTGGTTTTCTCTTCTGTGCTAGTGGTTATCATTTCTGATGCTTGACCTTGCTCACCATCCAGGAGTTCTGAGAAATAGTCTTTCCATCATTCCATTATTTCCTTCGGGGCAGTAAGCAATTTGCCTTGCTTGTCCTTTTATAAATTTAAGAGGGCACTGTTTTTCCGTCCTCGTGTTCTTTAGGGTCTTATAGAACAATTTCTGGTTTTCTTGCGCATCTTTTCCTAGCTTTTCTCCAAATTCTTCCCATGACTTCTGTTTTGCTGCTAGCACCTTGTTCTTTGCTTCTGTTCTGAGTGTCACATATTCTCTATATTTCTCCATTTGTCCTGTTGTGTTTTTAGCTCCTAAGTATTGTTTCCATGCCATTTTCTTCTCTCTTATTTTCTCTTTGACTTCATCTGTCCACCAAGGTGTCCTCTTTCTCTTGTTCCCAAGTCGGACTTCACCACATGCTTCTGCAGTAGCTGTTTTTAATGATGTCCTTGAATTTAAGCCAGAGAGTTTCCAAGTTATCAGGTTGTTCTTCTGTGTTGTTCACCGCTGCAGCAATAAGCCCCGGATATCAGGTCTTAATTTCTGGCTTTCTCAGCATATAGGTGTAGCGGGGTGACTGTTTTTTTTCATTTATAATTATTTCCTTTCTCCTTTTCTTTTGTTTTAGTCCATGTCTAAGTCTGTTGTAATTTTATTCTGGCTTATAGCTCGCCAGAGCTGGTTATTTCTTAGACCCTGTCTGTGGGATTGGTTCTTTCTTTCCTTCTACAGGTGTTGGGCGATGGAGAGCATTAGTGGTTATTTAATGTGAACTCTGACAGTGACATCTACGTTATCCAACCATTAATAAATTTTCAACAGCCTGGTCCTTAAAGATTAATTTTATTCAACAGCAAACTAGTCAAAGCAGTGGCAACCAATGTACAACAATTAGGCATTTGGCACATCATATAAATCTTAGATATTTTTCTTCTCATGCAGAATACAATACAAGATGCTCATAAAAATTGGTCAAATAGTGTCAAACATATTCTGGCAGACGCTGGAGCTGGGTTGGCCGTGTCCTCAGAAGAGACACCGATGCCATCAGAAGAACAGCAATGCTTTGGACCCCTGAAGGAAAACGAAAGAGAGGCCGACCAAAAACAACCTGGCGGAGGACTGTGGAGGCTAAGATGCAAAGAACGAACCAGAGTTGGGGCACCGTACGAAGGATGGCCGCCGACCGAGCAAAGTGGAATCAATTTGTTGTTGCCCTACAAGACGCTACTTGGCGTGATGGACACTGACTTTGGTTCAATTTTCGACTGCCGGGTTAATTTCGTAGTGGCTTGAGCTGGCTACGTTTTCATTGGTTCGGAGCTTATTCTATTTGATAAATTATTGGTCAAACATCACGTTCTTATGGCATGATGCAACTGTCCCTACTTGCGTCATTACATTTCTATGCCAACTGCCACCGAATTAGTCACGTGGCTTGTTGCCAAAAATTTACGTAGTTAGCTACACCTTGCTCTACCCTGGTCTTAGCTGTCTGGGGTATTTTTATATTTGTTAAAAAGTCTGTTTGCTTTTTTATAATGACTAATGATAGTTTTATTCTCATTATAACCAGCTTCCAGCATGAATAAATGCTGACGGTGGTAGTTCATACGGCCACATAGGTCTTAATGCTCATTTCTCCTGTTCGTTTACTTATTTCTTGCGTGATGTTGGGCAGTTCCTAGGCTGAGGAACTCTTTCAGTTGTTCTTTTGATTGTAAGCAGGTAGTGATCACTTCCAATCTCTGGCCCCCTCCAGACTCTAGCATCCCGGACATATTTGAATGAGCTCCTCCTAACAATGGCATAGTCGATCACTGACTTCTCATTCTTTGTTGGTTCACATCTAGTGTATGTGTATGCGCTTATGGGGGAACTTTGTGTTTGTAAAGATCAGATTCTGCTCACTGCAGAATCTAAGGAGTCGCTTTCCATTGTCGTTGAGAGTATCTTCTCCATATCTTCCGATAACTCCACTCCATCTAGCATGGTCATTTCCAACTCTGGCATTGAAATCTCCGATCATGATAATTTCATCTAGGCAGTCATCCACCGCCCTTTGAAGCAGCTCGAAGAATTCCCCTTGACCTCAGCTCTCTCATCCTCATTTGGTCCATACACTGTGACCAGGTTGACTATGGTTTCTCCTTCTTTTAGTTTTACTACCATAATGCACTCCGAGACAAGTTCCATCCCGTGATACTATCTTTTTGGTTTTTGGCCACAATGCAACCCACGCCTCCTTTAACCCTTTCAGATGTGGGTACACCACTGTAGAGCAGCGTGTTGCCATCGAGATCCATGACTCCTTGTCCTTTTTTCTTTGTTTCCGTTATAGCCAGGATTTCTAGTTTTGCTTTCCTCATCTCTTCCACCAGCTCCTCTTCTTTCCCATTTATACTTCTTATGTTCCAAGTTCCATGAGTCGTAGTCCGTGGTCCGTTCCAGTTCGTCGCCTTTAGAATCAGTCCGGTTTTCTCTCTTGTAGTTCTCATAATCAAAAGTTTAAAGCAAACAGGTGATTGGCCTGTTGTGCCTTTGCATGGTAGAGGAGCTGCCTCCTTACGGCCTCCGTGCAGGCCGCCCTCCTCCTTTCTCAGCCGGGCTTGGGACCGGCCAAGGCGGTGTTCTGATTATTATTATTATTATTATAAGTGTTACGTATCGCTGCTACAACTTACAATCCTCAATGACATGATAACCACAGTAACTGCTACCACCTCCATCACTAGCTTACTTACTTACTTAGTCGTTCCCCTTCTACCGTGAAAGCATATTATTGTTTTATCCATATCTTTATTAATAGTTGAATTAATTTTTGCAATGTCCAATATAATTCTGAAACAGCAGCGTGGAAATCAAAAATAAGAAACACTACAAAATAGCAGTAATTATTAACTAAAACACTGAATTAGTAATACTTTATTGTGAATGTTTCTACAGACTCGTTCTTCGAATAAAGTCTAGTGACCAGTATAAGGGCAAGTACAACTTCAACAAAAAGTATGGCTGCCATGTGAGGCAATCTAGAAGTCTACTGGCTCTGGCTTGGGCCATGAAGATGAACGTCGTTGGCGTGAGGTGAATTGGATGAATTAATGAATGAATGTAGCAATGAATGAATGGAAGTATTGCTGAATGAAGGATAATTTAACGAATGAACGACCAGATGAATCAATGTATGAAAATATGCATGAATACATAGGTTGAAGAGCGTCCGACTGACAGTGGTTAGAGCTCTGGATTCTCGTGGCTAAGTTACTGGGTTCAAATCACGGTGACGTCCAGTATAACCATCTATAAATGGGTACCTGACTTTGCTCGCGAGGTAGGAATGGAAAAGGCAGGGAAGAAGTAAATTGATCACCTCACCTCTCGGAGCTGGATCAAGTGCATGAAATCTCTAACACTTTACTCCCCTACGGCAGTATCTGATATGGGACTAATGTAACCTACATAGATTGATGGACTGATTGAGTGACAGGACAGACGGACACATGACTTGGTGGAGGAAGTTTAGATGAAAAGATTATAAATGATCGGACAGATAAATAGATGGTTTACAGATCGATCAATCGATGCAATATATCCTTAAACAAATTGTCAGGCAGCAGATGGATGGATTGATGAACTGAAGAATTGCGTGAATAGATGGGTAAATGTAAGACTGAATGAAATTGCAGACGTAGAGACTGAGAAGAATCGAAAGATGAATATACTAACACTAGCAATAACTTGACGGGTTTTTAATTATAGTGTGCTGTTTCCGTTCCCAGATGAGCAGATAGAAGTACATTCTTAGAGTGTTTTTGGTTTCTTTCCATTATACAGTGTAATCAAACTGTTCATGAACACCGTCATTTGAACGCTTTTCTTTGTTGACTCTAACTATTTTCGGGAGAGCATATATAATGGAAACAATACAATTTTTCAACACGGTTGCATTCCTCAGCTGTGACCAACGTACACACGGCGAGAATTATGTTATTTTAGATTCAATTTAAAAGTTCTTTGATGACAACATTTCGTGTGAAAGTGCGTGGATTGTTTTCAAAGAGTGTTCCCTGATAATAAGTGGGTTTTTTTGTCGAGCGCTACTAATTTCGTGAAAGAAAAAATAAATAAATAAAACCAAAGTATTTGTTTTATATAACACCCACGCCCCGCAAGTTGTACACCGTGCGTTGGGCACTTTTTTTTCTGGCGCGAGTTACTATTTTGAGTGTGACCGACCGACGTAACATACATCGGTAATTATGTTAGTTGGGATGGGATAGGATGACAGGGCGGACGAGTCAAGAATCTGCACAGTTTTTTAAAGCAAATTAGTGTGAATGAATGCCTTAGATAAATAAGTGAGTCATTCAGATACGTTAAAAGACCTCACACTAGTGTAGTTCTTCGAGGAGACATAAATGAAAGGACGTCTGCTCCTTGTGGCGTGTCGCAAATGGCGCCTAATATGAGGTTGCGCATTTTACTAGTAACATCGTCTTGTAAAGCACACGTTGCCACAGAAACGACTACCCCTACACTAGCACTGAGACTTTGACTCAGACTTCCTACAAGTAGGCCAAGACTTCCTACAAGTAGGCCAAGACTTCCTACAAGTAGGCCAGCTGTTACTGTGGCCCCATACTCCGTAAGGAGCGAAATAGAGGAAGTGAATGAAAGAAAGGCCTTCATATGTTTCAAAAAATGTGGGCTATTTGAAGAATGAATGAGGTGAGATTATGTATCTTCCAAAGGTCATCACATGATATTTTTTTCTTATAACTTTTCAACCAAAACAATAACACTGGCTCTAATTGGGGGGAAAAATTATTTCACAAAAATAGAAAAAAATACCAAAAAAAAAGAGTAAATCAACCAAGTTATAGCGTCTTCAAATGAGTAATGACTTGGAACACTGTGTAGTTCTCGAGGGTCTCAGAGAAGATAAAGAAGAAACTAGATTAAAGCACCTTTAAGAAAATCGTACAACGCGACTAATATAAAGTTGTGTATGAGGCTGGCAACCGTATCATGTAAAACATATTTCCACAGAAATCACCCCTGAAAAAGCATGCGAATGCTTCGTGCAGACTTCCTTGAAGGGAGCCAGTTGTGGTAGTGGAATTCTATAGGAAGCGAAAAAGAAAATGATGATGTTTAAAGTTCACGGATAGGAAAGGATGAAATGTACAAACTACAGAAGTTATATTCGTGTACTTGCATCAAACATAACAAGTTATTTTCACTGGTCAACAAATTGACTAACAAATGTACTCTTACAGCTTCCATGTGGGCAGGATACCATTCAACGGAGACGTAAATTGTTTCGCCACGGCAATTGCAGACGCGTTTACCGTTTTCAAAATTGGACGTGATCTGGGTTTTAACATGGACATTTTGGATATCGGCGGGGGGTATCTAGGAGTGGATGAAAACAACGTTACGTTTGAAAAGGTCCCTATGTGTTTAGTAATGTCCTGGCTGTTTATTTGTTTCAATATAGACATCTATTTATGAATTAGCTTTCTTAGAATTTTGCAGATTTGAAAGTTATTAATCATGCAGTAAGACCTGGAAGGAATTATTCACCATACATAGATGTAAAAAGAGGTCTCAGACAATGTTGTATGCTGTCCCCCTGCCTATTTAATCTACAGGGAAATACAGGACTGAACATCAGAAGGTCAATAAACAACCTTAGATATGCAGATGATAGGCAGCTAAAATACTTTGGCCACATAAAAAGGCATAACACCTTGCAGAAGACCATAATAGAAGGGAAAGTTGAAGGCAAACGTGCAAGGGGAAGATGGCGCTATAACTGGGAAGATAACATCAAGAGATGGACAGGAAAGAGTCTATCTGAGTGCACCACCAAGACAAGAGACAGAAGACGTTGGAGATCAATTACAGCCAACCTTCGTTGTGGAGATGGCAGCTGATGATGAATCATGCTTCGCAATGCTGATCTGATTTTCTCTGCGCATTTTGATTCTCTCTCGAAGTAGCTAGGATCTACCTGCTTCCATCTGATACTCTTGCTCTATTCATTCACATGCTGCACGCTTCTTTGGCCTCTTTTCTCTTTCCCATACATTCTTTGTTTTTATAATTAGTTTTATTTATCCTCAGCGTTATGTCTTTCTTTCAGACATAGGCCTTACTATCTGATCTTTTGTAAACTCCATTTTTTTTTTTAAAACAAGCGAAAAACAACTGTTCGACACTGGAGGTTTTCCCACAAACTGTCTACGTAGCGAAATAGTCACGTGACGAGATAGACGTGCTAGACATTTCCGCCAACCTGAAAATATTATTAGTTGGGTTAGGCACATCCAACAGTAATCAATATTCTCTTCACCTAAACCGCAGGAACTGTCATTATTTTCTGAATTTTATGTGTTAGGTCACCAGCGTTATTTTTACCTTGTATCTAGGGTTGATTATTGGCTTTCACTTGCCATAATTCTTAAAAATGTAACAATTTATATCTTTTATTTTTTTTTAACACACATGGACAGCAGAAAGGTAATTTGACAGAGTCTGTAGATTCAGTCAGAAAGACAGAAAGATAGACGGATGGACGGACCAATAGATAAAAACAAACTTACCTTGTCACAACCCGCTTTGACAGTTAAGTGTATTTGAACACATTTTGGCTTACACTCAGCCACTACAGCCTGAAATATCACGTTCTACCTAAATAACAAGATAAACATTGTCCATATAGTGAACAAGAGAAGACAGTACACAATGCACTCCTCAAATGCTGCAAATGTTAACCAAAGAACTATGTGGTTCCGGATTGTAAAGACGCATGTATAGCATCTTTGACTTCTTCTTCTTTCATCCTTAGCCACCGACCGTCAAAGCAGTCAGTGGCCATCACGCCTGGTGGCGTCTTGTAGGGCAACAATAAATTGATTCCACTTTGCTCGGTCGGTGGCCATCCTTCATACAGTGCCCCAACTCTGGTTCATTCTTTGCATCTCAGCATACACAGTCCTCCGCCAAGTTGTTATTGGTCGGCCTCTCTTTCGTTTTCCTCCAGGGATCCATAGCATAGCTGTTCTTGTCATGGCATCGGGGTCTCTTCTGAGGACATGGCCAACCCAGCTCCAGCGTCTGCCAGCTATGATGGTGTACATGTCCTCTTGCTTGCTCCGAGTAAGCAGATCTTGGTTGGTGATTGTATTCATCCAAACAACTGGGAGAATTAGTCTTAGGCATGTTGTGTGGAAAGAGGACAATTTCGACATTTACTTCTCTGTAACTCTCCAGCATTCCGCACCATAGAGAAACACAGAAAACATACAGCTCTGATATAATCTTAATTTTGTGATTGTGCTGTACTGAGATGACTTCCAGATGTTGTTTAAACTAAAAAAGGCTGTTCTTGCTTTGTTCATTCTGTTGTTGATGTCTTTGCTTGCTCCGCCGTCTGGTGTTACTATGCATCCTAGGTATGTGAAGGTGTCTGTCTGTTCTAGTTGCTGATTCCTTACTGATATGGGCTCAGGGTTGCTCACATTGAGCGTCATGACCTCTGTCTTCTTTAGATTGATGTTCAAGCCCACCTGCTGGCTATACTTATTAAGTCTATCCGTTTTTTTCCTGGATGTGTTAATGTGAACGTGCTAGGTGTGCAATGTCATCTGCATATTCCAGATCTTCCAATGTAGAAAATGTCGTCCATCTTATTCCTCTTGGACTGCCCTCTATTGTCTGGCGCATCACCCAGTCTATAACTGTTAAAGATAGACTGGTTGATAAGGGGCATTCCTGTCGTACTCCTGTTTTCACCTCAAAGGTTAGATTGCTCTGCCCAACGCTACACGTAAAGTTGGCATAGAGGCTTTGTATGATTGACACTATGCAGCCTGGAATTCCATAAGCCCTCAGTATTTTCCATAAACTGTCCCTATGTATACTGTGAAAAGCCTTTTCAAAATCAACGAAATTAATGTACATCTCTCTTTGCCATTCTGAGCACTGCTCTATAATATTCCTGCGGGTAAATATATGATCTACACATCTTCTGTTCTTTCTAAGTCCTTCTTGTTCTTTCCTCAGTTTGTGGTCTACTGCTTTTGAAATTCTCTGTATAATTATCCTGCCTAGTATTTTGCTGGAAACTGAGAGAAGAGGGATTCCTCTCCAATTATTGCAGTCTGAAAGATCTCCCTTCTTGGGCAATTTGACAATTATTCCTTTGTTCCACTCCGTTGGTGTTGTCCCGGTTTTCCAGACTTGTGCAAATAGTGGTTTTAATAGTTCTGCTGCTAGCTCAGGGTCTGTCTTAAATAGCTCTGCATTTAAGTTATCATGGCCAGGAGCTTTTCCATTCTTTAACGCGTTGATTGCTGTGATGATTTCTTCTTTTCGTGGAATGTCTGTATTAACATCTAGATCATTTTCAGCCTCAGGAACATTCAGTCTCTGGTGGTTCCTTATTCAGAGTTTCTCTGAAATGCTCTGCCCATCTTGTTTCCTGTCCCTCTGCTGTCGTGATGCGATTTCCTTGCTTATCTCTTACTAATGTAATATTGTTTGCACCTCGTTTTCCGCTGATGATTTTAGTTATTTTGTATACTGTGCTTTGTTCATTTCTCAGTGATGCCTCTTCTACTTGTCTTGCAAGATCGTCTAGGAAATTCCGTTTGTTGGCTCGGGTTTGGCATTTAACTTCCTTGTCCAGCCGACTGTACTGTTAGCTGTATAGTGGCTTTAACCTGGGGGACTTCGCTTCTGTTTTCTTTCTTTTCATTTCCTTTCTCATCGTTAGGGTGTTTAATGTTTCTGGTGTTATCCAGTCTTGCTTCTTCCTTTCCTGGAATCCCAAGCATGATTTGCTGCTTTCCTTATATATTGTTGAAATGGTGTTGAATTTCTGGTCTATATCATGTCAATGTCTTTTCCTGACTTTTGGCAAATTGATATTGCTTCTTTATGTCTGCAAAAAAGGCTTTTCTGGTAAGGGGGTCCTTCAATTTGCTGATGTCAAACCTTTGCTGTTCCGCTGCCGCATTACCCCATTACTCTTTCATTATATGTATTGTGTGTTCCAACTTTCTCGTTGATGTCTCCCATTACTACGATAAGATCATATCTAGGTGTGTCTTCCATTTATTTCTGCAGTTGTTGATAGAATTCATCCTTGACCTCATCATCGCTGTCATTCGTTGGTGCGTAGCATTGTATTTTTTTTTTAGTGTTGGTGAATCTCCCTCTCAATCTTATTCTTATCAGTCTGTTGTTGATGGGTTTCAATTCCAGTAATTTCCTTTATATTCATGTCTGTAGAACATGGCTACACCTTAATTGTGTTGTCCATCCTCTCTTTCAGAGTAAAGTATTGTTTCTCCTGTTGCTGTTTTAACTTTTCCTGCCCCTGTCCATCTGCTCTCGCTTATCCCTAGAATGTGTAATCTATAATTTCTCAATACTGCTGTGACCTGTTTTAGTTTACCCGTCTAGTTCATTGTCCTGACATTCCAAAATCCTATTCTTGTTTCACGTTTTGCGGTCAAGACGTCCGTTTTCATGTCAGTGGCTTCCTTTCGGCTTTCACTACTGACAGTGGGAGCCGCGCTAGCGTATGGTTACGTCTCGCAGCAAAATTTGGCATTTGTTGTCGTTTACCGGAACTTCAAACCCTTTTTACATAGACAGGGGATTGTCAGCCCTATGCTGGATAACCCCCAACCTGGCGAGGACCAGGGAGTGTCGTCGCTTTAGGGACTGGCATCCTGAGCCGCCCACGCAAACCTGTCCAACTTGGCGAGAACCTTGCCAATGGCGAGGGAAAACTGTCCTCTGGCATAAAAAATAAAGGGATACTCACGTCAATGAGGGTAATCAGGGTACGCAAGCCGCCATTCCTCGTCAAGGTATTGACACCGGTGATGGCAGATCTTTGACTTAAGGCACAGTAAATGATCTAATATCTCAGTGGTAGTCTAATTACGGACCTGCGTTTATAATAAAGAGAGATCTGTGGCTTGACAGATGATAATAACGCTCGTCCTAAAATGACACCAGCATTCAGCTGCAACGGTTTTGATAAGATATTGTGAAACTATAATATTCTGTACAACAGAACATGTAAACTCAATCATTTTCTATTCAACAAGACTTGTAAACTTAATAATTTTCTATACAACAAAACTCGTAAGCTTAATAATGTTCTATACAACAAAACTCGTAAACTTAATAATTTACCATGCAACAAGACTTGACAACATTTTTTTTCTTGTTAGTCATTCTACGCAATTAACATAATTAAAGTGTGAATATTGTGTGGCACAATATTCAGAGCGGGAATCGCTTGGTGGTGGAAGACCGATAAAGTTGTGACGTCAATGTCAGGTTGGGGGGAGATAAAAACATCAGTGTCCATTAGCTAGAAATAGATAGATAGACAGACTGACAGACGAAAAGACGGACAGATAAACGGACATACAACAAAACTCGGCAAACTTAATAATTTACCATGAACAAGACTGACACATAGAATTCTACGCAATTAACGGCATTGTGTGGACGCATATTCAGATCAGACGGAGATCGATTGAACAGACCGATAAAGTTGTGACGTCAATGTCAGGTTGGGGGGAGATAAAAACATCAGTGTCCATTAGCTAGAAATAGATAGATAGACAGACTGACAGACGAAAAGACGGACAGATAAACGGACATACAGATAAATCGGCAAACGGACGGAGAGACGAACAGACTGATGGACGGATAGACAGACGGACGGATGGACGGATGGGTGGACGCATAGTTAGATAGACAGATAAGATAGATAGATAGATAGATAGATAGATAGATAGATAGATAGATAGATAGATAGATAGATAGATAGATAGATAGATATTTTATTAATCTTGCAGGTAGCTGAAGTTGTTAACAAGTCGCTTGATCAGTTTTTCCCAGCATCTGAAGGTGTCCGAGTCATTGCTGAACCCGGTCGTTACTTTGTAACAACGGCCTTCACCTTGGCTGTAAACGTCATAGCGAAAAGAGTTGTTACTAGACAAGACCAGGAAGAAGGTATATCTTAGCGATTAAATGCTGTTATTTCCTATGCTGCTTTTTTTTTTTTTTTTTTTATATTTCATTTCAAACATTTGAATAAATAAGTGTAGCGTTCTTTGTCATCTTACTGTCGCTTTTCATGTTTCCTGAATGACTTATCCGTGTGTTGTCATAAGTACAGTCATGCGCCGCATAACGTCTGTTCGGACAACGTCCGACCGCATATACGTCCGTGGTCCCGTAAGGTTATAATAGAGTTCAGACATCCCGATCGGAGAACAGGACGAAGCGGACGTAACAGCTTCCCGCACGCAACACGTGTATCTCATGTCTCTTGTACACTATAAAACGATTGCGATGCCAGGCGTATAATGGTACTGTACATATATAACCTATGAATGCTATAGCTCGTGATTTGGGCATGTCGCACTCGACAGTCACGACGATCCTTAAGAACAAAGAAAAAAATCTCCAAGCTGTTAAAGGATCGGCTCCACTGAAAGCTACAAAGCTTACGAAAATGCTAGAGGGACCTATATCAGATATGGAAAAATTGCTAATGACCTGGATTGAGGATCAAACACAGAAGCGAATCTCTATCAGCACGTTGACGATCACTGCTAAGGCATGATCATACTACAATATCGAGTTTAGTGCTAGTTTTGGGTAGTTCAAGCGCTTCAAACAACGTTTTTCGCTGCATAATGTGAAAGTGAATGGTGAGTCTGCGAGTGCTGATGCTAAGGCAGCAGAAGATTTTGTCGAAACCCTACATAAACTAATTGTAGAGGGAGGTTATTTGCCACAGCAAATTTTTAATATGGACGAAACCTCCTTATTCTGGAAACGAATGCCTGAAAGGACCTTCATCCATAAGGAGGCCAAGTCAATGCCAGGCTTTAAGGCTTTTAAAGACAGTACATTAGCTGAAATACAGTACTGTATGTGTACAGTATCTTGGCTATTTAGTCAATACAGGTACACTACAGTATCCCATATAACTTTGCTAAGTATAAAGTATGATGTTCGCACAACGTCCAAATCTCATAACGTCCTATTTCACATAACGTATCGTGAACGTAAAGCGGCGCATGACTGTAATTGTTTGTCAATAAACGCTTGTCCTTGTTTCAACGAGGAACAAGCTGTCATAAGTGGACCCATGATGATAATGTTAAAGTATTTTGAGGTTTTCATCATCGTGATCATCCTACAGCTCCTCAAGGAGCATATGCCAAGTTGAGATTGTTAAGTTTTTGTTTTGCGTTTTAAAAGTATTATCTCAGTTCTATTTAATGAAAGGCTTCGCGACTTAGTAGAGGGTTGGGATATGTATGTATGTGTGTGTGTGTGTGGGGGGGGGGGTCCTTCGTGAATGTATTTGTGAGTTAGGATGTATGTGTTTGTGTGTGTTAAAGAGAAAACTATATAGAAATAGAGAGAGAAAGAGAGAGTAAAAGACAATGTGTGTTAAAGTGAGATATAATGCTTATACAAGCCGCAAAACGTTATTTTCACGAACATATTTCTAAATATTCCTACAGATTTTCACGCAGGAAACCAGCTTGGAGAGTCAACTTCATCTTTTCAGCATTTACCCTGCAGTGCCACCAACGGCATCAAGGAAGAAGACAGTTATACTTCACACGTCACTCATGTGAGCCGTAACGGCAGTACCTATTCAGATGACGACTTGCTGCTCTATATGTACTACATTAACGATGGAATCTACGGAACTTTTGCTAACACGAAAATAGATAAAGCAGACGTATGGCCCACTGTGCTCTATGTAAGAGCTAACATCTTTGATTGATATGTGTGCTTGTGCGTATATAATGATGTGTGTGTGGACGCAGTTAAGAGCCTACATTTACATTTATGTGTGTGTGTTTATGGTACTTTTTCTCTTTTCCAGACTTTACCAAGGAATGTGCATATTACCTCTGTAGCAGTGTCAATATCTGCTTTGATGGCCTTAGATGGAATGCCATTTGGATCAGCCGATTTTCTATCTCTTAGAAATTATTTGGCTTTTTTTATTTCTTCCGTAGTCGGTCTTTCGCAGCTTGCTTGTAGCCCCTTTTCTGCAGCCTTGATGTTTGGGGAATTTTGTGGAGCTGGCTTGCTGAGAAGCTCCTCAAAATTTTCTGTCTACTTCTTCGTTTGTTCTTGTATATTGCCAACCTGTTGTTCATTCTTATCTTTGATGCGGCCATTTACTTGCTTCTTTTTACCTCTTTGTTTACTTCTGTATACACATCTTTAGCCTTCGTTTTGGAACGTCTGGTCTTGCTTCTTTAAAATCAGCTTTCTGGTTGTGTGATTATATTTGTTATCTTTTATCTTATTAATGGTGTCTGCTGTTTTTCCTGTTTTGATCTTGCGTTCTATTTTTCCCAGTATTTTTTCACATATGGTATCCTACATAGTTTTGATCTAATACCAGTGGTCTTCTGAATTCATGACATCTTCCAGCTGTTGGAGCACTTGGTATTTTGTGGATATTCTTACCGCATATCTTTCACTTGTTTCTTGGTTCATTAGATATCCTACATTAACCTGTTGTATGTAGCTATCTACTGTTGAATATTTCTTGAGTTTCATGTTCATTTTGTCTAGCAGAAAAAATATTTGATGCCACATCTGCTCCCTCACATACCTTGAAGTGAATTTATATTTATATAAATATATACATAATCTTCTCTTCTGACTGTCATACACCATTCTCTATTCACATTCATGACGCTATTTATAACTACAATCACGCATCTCACTAGGAAGTGTCTTACAACAAACATACTCTTAACCACCTCGTGACTGTCAAGACGGGAACTCTCATATGTCAAGTAACAGAGAAGAATTAAAAGGAACTTTTCGTGAGCTAAAGATTTAATTTGGAAGTCTTTTTTTTATTTTTTTTATTTTCAAAGTTCATTCACTAGCTTCGTTTTATTTTGAGCACCAGTTAACGCGGGGGTGTTTTAAGAAAGAAAAACTTGGTTATTTTTATGCTTGCAAATATGCATACTTCATCTTGTCTTTGTTTACGAGAACAAGGGTCAGATACTGCTGTCACGAAATGTATTAAATGTTACTGTGACTTATCTCGGGAACTTTCACAGAATTTACTATTTAAGTAGTCAGGGAGATGTGATGACATGCTATGACTAAGGATAGAAAGTGAGGAAAAGTAGGTCCAATAAGCTTTATGCCCCCAGCATCGGTGATTCAGTTCAATGAGTAAAGTAACATGCTAGTAATTTTTTCAGGCTAACTAGTCCCTTTATCTTCACATTATTATCATTAAAATAATATATAAAATGAACTATTTTTAACATTATAACAAAACTGCTGCCAACAACAAATAACATATTTCTACAGAGGACGAAAGATGTTGGATCGAAGAGCTCACTAGAAAGACAGTCCATTATATGGGGGCCTACCTGCAATTCCGAGGATTGTGTGGTACCTGAGTGTAGGCTACCGGACTTAGAGGTTGGCCAGTGGCTATACTTCCGCAACATGGGGGCTTACACACTAAGCGGTGCTAGTAATTTTAACAGCATTGAACGTCCACATATATTTCGTGTGTGTTCTGAACATTACTGGTAAGACTTTTATTAAAATCAATGTCACGAGCAGTGTAATGATATTGAAAGTGCAATTCATCTTGGACGTTGTCAACTTGATTAGTATGCATATGCTCTTAAATTAATGGTAAAATCAAAGGTCGAACCGCAATAATCAGTTGTTAAATTTAACAAGATAAATCTGTAATCACATCACACGGTACCCATATATTATCAGCGCTCGAGCTGCATGGAGGCATATCTGGAGTCATCCTTACATGACCACCAGCTATACACAATGCGATAATATATAGATTTTGATGTGTACCTCTGCCTGTGGTGCTTAATTACACCCTCATTGACTTTTGAAATTATCTACACACTTCCAGGGATTCCCATTGTGATGAAACATGTTGAGAATCCAGCAGTGCACACTAATCTTGGAGGAGTCACTTGAGCCCAAGGCGTAACTCAGGTTGCCTGCATGCAGGAAGATTTCATTATGGACCGCATGATAGGCGGGGGAGCTGAGAAGCGGCTCTGTGTAGGGTGTGACGATTCCTCGACACAGACCAGAACACCGTATTTTAGCTCTGCATATTTGGAGAACCCCCTTGGATGGCAATAAATGCACAGTACGCCACATGCCTCTTCCTCTTAGCTTGTGACCAGATGTGATGATCCTTTAAATGCAAACCAGGTTGGAGAAACTGGAGCTCATGACTTCAACTCAACACGTTTCCGAATGGCAGAAAAGCCAAAGGAAAAGCCTAGATAAACAGTGTAGATAATGCCAAAGGCTAATCAACTTGGCATTGGCTGCAAAGGCGTGAAAAGCTCAGCAGCCCTAGTTAAACAACAACAAATCAGGACCCGAAAGTAGAGCACAGAATAATAGCATTGTAAACTATAACGCATTTCCCAAGAAACAACTACGAAAGATTTGGCATGGGGCCGGTTACCCTAACCTTTAAAAATGTTAGTTCACAAAAATTTCAACATGACAATATTGGTAAGAAAGTTAGAGTGAGACCAACGTAGATCAGGATTACTGAAGACAGATATCAAGGTGATAATGAAGACAATGAAATGACCTTGATCAGATGGCACAGGACAGGACGATTTGGCATGTTTTGTTAAAGGCCCATGCTCCTTATGGAGATGTTGGTTGATGATAAAGAAATTGATGATGGCTATGATGATGATTGTGATGGAGGTTATTATTATCATTAATACTGCTAAGTTAGCATATCACCTTGCTCAATCTTTTTCATTGTAATACAAGAATGAAGTGACAGAAAAGTATAAAACATAAATTTTGATTAACTCTGTGTGTATAAAAAGAACTGAGTCTTATTCTTGGACTCGTGTGGTGAATTAAAACTAGTCTTAATTAAAAGTTCCAGTACAAGAAGATAATAAAAGAAAAACAAAAGTATTTTTAGAAGGGACTTTGAGGGATCAAAGAAAACAGATTAGGTAGAAGAAGGAGATCCGCTTCTATGCTGTTGATCCGTCTTCATCTTAAGCATACCTAATGTTTGTATATCTTCATATTTCACACAAATGTTCGCCGCTTCTGACACATTGTTTTTAAAATTCTCTACCAGGAACAAGATATGTCAAATAAGAACGCCGGTGCCTTCCTCGTCAGTTCTTCATCAAAATGCCAAGTCCTCTCATGTCATGTTTGACTATAAAGAAAACCTCTGTGAATATTCTCACTTGATTGAAAACGGCAATAACACCAAACTTTAATGCAGATAAAAGGTGATTCAAGCGGCGTAGAAAATTAAACTTCCGAAAGTGCGACTTTCATGTAGAGATAATAATATTTCAAAGGGAAATAACATTATATCATTGACATTTCTTGTTACATCAGTTGCTAAACTGCCAGTGCTATAACTTTGCTTTATTTTTGCAAATAATTATTTACTTTTTTTTTTTTTAAAACTGTAGCCGGAGACGTTTCACAGTCCAACCTCACATCCATGTCGTAGGAGATGGAAACCGGACAAAGTAGGAGATTGCAGGGTTTGTGTGAAATGTGGTGTGGGTTATCCCACAGTATCGTTCCGGTAGCTATGAAGGCCGGCCCTGGTCACACTCAGAAGTCGCTGGCCAACAGGCTACGGCACTGCCTTGGTTTCTAAAGGTACCAGGTTCGGTTTTACAGTAAAGGGAATATATTTGATAGAAATTGTGTTCAGAAGTAGTGGGTCCTAATGATCTACTGGGTAGTGAGATCGGATGCTCAGCCTTCTCGGATACAGGAAAAAATAGAAGATCCCGTGTTCAAGTTGCACGTTGAAAATCCCTTGGCAGTTGGAAATCGTTAAGATTTGCCTAAGGCAAAATTTTTAAAAATTAGGAAAACCTACCCACCACAACAATGTTTTGTTTCGCCCATTCTGAGGTGGCATCGTAGGGAGCATCGCCACTTTGTGCGATCGGCAGCTGTATCCTTCCATGTTGCTGGATTTATGTCCAGTTCCTTCATGTGTCTCTTGCACACATCATTGAGCCTCAGCTGTATTTATAGACCACGACAAGATCCTTCGATGTAGGGGATGGAAATAAACTTTGATCAATACTAGAAGACTGTGGAACACAGGGGCAGCTGCTAGGTAGGGATCCCTTTACACACCCATTGAGGCATATTGGGAATATGGTGTTAGACCCATATTCTCTTGACCATCGGCACACTAGGGGTGACGTGGTCAACATCACGCCGGCCGCCTTAACCTTCCCAGAGTTGCTCTGGTACCCAGTTGGGGCTGGGTCGACCCAGGAGCCGTTTGCGTCCTAAAAATATCCCACCTCATCTGGGGATCGACCCATAGACCACTGAGCTGGGAAGCCAGTGCACTAACCACTATGCTTCTGCGGCTCCCAACTGCTAGGTATGTGAGAGCTAAGTACCATACACGCAAGAGTGTAGTATGGGTCACTGATGAACTTATTGAAGTATTTGATATAAACGCATGAGTTAGCCAAGATTGTGTGCTATCACCACTACTGATCAACATTTATTTGGACAACATAGCATCAGAAGCAAAGCCAGAAGATGAAGAAACGCAGAAAGTAAGAATACAATCCACTAAATATGTTACTTTTAGCAGATGAGAAAAGTATAATGTATGAAGATGAAAACGTAATGCAAAAATACGAGTATGTGCACATAATTCAGCCTGTGGAAGATACAACATAAAGATCAGCACATCAGCGACAGAAACTATAAAGGTTAGCAAATTGCTCGGTCCGCTAAACATACATGTCAACAACATCAGGCTTAAGCAGGTTCCACAGTTTAAATACATAGGAAGCATTTTTTTACTCGCAATGGAAGTTTTGTCAGAGAGATTGAAACACTACGTCAAAAAAGCAGGTGCAGTGCCGTAACAAATGTTACTATTTCTGAAATATCAGAGTATCACTATGGACACCAAACGACAACTGATAAACAGTATTCTCTAACCAACTGTTTGCTTTCCTATCAAACATGGTCACTGACCAAAGCTCAAGACAGGAAAATCACATCCTGTGAGATGAGATGTTTAAGAACAGTCATTAACGTTAGCAGGAGAGGCAGAATAAAAAATGATGCCATCTGAAGAATTGCAGAGACACTTGCATCAAGTGTACGAGAGACAGAGAGAGAGAGAGAGAGAGAGAGAGAGAGAGAGAGAAAGAGAGAGAGAGAGAGAGAGAGAGAGAGAGAGAGAGAGAGAGAGACAGACAGACAGACAGACAGACAGACAGACAGAGAGAGAGAGAGAGAGAGAGAGAGAGAGAGCAAATTAAATGGTTCAGCCATCTCATGAGAATGGAGACCGAAAAATGATCACACCGCGTCTACAACAGCAGACGATCTGGTTTAAAGCACGGGGAAGACCAAAAAGAAGAAGATGGATAGACAACGTCTCATTCATCCTACAACTTCATGGGCTAACACGTTGACTTGCTTGACTCAACAACGCAACATCAGCGACGCTTCATGGCAAAAGTGGACGGAAGAAAAGTAAAGAGTAATTTAAATAAGATGCCTTTTGTTTTAATCCCCTCTCGCTTATTTAGCCTCAAAAATTGGAAATCCTTAACCAGTGTACATGGGGTAGGGTTCAAAGTTGGAGACATCTAGATGCTTTGATTTAACTGCACCCTACGTCGGGAGAGTGACCATGGACACAGCTGGTTGTGCTGACACTTAACACTTGTGTCAGTCCCAGAGCCCTGCATGGTGCTTCCAATGTCGACACTTTATCATTTCATGTCATACTTTATCATTCCTATTTTTCATCGTGTGTATTGTTTTTATTGACCCTGGACTATCTTCTTAGTATATCTACCACTCGTGTCTTGTCCTGCTTTTCTCTCCCCGTTTTCTTCCCTATCCATGGAATTTGAGAGTATCTTCCTGAACAGATGCCCAAATGTGCGCGTGTACATTGGCTTTCGTCGTTTGGCTATTTTCCCTTCTTCTTCGCTTCCCGTGTCTATCCATAGCTTTGCTTTTGCATTCTGGGATGCCATGTCACCGTGCTATGAAAGGGTAGTCAAGAAAATGGGCATGCAAAGCTCTGATACTAACCTCCATAATGCATACTGCAAACCAGAAGTTTGTATGTTAACTTTAAATGGTTTTCTTTGTTTCGTGGATATATCATTTTAATATCGACTGGAGTTCCTGTGGGGTATTTATACTGAACATCCTATCCGTTGTAATGACCTGACTAGTGGTGTTATCCATGACATTTTTATATAGTATTGTTATGAATGCTTTCTTGTGTTTATTTGCTATTACGTAGTCAATACGAAATGTGCTAAGTCTTCTTTGGCAAATGTATCTGCATTTTCATTTTAATAAACCTTTCAGAGATCAAGGAATCGCTGCATTACTCATTTGATGAATTTAAACCTGTTTTCCATTATTTTTCTTTCCTTAAGATTGTCTAAGTTCTTGTTGCGATAATGTATGGCCCAAGTACTACTCAGATTACAAGTTGGTTTAAAAATACCTTCTTACTACTAAGACATGACTTCCTTTACACCTGTACGTTTTTAGTTGCATGTATATATACTCAGTAACCTTTATTGGGAGCAAACTGCCACAGTAAGATCGGGAAGGAATTATTCACCATACATAGACATAAAAAGAGGTGTCAGACAAGGTTGTGTGCTGTCCCCCTGCCTATTTAATTTATACACCGAAAAAATTTTCAGATACAGGATATACCAGGACTGAACATCAGTGGAAGGTCAATAAACAACCTTAGACATGCAGATGATACCGTGTTGTTAGCTGAAAGCGAACAGGAGTTACAAGAACTAGTGAAGCAAGTGAACAGTATAAGTCATGAATATGGACTCGACATTAATATTGAGAAAACAAAAACTATGATAATTAGCAAAACAGACTTACAGTCGTGATGGCAGTATCTCTCACTCACATTTTTAAACAAAATATATATGAATAATTTCGGTCTTACCAGAAATTCAGTGAATAAACACAGGTACGTGGAATAGCAGAATTCAAAAGCACTGCTGGCTGGACTGTGATGCCTAACTTTTATGTTATTTATATATATTTAATATTTACGGCAGTCACACTTCTCAGAAAATCACACGTCCTGATCAGGGGACAATAATATTCAAATGGCCTCGAGACTCTGAATTTTCTCAATAATATAAAAGGCTTTGGGCTGAGCACTTCATGGAGGTGCTAAACAGACCACCACCAACAGTAACACCTGATTTTAATAATGAAACACTCACAACCACCTTGCCAATAACTTGCGATGAATTCACGCTGGACGAGATCAAACAAGCCGTTAAAAGATTAAAAAATTTTAAAGCTGCCGGAGTTGACGAAATTTCAGGGGAAATGATTAAAGCAGTTAATGACAACAACCTCTTGAGAATTTTAGATATTATAAATGAAGTATGGAGAGAAGAACAACCACCACAACAATGGAAAGACAGTATTATTGTAAAGTTACCGAAGAAAGGTGATCTATCAGACTGTAATAACTGGCGTGGTATATCTCTATTATCAGTACCTGGAAAAATATTATGTTGCATGATGTTAGAAAGACTTAAATTGCATGCTGACGAAAAGATCAGAGAAGAACAAGCGGGTTTCAGGCCGAAACGATCATGTATTGATCAAATATTCACACTAAGAACAATTATAGAAGAATCAGTGGAAAGGCAATCGCCACTTATTATCACCTTCGTCGATTTTCAAAAAGCCTTTGATAGTCTACACCGCCCATCATTGTGGAAGATACTTACAATCTATGGTTTTCCAACAAAATATGTGAATATAATCAAAGCGCTATATGACAATGCAAGATGTTGTGTTAGAACAAATAAAGGGAATACAGAATGGTTTACAGTAGAAACAGGGGTTAAACAAGGCTGTATTATGTCACCACTACTTTTTGGAATAGCTATTGATTGGGTTATGAGAAACTATACCCACAATGAACAATTGGGTATAAAATGGACAAATGGAAAATTCCTGGGGGACTTGGATTTCGCAGATGATGTAGCATTCTTAAGTTCAACACCAAGACAAACCCAAGAAGCAATAAATAATTTGTGTCATCTCTCGGTTAAAATAGGTCTCCAAATAAATGCCTCTAAAACTAAAGCTATGAACTTTTCTAACGAGACCTTTGATATCATCTTGAACGGGGAAAAACTACAGAAAGTTGAAAGTTTCAATTATTTAGGCAGTAAAATGACTCAGGATGGTGACACAACAAGAGAAATCCATACTAGAATTGCTTTGGCAGCTAGCGCCTTCAATAGATTATCTAACATTTGGAAATTACGATCATTGAATATACATACCAAGCTTCGTCTGTTTAATTCAAATGTTATCTCAGTGTTAACATACGGCTGTGAGAGTTGGAAAATAACAAAATCATTGGAGAACAAGCTGAATACATTCGAGAACAAATGTCTTAGAAAACTCATGAACATCAGTTGGAAAGAATTCAAGACTAATCGACAAATAAGAGAAGACTCTAGGCAGAAATATGTCTCCGACTATATAAGGAAAAAGACGATGGTCATATATTTCGGTCATGTCCTACGAATGCAAAACAACAGAATACCACTACAGGCGCTCACTTGGGTTCCTGAGGGTAAGAGGAAAAAAGGAAGACCAAAAGAAACACTCAGAAGAACAATAATAAGAGAAGGAAGAACGTTGGGCCTAAATAATGTGCAAGAGCTAAGAGGAGTGGCGTCACAACGAACAACCTGGAGAGCACTGGTTTCTGCCTTATGCGCCGTGTTTGGTGCTTAAAGAATTTATTATTTATTATTATTTGGCCAATGAACGCACGACACTTTTGAAATTTGAAATTAAAAGCAGAAACAGACTTGATTTTTGGACACTAACAAGTTTTTCTCCTCTCATTTTTAGATTTCTACTGCTAAAATATATTTTGTGTTAAGCCATCCCATAATTTCTCTCCCCTTGTCTACCCCTCCTTCAATAGAATATATGTAACCTTTTCCTGCCTTTTTCAAGGACGCGTAAAAAAAGTTAACTTTAGTGCAAGTCAAAACGAGCATGTGTTTGTCTGTCTGTCATAACCAAAACAGTCTTTTATCAATAACTTTCTTATCTACTGGGGAATTTTGTATTTTCAAACATATTATCTACCAGGAGACAATAAGCCATCAAACTAACTAGTTTTGTCTTCATATTCCTGTTAATAACAAATTTCATATTTTTTTCATATCAGTTTCGATTTCAAACTTTCCAGAAACACGCCATCTCTTGCCCGCTTCTGCGTTTCAAAATTTTAAAACTACTAGTCTGTTACTTCATAAAATTGACCTTTTTCCAGCGAAAGCGGTGTTATTGTGTTTATATTTTTCCTCAGTGTGCCTATACTCCTAAACAGTAGTGGATTTTGCGAGGTATTTTTCAATTTCTACAACGCTTGCGACAACATACCGAACACCTGCCGACTATCGTCTCGCACTGTCGTCTTGGGTAGCTGAACCAAGAATCTAACACTTGACAAATTGTGGCATGTGTTCACTCTCTCTCTCTCTCTCTCTCTCTCTCTCTCTCTCTCTCACTTTTATGCGTTCGTCTGTTTTATTCTATCTTTCGTGGAACAACAAGCTTGTAGTTTTTTGATAAAATTATTACCGTTAACCCTTGACGGGCGAGTTATAAAGTCCAATACCACTGGCGCAACAATAACGTTTCACAATACGTTTTTATCTCAATGCGATGACTGGCGGGGAAAAGACGACGCGTTACAACCTTGCTATTTCTATTTCTGCACCTATTATTATGATTTTTATACAGATAAATAATAATTTTATCGCTGTATCAATGTACTTCCTCAAACATCTCCCCACTTAAGAACATGCCTGATGCAAGTTCCAAAACCAGTGATACACATAAATAAAATTAACTCCTTACGCCTGCTGAATACTCTGATTTTGATCACAGGGATGCCTACTGAGGAAATCTGCACCCACGTTCTGTGACCCCGGAATATATACAATCTTGAATGAATATGGCTGTAGGAGTAACGACCATCGTAATAAACGAGCATTTTCATGCTTTGCCTGTGATAAGAAAACGAGGTGCTGATGATCCGTTTGGACCACGAATGTTCTACCATAGAGATAGATGTGGAACTTTCGTATCGCCCAGATCAAAGCTAGACATTCTTTTTCGCTTGTTGAATAGTTTTGCTCCGCTTTGTTTAACTTGCGGCTAGCATAAGCGACTGGGTTCAGCTCTCCCTCTGGTGACGATCACCTTTGCAACAACGTAGCCTCCAGGCCCACATTGCTTGCGTCACTTCTCACCACAAATTCTTTACACAAATCTGGTAATTTCAAGATTGGCTTGCTCGTAAGTTTTTCCTTTAACTCTTGGTAGGCTGATTCACATTGGGCAGACCAAACAATTCTATCAGGATTTCCCTTGCGAGTTAAATCCGTCAGAGGAGCACAAATAGAGTTAAAATTTTTGATATATTTCTGATAGAATCCACACAACGACACGAAAGATCTCACATCTTTCTTGGTTTGTGCTCTTTGCAATTTCTCAAGGTTCTTGGGGTCAGGGGTCATGCTCCCCTGAAACACAGTATGTCCCAAGAACTCCAACTCTTTACAACCAATACAACATTTTGTTGTTCTAGCCGTCAAATTAGCCTCTCTTAGTCTATCAAACAGCATAGTCAAAGAGTTAATGTGTTCCTCAAATGTTTCTGTTGCAATGAGGATGTCATCCATAAATTTAGAGATGCATGGGTTATTTAGTGGATCCAACACTTTTCGCATCATCCTAGAAAACACACTCGGAGCATTTTTCAACCCAAACGGCAGCATGTTGAATTCATAATGTCCTTCCGAAGTGCTAAACGCTAAATAAGGTCTGACCTCAGGCTTCACTGGAATCTGATAATAGCCTTTATTCAGATCCACCTTCGAAAAATATTTTGCCTTGTTTAGCCTGGCAAATAATTGATTTGTGTCAGGTAATGGATCCACCTGATTTTCTGAGACAGCATTCAGTTTCCTGTAATCTATACGCAGACGATGTTCTCCAGAGGGTTTTCTCAGCAAAACCACACTAGAACTGTAAGGAGATTCACTATGAGAAATAATCCCTTCCTTCAATAGATACTCAATCTCCTCTTTCAAAGCTTTCTCCTTTGCAAACGGAATTGTGTAGGCTCTCATACAGATCGGTGTTGGGTCTACTAGTTTCATATCACATTCCAACAAATTCGTGTGCCCCAGTTTGTCCGTAAACACGTCCGTATGATCAGTCAGAACCTTTTGAACCTGTTCCCTCTGTCTTTCCGTCAAGTGTTTACTGACTTTTACATGTGCAGGTGTCTCACATGTTTTCAGGGGGTACTCATGAGAGGTGAGTGGTTCATTCTTCTTCCCCGTTGCTATCGACAAGGACATTAAGTGTGTTCCTTCCTAGATTTCCCTGTCCAGATACTTCTTTAGAAGGTTCACATGATATATTTTTTCTTTCTCCTTCTTGTCGTTTTTATAATTTGTTCTAGACACCTTCTCTAGAACAGTATATAGACCTTGCCATCCAATTTGTAATTTGTTATTGCTGCCTGGGAGTAGAAGAAGCACCTTCTCTCCCACCTTTAGCTCTCTATCCTTAGCTTTCTTGTTAAAATAGGCAGCATGTTTTTTCCTAGCTTGTCTGAGATTATCATTTGCAAGTTTCCAGCCATTGGACAATCTTTGAAGGACCGAGGACTGAAGTGGGGCCAGGCCAGGAGGAAGACAGCCCATAGGATAGTCTGGCGCTCTCTCTTCCAAACTTCTACACCTCACGGTAGAAGGGGAACGACTAAGTAAGTAAGTAAGTAAGTTTCCAGCCAGTTTTCCGACGAGTGGTCAGCTCGTTCACATATTGATATGATGAGGTAACAGTCTCTTCTGCCTTCTCATCTGTCCATGTCCTCAATAAGGCTTCCAATGGACCTTTTATTGGCCTCCGAAATAACAGGGTTGCGGGTGCCATCCCGGTAGAATTATGGGGTACTTCCCGATACGCAAAAAACGCAGCGGGCAAGGATTGGTCCCACGTATCAGGTTTCTCATGTGCCAGCTTTCTCAGGATATAAATGAGAGTCCCGTTGAACCTCTCCACTTGGCCGTTTCCTTGGGGGTGATACGGACTACAAGGAAAGTGTCTGGCTTGGAAGATCCTGAAAACTTCTTCCGTTAGTTTCCCGTTGAACACTGAGCCGTTATCAGTCAAGATTTGATGCGGGAATCCTAACCTAGTGAATATTGTATGTAATGCCTCTGCGACATGCTTCGAATCGATTGACGACAGGGCTACCGCCTCTCTTCACATAGAACAAGTGTCCACCAGAGTAAGGATGTAACTGTTCCTCCTCTTGGTCCGAGTGAGGGGTCCCACAATATCCACTGCAACTCTCTCAAAAGGTGTTCCCACTATGGGCATTTCCCCTAAAGTTGCTGGAGCAGTCCAGTGCTTTGGAGCTACCCTATGACATTCTGGGCAGGATTTTACATATCTCTTTATGTCCTCCGTTATACATGGCCAGAAATAATGACAGGCTATACGCTGTCCTGTTGCGCTGATCCCCATGTGACCACTGAAAGGAATCGCATGCCCTAATTCCATCACTCTCTCCCTATATGAAGTAGAAAGAACCAGCTGGCCGTGACCATTTGTTCCAGTTCCGGTCTTCCTATATAATAATTTGTTCTTCATGTAATAGTCCCCTTTACTTGGAGGTGTGTGGCATTTAGGTAATTTTTTGAAACAAGGCTTAAGTGTCTTGTCCTCAGCCTGTGCCTTCCTCATCTCATCTGGATGATTATTTATAGGTTCATCTTCTTCCTTTCTGGGTTGTGATCGGGTCTGGACGGCTGCCATTACCACAGGTCTCTTGGGATTTCCCAAGAAGACATATCTGCACCCTAATATCAGAGGGTAGATTGGTTCATCTATCACTGTTGCTCTGATTTCTCCTTCCTCATAGCAAGTTTTCACCGTTATCCTTGCGATGGGAAGTGTCATGAGTGGTATGTCCTTGGTCGCCCCTTGTATCTCCACTGTTTCTGTGGCATACTGATCTGGGTTCACCAGGCTAGACCTCACGACAGAATCAAAATCCAAACCTGTATCATACAGGCACATTGTGGTGACCCCGTTACATACAACATCCTCACATACTGGGGAGTGATAAGGTTCCTGCTGTCCAGTAGGTTTAACCTTTAATCTCTGGTTCCCCGTTTTCAGTGCAGCAAATCCATAAGGTTTCTTAGTAAAAACTTTGGGGTCATGTCCATCTCTCTTACACCATCTACAATATAATCTACCTTGATGAAAAGGTTTTCTTTCCTCATATTTCCTGTCATTGAATTGTGGGTTTTTATTTCTAAAATCATTTCGTGGCCTATCAAAGTTTTGCTTACCCTTGTTGACAAATTTATTAGAGTTTTGTGGAGCCTTATAATTATCTACATTTTTCTTTTTGGTGCCAGCTACCTCTGCCTGAGCTGCCTGATACCTCTCAGCGACATTAAGTAACTCCCCCAGCCTCTCTGCACCTTGTTCCATGAAAAACTTTCTTAAGTCTGGAGCCATGGACTCTCAATTGCTCAATAAGGATCATTTCTTTAAGATCTTGGGTTTTTCCCAGAGCAGTCAGTTTCTCCAAGTAAGTCTCTAAACGTGCAGAGAACTGGTGATAGGTCTCACCCGACAGAAGCTTGGCATTTCTAAATTTTTTCCTCTAAAATTCTCCGTTCTTTTCATACCTTAGCAAAAGAGCCTGCTTTAACATGTCATAATTGTCTTGGTCGTCTTTGCTCATCTTGGCAAACACTTCATAAGATGTTCCCCTAAGACCCTGAGATAACTTTAAACTCCACCTTTCCTTCTCCAACCCATAGGTGGTGGCTAAAAACTCAAATCTGGACAAACATGATTTAATGTCATCATCCCTATCTACAAAATGTTTTAAATGGAACCCCATAGCTGAAGTTGAGGCTCCCTGACTAGCAGTGGCATCAGAGGTAGAAGGGCTGGTACCATTTTAAGGAGCATGGCCTTGAAATTCCAACTCCCTTAGTCGTAACTCGTGCTCCCTTTGTAATCTCTTCTCCTTCTTTTCTGCTTCCCTCTCGGCAGCCAATCTCTTTTCTTCTGCTTCCCTTTGCAGTCGTTTTTCTTCAGCCTCCAATTTTCTCTCCTCAAATTGGAGCCTCTTGATCTCAGCCTCTCTATCAGCCTCTAAGGCCCTAGCCTCCTTGTCAGCCTCATTCTGCATCCTTTTAATTTATTTCTCAACTTCTACTTTTCTTTCTGCAGCTAACCTATTCTCTTCTCGTGCAATAAATTTATCCACTTCTGAGGTGACATACTGAACCAACTCTGGTCCATCCATATTCATCTCTTTTGCAGCCAGCACAGCAGCAGATCTGAACTTTGCCAAGTCTGCCATACTATCAATCTTTAAAATGTTCTAATACAAATTTCAAAACTCTAAATAACAAGGTAATAACAATGACTAGTTAACTAACTAATTAATTAATTAACTACTGGCCTTGACAGTTCATCAGCTATTATTTTCCCCTGTTTTGTATTTTGATAATTGAATAACTTTTGGGGACCCTAGTGCTATAATATTTAAATTCTATACAAATAACAAGTTCAAATCCCAAAACAGGAAACCCCAATATAATAATAAATTTAAATCCCAGGAGCGAGCTACCCAATATATGTGGTGGGTTTTGATGTTATACAATGTTGTTGTTCTGTATTACTATTGTACTGAATGAGGTCAGCTGTTAGGTCCCTGATTATAACAAATTTAGGGTTGAGTTATCAGGGTGCCTTTCTGCTACCACCTTATGACCTCAAGCAGACTTATTCTTGACTAGTATGTATGAAAGCTACGTCTTATGTCTAGGGTTATGCCAGTGTGGTGTGATGGTAATTTAACAATAACACACACACACATATAAACAAATTTTAAAGTCTATGATTAAATGAAATAACACCTGGGGTAACGTTTTACAATTAATAATTTTCTGTATGATTTATTGGTCCTGAACCTAGTATTCTTCTGGTCAGGACTTTCAAAATGAAAATAATTCAATGTATTTACATAAAACGACTTGTTAACCCAAAGGGACAATTTGTCCAAACATACAATGTTAAATATAATAATAGTGTTATTAAGTTTTTATATCACTGGTTTCTAACACTGGATGGCTGTTTGGGATTCTATAATCATCCCCATTTCTTTACGATACACTGTCAATGTTATTTCTTTGGGGAACTATTTTATTTCTGTTATACAGGGGTGCGCTGGTCTTAAAGCTGATGAAGGGTCAGGTGCCAGATATAATACTCATCTGGCACACTGGAACTGTCTGTAATCTTGATGTCAAACTATTTCACTGTGATACTGGACCAAAAGTAACAGGGTAGACTCTGTAGATCCCTGTCACTACTGGAAATGAAACGACTTCTCAATACTTCTCACAGACATCTGGCACCGGGCTAGTGCCAGATAAAAACCCTGTAACAATGAAATAATGTCTCCTTGTTGATATCCTACTTAAACTGTTATTTATACAAATTAGAATACATAAGAAATAAAGATCTGGGTCATATCTACTTGACCAATCCAGCACATCCATTACAAAGTGTACCAGTGTTGTTCACATGTCTCTCCTACAAAGGTGGCCCTGCATCTGCAATAATATTATTAATCTTTCTTTTCTTCCATACAATAGGATAAGTTAGCTGTGTCCATCTGGCCACCTAAGAAAACATTTTTATTTCACAAAACATGTGCATTTTACAAAACTGGCAATGTGTTATAGCTTAATTCTACCTCCGGTCCTGCATACATCAGCTTGGGACCTGATTACTTACAGTCGTGATGGCAGTATCTCTCACTCACATTTTTAAACAAAATATATATGAATAATTTCGGTCTTACCAAAAATTCAATGAATAAACACAGGTACGTGGAATAGCAGACTTCAAAAGCACTGCTGGCTGGACTGTGATGCCTAACTTTTATGTTATTTATATATATTTAATATTTAAGGCAGTCACACTTCTCAGAAAATCACACGTCCTGATCAGGGGACAATAATATTCAAATGGCCTCGAGACTCTAAATTTTCTCAATAATATAAAAGGCTTTGGCCAATGAACGCACGACACTTTTGAAATTTGAAATTAAAAGCAAAAACAGACTTGATTTTTGGACACTAACAAGTTTTTCTCCTCTCATTTTTAGATTTCTACTGCTAAAATATATTTTGTGTTAAGCCATCCCATAATTTCTCTCCCCTTGTCTACCCCTCCTTCAATAGAATATATGTAACCTTTTCCTGCCTTTTTCAAGGACGCGTCAAAAAAGTTAACTTTAGTGCAAGTCAAAACGAGCATGTGTTTGTCTGTCTGTCATAACCAAAACAGTCTTTTGTCAATAACTTTCTTATCTACTGGGGAATTTTGTATTTTCAAACATATTATCTATCAGGAGACGATAAGCCATCAAACTAATTAAGTTTTGTCTTCATATTCCTGTTAATAACAAATTTCATATTTTTTTCATATCAGTTTCGATTTCAAACTTTCCAGAAACACGCCATCTCTTGCCCGCTTCTGCGTTTCAAAATTTGAAAACTACTAGTCTGTTACGTCATAAAATGGACCTTTTTCCAGCGAAAGCGCTATATGTGTGTTTATATTTTTCCTTGCTGTGCCTATACTCCTAAACAGTAGTGGATTTTGCGAGGTATTTTTAAATTTCTACAACGTTTGCGACAAGATACCGAACACCTGCCGACTATCGTCTCGCACTGTCGTCTTGTGTAGCTGAACCAAGAATCTAACACTTGACAAATTGTGGCATGTGTTCGCTCTCTCGGTCTCTCTCTCTCTCTTTCTCTCTCTCTCTCACTTTTATGCGTTCGTCTGTTTTATTCTATCTTTCTTGGAACAACAAGCTTGTAGTTTTTTTCAAAATTATTACCGTTAACCCTTGACGGGCGAGTTATAAAGTCCAATACCACTGGCGCAACAATAAGGTTTCACAATACGTTTTTATTTCAATGCGATGACTGGCGGGTAAAAAGACGACGCGTTACAACCTTGCTATTTCTATTTCTGCACCTATTATTACGATTTTTATACATATAAATAATAATGTTATCGCTGTATCAATGTACTTCATCACAGATGGTCGTCATTAGGTGCTGTTCTAGTCTCACATTTATACCGTACAAACGATGAAGTATCCTCATTATCAGCGAGTTGGCATGCTTTTGTTGCCCATACTGGCAGTCTTGACAATACGTGTATTATACCCATACTCATTAAAAGCAATCTATTTTTCACTGTGCGAATATTTTTGTTGGCTGCCCATAAATCAACTTCGTGAATTTCCTCTTGGACCATTACCGTGTACATTGCAGTATTTATTAATATGACACGTTTATCCATTAATCTAACACCCTTATCTGTCACATCTTGCAACGTAATGTGACATGGGCTAGCTGTGGATGAGGTGAACTTATGTCGATGTGGCTACCTCACACCCAAGACCCATGCACTAAGAAAATTTATTAAGGATCGTTTGACAGGGGTTGCAATTATTGGTTGCTTGCAACCCTCTCACCAGCAGACTTAGAAATTCAAGCAATACAAAGCCTTATACAGATCAACATTTAATACTACCGAACACTCAGGCAGTGTTTACAGACTTTCTGAAAGAAACAATATATAAAACAATGTCTAAATGAAAATCATTAGCATAGATAATAACACTTACCATACAGAAAACATGCGCCCACCTGACACACTCAACTAACTCACACATTTATGCATCATATCGTCCAATGAGACTTGTATGGTGTTGTGCATGAGGCTGGCAATCTCACCATGTAACACAGATTGCTACCGAAATCACTACTGCAAGAGCATCTGAATGCTTTGTGAGGGCTTCATGTGGATGCCAGCCACATTGTTGGCCCCATGCTCCATAAGGAGCGAGAAGAGAAATATATATCTCCAAGTGAGCCAACGTGCTCTCACAAACCATTCTACACATAACCATAATTAAATAACAATAAAATGGACATAAAATAATATTCAACTACATGTACACCGAATACTCCCATTAATGAGAATAAGCTACTACCTCTCAACCGATCCACATCAATATTTGTTCCTGCACTCTGAACATGTCGTAAGCGACGACTGGTGCGCCTGGCAACAAGCGTGTCGTATATGACCCCTGATGAGATCATCATATGAAACGCATCATTCTCGAAACACCCACTGCAATATCATAAAAATGCTTCTTGTGGGCCTGTAATGGACACCAGCCGCTTTGGTGTTTCCATGCTCCGCAAGGAGCAAACAGAGAAACACCTCTGTCTCAACGTGCCTTACGCACCAAGGAGTGGCCTTGCGCTCAACAGAAATCTAAATGACTATTCTCACCTCAAAGTAACCCACCAAAGATATACAGTTGTATTATGATCAATAATCGTGCAATACACTAAATTACAATATCAAAGAATCAAAATATCAAAGAATAAAATAAAATTACTCTTCACTTAACAAAACTAGAATTAAATTCATCACCTAAAGGAGATTTAACACGAAAACTATCTGTAACTGTCTTTTTCTCTTGTTGAGGTGATCATTGGCCCAAGACAGTATACTTGTTGTTAGATGTGTAGTGCGAGCGTATGATGAACTGAGTGTGGGTGCGAATGAAGGCGCGAATGTGTTTAGGCTCGTATATATGAAGACCCTGCAACCCATACTCTCACATGCAGTAATCAAGGATGCTTGGACACTGCAGGCATGTTTCAAGACATTTATTGACGAGAACACACATAGTATCAACAGGAACAGTCAGTGTAACAAGGTCATGCTGACCGGAAATCGATAGGTATACATTTGGCATTCAAAAAGGTAAACATCGGAATAGACGTGCATGGTCAATAGCAAAGTTCTTCAATAATGACAGTTCGTAGCGTCGCCCTTGGCATCTCTGACTAAACGCGTCAGATGCCTTAGTCACTTTGACACATAGGTGCAACTTGGCATTCCCCGCCAATTGCACATTATCAGGCTGTAGTATAATAGCCGAAAGCACAGGCCTCGTTCTGACGTCGGCTGTGTACTTCTGTTAAATAGGTTATCATCAACCCTGCAGTAATGCTTATTGTAGACATAAATCCCGCCAATCTGCGGTTCCCACAATATATCTTCGTCACTGGATTTCTGGACAATATAAAGACTAACAGTCTTGGATGGCTACCTCGAGCACAAAATATAAGTTCTGAAATATATAGGATCGGTGAGCTGCAGTTCACACTAAGTAATCCTTTTACATGTTCTGCCACCGAAAAGCGTAATAATGCATAAAGGTCGGTATTACCTGGAAAATGAATCCTCAGAACATAACAAGGAATTCTGTCGTCATCCCGACGCACAGAGATTCACTGGGGAAAACTGCCATAGCAGTTACTTCGAAGATTCTCCCCGAAAAAACAATGGACTCTTGGTCCCTTCAGAAAAACAGGACCTTCCCGGCTTGCCGGAAGTATATCTCTCTCCCGCTTAAAAACCTTCCCATAGGCCTACGCCCGAACTGTCAACCTTTGACCCTAAAGGTCAAAACACAATGAATGAATAAACAAGGGAAGACAACCCCTAATCAACCTGACATCGCAGGTAAAGACACAATTATACTTATGATAAAACATAGGCAAATAACTTGACAGATGACTCCGTCGAAAATGACAGCAACACTATCTCTTCCATTACTGACGGAAATTACCTTAACCTGCTTTCGCCCACGTGTCAATTCACACAGTCTAAAATAGCGTAACATTATAGACTTACAACGCGTGGTAACTAAGCGTGTTATGCAGACTTGCTGGCGCCGCTTTTATACAGTCATCAACACGTGGCTGCCATCTTGCCATTAGTTTAATACTATCTAAATTCCAGTTTCTGATAACATCTCTGCCCAGTTTCATGTATGAAATAGTTTCCTATTATATTTGCCATGCCTGGTGAATGAAATAATTGATACTAAGCTCTTAGAGCCGCAATCTGGACTTAGCACTAGTGAAATCTATCCACACATTATTTTCACTCATCTATCATTTCAAGACTAAATTATAATATCCTGGAAGAAATCTCCTTTAGAAATACATCTATCTATTTCCTTAAACATTAGAACAGACTCACGCTGAATATAATTTCAGAGTTATGGAACACTAATGCTAATTTGCTTTGAAATCAAACTCACGTGTCCAAGGCATCTATTTTGTAGAACGACTCTGGTTTCTTTCTCTGGGTGACTGACGAACTAAGAGGCCTCTGCTAGCCAGGCACTTCTTTATATAAACCTCTAAGCCTAGTCGCTCACTAGAGTAGTGCACGCGCAGTAATTGGGCCCTTAAATAACACCCACGATGAATGCTCCGTTAAGAGCGAAAACACAAATATACAACACAACTATTTCTAGGCTTTATTGTGGCCTAGTTATATATCTTCTTCTTGAAGATGTTGTGGTAGAAAGGCACTGAGCCACGGAGACAATGGTAGCAACAAGATGTCGCAGAGAACGACAGACAAAATGGCGCTGTCACAGTACTGTTGACTCAACTTCGTCATGACATGAATGTCCTTACGCTTTCGCTTATGAAAGAAACCCAACAAGTGGAGGCTACGTAATGATAGCAGCCTTAGTTTCAAATCTACAAATCCAATACTTCTACTAATTCCTGAAATATCGAGCCGTCCTCCAAAAAATACCATGATATCGGTAACAAAGGCACCACAAATCTAACCGATTACTTAGCGGCAACGAAATTACAGTCTGCACATGACATCATTTAAGAAATCACTTAACATTGAAGCCCCATCAAGTGGTGACCATTGTCTGAAATATTAAGACCTGCATGACACATTTGCCATCATGTGAGCTAGTAAAAACTTTTCTATAGTGACAGTTACCAAAATAAGTTACAGACATTTAAAAACTATCACAGATGTAACAACATATCACAGCATAAATAAAGTGTTAGTGTTAATTGAGTGAATACAATACAAATTATTAATATCTTCCGCTACCATCTTCCACAAGATATACCTGTAAGCGTCAGGATTGTAGCTGTGTTCACGTAGAAGTGCCATATCTCTAGTGACTGGGGTAACAATTAATACACAACTCACATGATTAAAAAAAACATTCCAAACATCCACAGTTCCAATTTCCAAAATAAATTGTATTCACATATGTAGTAATAGCTGAGTAATAATATAAACATAAGGAAAATCGTACATCAGTTATACAAACACGGCTATAGAGACACTACATATCATACAAGATTACGCAATAATTTCTCTTGGCTTCGCTCACATTAAAGTCCGAAAATATCGCAATCTCAGAAAAATAAGAAAAGAATAAACTAATTAAAAAGTTTCCCGTCACCTTACAGCCGCTAACCAAAACTTATAACAGTATTGTTTAACTTCTGCCAACACCTGGAACATAATTAAATGTTTGCAACAGAAGTAGTATTTACTTCTGACATCTGGGAACTTTGAAGACCTGCGGGCGTGGACACCAATGATGCTCTTTCTGGGTACACCTTGGTCCTAGATACACGGAGGTAAGCAGTGAAGAATTAGTAACAAGTGTGACAATTTTAAAATGAAACGTACAATATCTAGAAGTCATCATATATTATGTAATGCGTTAGTGATTCTAAAAACAACAACAACAAATGATAGAATTTAAATAGGTAAGAAGAAAACTTACATTAATTGTCAAATTTCCAGTGAAAAAAGTTAATCGTGTATTATTGTTTAAATCTTCCAGACATTTATTCACATTTGTTTCTTCTTCCTTGAGAAATGTATAGATCAGCATTCAACAATATTTCTTTGCTTCATGGAACACATAACTGGCCTTCATAACTCTACAGCACACTTTAATATTTACGTTGGTGGGTATGGTTAATATTTTAAACGTTAGCAGCATTTGTAAGATAATGTTTTTAATGAATAGGGGGAATGGTAATAACTCACCTTATTAATTGTAAAATGATACGTGTGAGATTCTTTGGTAATATTTTAATTACTTACTTATTTAGTCGTTCCCCTTCTACCGTGAGGTGTAGAGGTTTGGAAGAGAGAGCGCCAGGCTATCCTATCGGCTGTCTTCCTCCTGGCCTGGTTCCATTCTAGTCCTCGGTCCTTCAAAGATTGTCTAATGTTGTCCTCCCAGCGGACTCTGGGTCGTCCTGGGGGTCTGGATCCTTAGCTCTTTGTTTCCCATGCTTGTCGTGGTAGCCGATCTTCTCCCATTCTGCAGACATAGCCAAACCATCTTAATTGGGACTGTTCTACTTGCGTCTGCAGGGGGTAGGATTTAAGGCCTTGACGTATCGTCTGGTTGCGTACCATGTCTCTTCTTGTTACTTCAACCACTTTCCTCAGATACCTCATTTCTGAGGTTTGGATCTGGCTTTTGTGGGTAATGTTGGGAGAGGACAAGAAAGTATTCAGTGGGGTACTGGAAGATGAGACAGGTCTGTATTTCAGAGCTGGCATTTGCTGATGATGTTGCCCTTATTGATAAATCAAAGGCACATCTTCAATCCAACCTGCAAGTCTGGAAGGAAGGGCTGGAGAAGAGAGGGATGGTCATTAACAGCTCCAAAACAAAAAAATATGCTGATATCACGAGAGGAAAGAAGACAATCAGATTAAGCTGGGAGAATAGGTCCTGGAGCAGGTCACCAACTTTAAATACCTCTGTCATAAACTGGAAAGGAGGCATCAAAGAAGAGATCTCTACCCGAAGAGCAGATGTTGGGAGACTTTCTCAGGCCATAAATCGAGGATTCCTCAGCAAAATAGAAGTTGGCAAGAAGATAAAGATTGCTATATACTGCTCTACCTATGTCCCAGTCTTGATGTATGGATGCGAGTCATGGGCATAGACTATAACCCACAAAAGTCATATCCAAACCTTAGAAATGAGGTATATGAAGTAATGAGAAGAGACATGGTCCGAAACCAGGCGATATGTCAAGGCATAAAAACCCAACCCCTGCAGACCCAAGTAGAACAGTCCCAACTAAAATGGTTTGGTCATGTCTGCAGAATAGGGGAAGTTCGGCTGCCAAGACTTGCATGGGAAACTAAGAGCCAAGGATCCAGACCTCCAGGACGACCCAGAGTCCGCTGGGAGGACAACATTGGACAATCTTTGAAAGACCGAGGACTAGATTGGAAGCAGGCCAGGAGGAAGACAGCCGATAATATGGCTCTCTCTCTCTCTCTTCCAAACCTCTACACCTCACGGTAGAAAAGGAACGTTTAAGTAAGAAGTAGTATACCGTTATACCTCGGTCACGAAAGACCAGGCAGACACACTATGTGCCGAGCGTTGGCCTAGATGACAGAAATATGGCTTGTTTTGGTTTTGTTATTATGGCTAGCTGTTTCTTAAGCTTCTATGCTGAGTTATGCAACTACATGTACTTTCATACAAGATCTTACCAGTAATGTTTACTGCACACGGGAACAACTATTGGACGTTCAATGCCCATGAAGTTGCTCGCTAAGCTAAGGCTGTAGGCACCCATGTTACAAATGTACAACCATTGGCCGACCTCAATCTCCGGTATGTCACATTCAGGTACCACGCAATCCGATGCATTACACGCAGGGCCCCAGATAATGGAGCGTTTCTCTTGCTTCGTTTTAAAATTGGCTTGTGCCTTCCTCTGTGGATGTAGGTGGTGTTGTTCGATGATGATAATGATGTTAGTGTACACAATATAAAAGGTAAATTAGGCACATAACAGATACTGCAGTATGAGAGTTAATGATTAAAGATTTCACTGCACAGTGTCCAGCTTGATGAGGTGGTGTGACCAGTTCCCTTCCTCGCTGTCTTAACTCGAGAACTAAGTTACGTACCAAGTTACAGCTGGGTAGCGTGACGCTACCAAGTTTAGATCCCGGAATTCGGCAACTTTGTCACGAAAGGCAAGCACTCTAATTACTCTGCCAATAGGGGGTATATAAATAGTGTAGAGGATGTTAAAATAATACTACAGTGATGACTAGAGGTTTGGAAAAAATGTGATGTAAGAGTATATAAAGACAGTGACGTTAGTGACAATACCCAAGAGGGGATGCCTTTCTAAGATGCAAGAAAATTATTGCCAAAGTTATGACCACATGGTCTCGATCAAGTAAGGAACGCACAAAAACAGTACAGAAAACTAATTTAAATGCATGAAATGACACAAATAACTTCTTAAATAACTCGGTGGTGTGACTTCTATGACACAAGAGTTTTCTGTTACTTTCAGTCTATGTATAGTGTTAAAGGATAGGTTCCGTCCAAATTTTTCGACAAGTATTATAATGCTATTCATGTTTGTAAAGGAAAGTGAGGACTGAAAATGTCGTGGTTGAGTTAGAGTGTAGAGTATATGTCGAGTTGGACAATAGTAGTGAAATCGACAAGGGATAGTGGACTGACAGAGTTATAGATTACACACACAGAAAGGTGTAAATAGGAGATGGACTTGAGACAACCTGGAAGAAGATTTATTCAAATGATCTCTCTCTCCAAGCCTCAACTCACTTATGTCTGTCTAAGCATCTCCTACTCTCTCTCTTTTCTCTTATCATACATAGAGATTATAGTAAAGAGCTAAAAATACAAATATGGATGGAAAGGTCGTGAACAGCGCATTAATAAATGTGTAAAATTTATTAATGAAGAAAAGCATGAAAATAATGCATATCATCACAACAACATAAAATTACATCAATAATCAAATATTCATCAATAATCATATACACCAACAACCACACACACAGATCACCATTCATAAAACCTGTAGAACACAAAGAGATAAATAATCGAGTGACAGTCCTTCGGTTTTCGGGGACCAGCTGAAGTAACTCCAGTAAGTGGTGTTTTCGTATATATCCTCCATCGGTGACGGAATTAACCTGAATAACATCACTGTATAGGGGCTATCGTTGGTGACCCCCCCCCCCCCCTACTGGCGCGAGTTGGGCTGGGGGACGCTGTTTATCTCCTGCTGACGTGCGAGGTTTTAAGTATCCAGGAAATACACCAGAAGAAGTCACTTGAGGACAAAGAGACCCAGGCGTGCTTATCCGGCGCAAGGCTCCGCTTGGCTGTAAATCCTGTTTAAACTGGTTTGGCTGTGGTTTGCTGAGTGCCCCGTTTAGGCACGAAGAAGGCGGGTGATATGGAATTCTGCTATAGGCATGCTGGGCGGGTTTGATATTCTGGAAGCCGCAATGCTCTGGCTGGTAATCCAAGAGGCGAGTAGAGAACTACTACTGCGTTTGGCGATTCCAGATTTAGCGTTGGCTCCGTTGCACTGCGTGAGCTTAACTTGGCGTTGACAAAAGGGATTTTAATTCAGGAACGAGGTTGACGATTCGTTGCTAGATGTATACAGAAACCCTCTAGATCGAAGAGTATATGACTTTCTTCGTCTGACTGAAGTCTGCTCTAGCGATTCGGTCTTCCTGAAACTGAGACCCAAAAGAGACACCTTTTAACTTCAAGCAACGCTAAAATCACACTAACTTTATACAGAAAGTTTCGCTCCACTATGGGATTAAATTTATTGTAGTTATTACTATGATAGTTTAGGGTTGTCTTTAACCATGTCTCCTGTTCCTTAAAAATATCAATTATCAACACGCGCCCGCATAGACTTAATATCTTTTGCACACCCAGGTACCTGTCAGTAACTGTTCTGACAGCAAAATCTACTCCTCTTCTCCCAATCTCAACATACAGGAAACCTAACCTGTAGTTACAGTTAAATGAATATGCTTATTCATCTTACAACATTAAATGAATTTACATAAACAGATTACAGCATTTGACATTACACAAATAAATCGTATGTCCCCTTTGGAAAATATATTAGCATTCCACAAAATGAGTACAAAGAAAATGCAATGTTCTTGCTATAATAATACAGTTGTGGCTAAATCATAAGATATAATTATATCTATGCCTGGTGACTGCTTTCAGTGAAAGTTATAGACTAGTGCCTAGCCACACAAGTAAGCATAAAATGATCCTCCCTTGCCACTAGAAATATCTATCAGAAGGAATAAGTGACTATCTCCTATAATCCAGAGTTATTACCTGCATCTCACTATTCAGTTTTAAAGTGAACAATCCACACCTGACATTATCTTACAGAAATGACAGTTAATTTTGTTGACTCTTAACCCAATGGTAAGCATTCGTGGACTGATTCTACGCCTAATATCTGTTATTGTAAGTTTAACATTTAACCCATGATAAACCGTAACAGTTTAAGCACCCTTACTAGGCCGTAGACAGCGCTACTTTATCACTGAATAAATTACTAGGAGAAGTCCTCAGAAATAAATTCACTTTCCTAACAGATATATAAAAGCTAACATGAATCTAATATAATAATTATAAGATATGTCAACTCACCCCGAAAATGACTAGAACATAGGCAAACACATTCTAGTATTGTGTTAAAGTTTGCCTTATCTCATGATGGTCATCTACGGGCCAGGAAAATTTACGAATGTCTTTGTCTATTAAAACCAGTCTACTCTTATAGATCACAAGGGACGCTCCCCCCGGACACCTGGCGTGCGTATTTCTACAGAAGTTCGGCGAAAGATGTAATCTAGAGTAAGACAAAAGAAATCGTGCGAAAGTTCCCCAGGTAGAGAAATGCATAACATTATGCTCTATCTTGTCTAAGGGCAAACAACAAAGCTATCAGCAGGTTATCTCCCCCTGCCGGACCGTTTCTTCACAGAAACCGTCTTCGCTCGTGATCAAACACTAGAGCGACCGGAGAAATGTTTCTCTGGTCAGGCCAGGTGTGCTGACGTAACATTATCGTTCGCTGACCGCTGCATGCTCGAACATAAACAACCTCGGGTGGGGTTTGCGAAGGTGAAAATGAAAGAAAGAAGAATACAAAATGTCTCGGAAAACAGAACATTTAAAGGAGTAATCAAATTATGGACAAGATGGTAAAATAAATTATCTTTCACGTGACAATATAATATAAATTGAGACACCACGAAATACACCACACAGATGACAAGAGGAGCCTGCGAGCATTACATGTAAACCCCGAGAAAAGCTACCATCAGAAACAGAACAGTAGCAATCAATCAGATTGCATAACTTCTCATCTTCACATGACGTCATCAATTGTTTAAGTGTAACAAAGAGATTTGAAGCACAACTACTGTAGAGGTATTTAAAGATTCAATAATATTAATATAAATGAACTGTTTATTTTTATATTAGAGTTTACTTTTTGCCACTTCAGCAAGCTTAGCTTGAAGTATCCACAAAAGAAGTATTCTGACGCAGGTAAGAAGCACATGAGATATGATAAGAGGTCGTCCACAAATGACGTCACATAATTTTTGCCATTTTTAACCCTCCCCATTTTTTGTTGTCCACACTTTGTCACACACACACAAAAAAAACTCAGATTCACTTTGAATTACGTCACCAATTCCCCCCACTTTTATTTCAATAGAAATAGTGTTTAATTAATCAAACTTTTTACAAATATATTTCCTTTTATGTGCCACATTCCAGACATGCTTTATATTTTGCCCTACCCAGCTAAATGCTTTTCAATTTTTCCCACACATACACACACAAAATAACAGTAATGAATAAATAATTTTAATTTTAACGTCAGCAAAAATATTTTCATCTTGCTAAACTTCTGTGTCTTTTTTATCTCATCGGACTATTGTCAGGATGGTGTTAACTTGTTAAGGTAATGAGAAATGAGATAACAAAATTTATTTTGAAAGATGCCCAACGTATGAGGAACAGAAAAAGCACATGTGGCCGTCACAAGTACCATTCCTGGAAAAGCTCTATGGAGATAGAAAACACCAAACACGCCACTGCTTTCTTTGAACATATTCAAGTTGACGTCAGAGAGTATTCAAAGAAGAAATCGATTTTGTGCTGACATAATTTATGAAAAAGAAACGATCCTTATTGGTATTTTTTGTGGGATATCACATTTCTTTAACCTCCCTCGGATCATCACACTTCGTCACAAAATTGTGGACGCCCCCTCAGATGTGTAAAACAACTGGATATGTGCTCAGCATATGTGTAGTAAACGTAAAATGGACAGACAAGAGAGTGGGGTGAAAAAAAAAGAGGAAGATGAGTGTAATAGGGAATGGAGTATAAGGGAAGAGTTGATAGGGATAGAACAGTAAGATAGGAACGTTAGTGAAATGCTTAAGTAAGGGGTAGTGGTTGTAAACAGATTGGTGTGATTGTCGCCGCGAGCTCGCTAGGGCTCAATACAAAATAGAAGATTAAGGATAGAACGAGATAAGTGATTGGGCTTAGGTCAGATGTCAAGACCAATCAGAAGATAAGGACACTTAGCAGTCAACAAGAAATAGATAAACAGAAATTTTCACGAGTAGTTGGTGTAGAGCCGTTAGACAGAGCAGTTGGCTCGGTGAATAGCAGTTAGACAGAAGATAAGAACACATTTTCCAGGAGAAAGATTTTGGCTGTAACGAGGATTCGTGAGTGCTGTAAGTTACCGCTGCAAGTCAATTCATAGTTCGTGTAGAAAGCCATAGAACCCTCCATGTATTTCAACTACAAGTGAGTAAAATCTAAGTTGAAAATCAGTAATTTTGTATTGAAGATAGCGTCCTAGCTAACAGAGGACAGAACATCGATTTTAGTAGATAACATAGTGATACTGTCATAGAGTTTAACTGAAGTCCGTCGAGAGTGCACGGGTCACAAGAAGTAACCAAAGAAATTGCTGATGTCATGTAACCTTGAAGAGAATTGTAAGATTTGCCAATTATGTCAGACTGCTACATGTGTCATCTGCTGTTGTGATCAGCACAAGCGACCCAAATAAACGTTTATTATCGTCGTCTTAAGCACTGAGTAGTGTGCTGCTGTCTAACAACTTAGATGTTGATGTCATCTTTTATGTAAACGTGTCTTGATATGAAGAGTCGAAATAGTACTACCATCAATTACCAGCAGCCTTTGTCCGACAACCTGGAGTTGAGCAGGTACCCCACACGATCACGTGCTTGCTACACCGCCCTTCGAAGCTAACATCTCGAGCGGTAGCTTGTTATACGAAGTGGCCTAAATTTGGTAAACTGTAATAAGTAAAGATCCAGTGTGTAGCAGTGTTCAGCAGTGCCATGCAGCCACATTCATTTAACATCTTATCAACCTCAAGAAGTTTAACCTGGCACACCACCCTGACTGCGACATAGTACATTTGGTTCCGTTGCTAACGTGGGCAATCCTGCTGGTAAAACCTATGCGAATAACGAAATAATAATCAAGACAAAGTGTTACGTCATCATCCAGCCTAGAAGCAGCTACCCAAGCCCCAACAACATTAAACCGAAAGAGGATTCAGGATGAGGATCGGAGATCAATGATAACACAAAGGAAATAAACATTATTAACTCAAATCAGCCGCAGTTGGTAGGCGAAATATATAGAAGAAGCAGAAGATACGAAAAAAAAACGAGAAAATTCTAAGCGAGGCATCGGAAATGGATATATATTCTTCTTCTTCTTCCTCGTTCGCCCTGAAAAGGACGGTGGTTGCGTTGTGTCTGTTTACGCCTAAGCTGTGATATCTGCACCTTTCGGTCGACACATCCGACTTCTGCACGGCATTTTTTAGGACCGGGTTTGCCTTCCCATTGCGATCCGTGCTCGCTCAGCCAGCCTGCACTGCTGCAGACTGTTTCCAGGACCACCACGTGGAGGTGGAGCACGGTCTTGACCAGCTCTGGTTCGCTGGTCCTGACGCAGGCAGTCAAGCTATGAGTCGCTGACTGCGGTCTCTATTGCTGCGTCTTCTGGTCCCTGGATACATATAAAACAGCAATAGGAAACACAGAAGCAGAGGAAGAAGTGGATCGAGGCATTAGATAGGAAAGAAGAGGTATTGGACCTCATCGAATGATTCGTCCAGCTATAACAAACCCCCGGCGAAATCAAGGAACACAGCGGAGCTGGAGGTACGGAAGTTAAGAAGGATCAAGGAGGAGTCGGAAAACTCCGTATCAGACTATGCAGGAAATTCGGAGTCTGTGGAAGATAATAATAATGATACTTGTAGAAATCAGAGTAGAAGGTCCAATAGACAAGGGAATACGAGTGGAAGTGATAACGAGGAAGAAGGGGACCACGACGCGTTGTTCAGATACACTGACGAGACAAATAGTAAATGTGAGGAAAGTAGAAAAGCCAGAGGAAACAGGGATCGAGTGGATTATCGTTCAAATAGTCCAGATAGGAAAGTCAAGAGACACAAAAAGACGAGATCGAGGATTCCGGTGAAAAGTGCTAAAGAAATGAGTAGACATAGAAACACTTCGGGAAGTAGAGAACGTAGAAAATCGAAGATTCTGGTGAGTACTGGAAGGGTGGACAAAAGGAGATACAGGTATAGTAATGGTGAAGGAAAGATTAGAAGCCAGCCAAGTACAAATTAGAAGTACAGAGATGAAATTTACGGGAGAAGCCGAAAAAGACAACTTGAGACACATCCAAGGAGTATGAGATATAGATTGAAAAATGAGAGACAAAAACATAGGCAAATAGTTGAGGGAGTGTGTTACCAACAGATTACTGGGGACAATGAAGATAGAGATGTATATATATATAGGAAGATATTTATTTGTTTGTATACTTGTTATGTTTGGAAATATTTGGTAATAATATTTTGAGTCTGAGATTAGAACTCTAGACAAAGGGCGAATACTCTGTATTTGCTTCGTATGAATGTAATATATAGTTGTCCCACTTGAATATAGAGTTCAGAGGTTATCTTTAACGCATGCCCAGACCGGGTGTGTTTTGAAAAGGGTCTTCCGTTATGTTATTTCTGCGATGGCTGGTCTGTACCAGGGAAGTCCGAAGATGGGATCTTTCCGTGATTTATTTGGGGAAAAGAGATAGTTTCTCTATATGACTGTTATGTCGGTAATCCTCCCCAGTGTTTGTTCCTAACGCCAAAAGATGGTGTGAGCTATTCGCCAGTGTATTTCCATAACAAGGTAACGAAGCCAGTTTATGTACCCTTCTGCAATGCCTAGATGGGCAGACGTTTCGTCGTGCCTAGATTATTATTGACTACAGAGGAAGATGATATGCTACCTAGCAGTCCTATGTTATTTGATGTGACCAGCATTATTAATTGCAGAATATTCAGAGCCCAATCAGGACATTTATGTATGAACAGCATCTTTAATTATGCTTCATATTTTTACCTTGGGTGAGCGAGGCTCACTGAAAAGTAAAGCCATCTTGGATCTCATTGCCAGTTTAATAAAATCATCTATCGAGAACAGGGACAACCTTACTATCTGATGATGATAGAGATCTGTTATCTATAAGGAAAATAAAACTCCACTACTGGTGGTTTAAGATCGTTATCATGAACATTTGCTGGATTTAAGGCTTGTAAGACTTAGGCAGAAGAGGGTCTGATAAGGAGCCATTATTAAGTAATATTTATTGGCTGACGCGATTAGTCTGCTTAGGAATGAGACTATAGACAGATCAGAATACTATGTGCTTGCCTACGACCATTCCATTATATCCAGATGCTATGTATTTCTTCACGTATACAACAATGTGTGTGTCAACTTGTTCCAGTGACTGTCAACCGTAATGTCAGAGTATGTGTCACAATAAATATATGAAAACGTCAATAGCAGTTCAGGACATCATTGACTTGCATACGAGTGTATGAGTGTATTCTAACCAACATGTCAACTTCAGAACATTCCACACATTCGCGCAATTGACATTTATACTTTCACTCATTGTCAACATCACCTGTCCAGGGCCTCACTACTTTATGGACCAGGTGACCTGTATGTACAACCCTGTGTCGGTTAGCGAGTTGACAATCATAACACCTTACACCAGCAAATAGCATTTCAACAATGTGATGACCATTAACCTGCACCTCCGATAAGAACATCAATTATAATCTTATCAACGTGGTAGGCCAGCTTTCTGGGTCAACCTGCACAGTGGACATTGTACAGAAGTCAACTACTGATACCAGACGGTTTCCTGTGGCCACATACGACACACATGAACACCAGTGTACAAGTTTGCAGTACAACTCTACAGTCGATGTCAGCGTGACCTGTCCTATCGAGCGTATGCAGTAACTAGGTCAGCGCTTGTTGACATTTGTCATAGTACAGACAGTATTGAACAGACTGTGTTTATTTGGAAGAAACAGCCTCACACATCAGTGTTGGAGCGTATATTTGACTGTGTTTGTGACAAGTACAGTGCAACTGAAGCGAGAAGTCCTACTAGTTATTCTTAGGAACAGTAAACGGTGGATTTTCCTGCACTTCTCTAGATTGTGTTGAACTTTGTAATATTTAAGGCCAGAATCAATTATTGATTAAAGTGGTAGTTAATTTTGATAGAAACTGTACCATTATTCTGTATAACTGAGCCTTCTCCGCAACACATTCTATCTGCAACACATTACATTGCATTTATATGATATATATGTATTTATGTTTAAATGGTTACATGTTTATATGTGATATTTGTTTATATGTCTGTGGGAGGTTGGGTAAAGTGACTATTTTAAAGGATACCACGTCATAGAGGTTTTATAATAGCGTTCAGTAGGTGCGAATTTTCTTAATTGAAAACTTGCTAGCGACAATTTGTTGCTATTTCTGTTAGATGTGAAGACGCGTTTTTTTTCTTCGTCGTTTTTGTGATATTTTCCTGTTCTTTAGTTTTGTTTTGATTTGTGTGTATTTGTTAATCTCATCTTTCCTGTCTTTTAGTTCTATACAACTTGATATTTATACACTGTGACGTCATTTGTGTTGTTTATTTCCTCGCGGTTATCATCACAGGTTCTGTGATTATTTTCTTCAGTTTTCTATTTAACTTATTTGATTTCTGCGAATGTTTTCGTATTGTCTTTCTTGATTGTCTTTTGTTTATGTTGTTTGTTGACATATACTATAAAATATACTTGATCATACACTACTAGCTGTGTAGTGAACTTATGAGAAATAATCAACTGATGATTAATTGCTATTATTAGAGGTACACAGTTGATTATACAAGACCTTATTTAAAGGTTTGTTGCCCACAGAGATTGTGATAAAGGAGCTGATTATTCCATTTATTTGGAGATAGATTTCATTATTGCTATTTCAGGTATCTAGTCACATATTGGTATACATTATGTCGACTTTAGATCACTTCATTGAGTTATTGAAATCCCTAGGCAAGACTGGTGATAAGTTAGAGGAGTTTGCTACCAGTCAATATGAAAAAGCACAAAAGGCGGAAGAGAGAAAACAAAAAGCCGAGGATAAAAGAATGGAATTAGAATTTTAGCAAAAGAAATTGCAGATCCAAGTAGACGAAAGGAGATTCCAAATGGAAATGGAAAAACAAAATAAAGAAGCTGAGGCTGAACAAAAGAGATTAGACAGAGAAGCTGAGGCTGAACAAAAGAGATTAGACAAAGAAGCTGAACAAAAGAGATTAGAAAGAGAAGCTGAGGCTGAACAAAAGAGATTAGAAGCTGAGGCTCAAGAAAAAAGATTACAGAGAGAATCTGAAAATAAAAGATTAGAAGCTGAGGCTGAACAAAAGAGATTAGACAGAGAAGCTGAAGCCGAGGAGAGAAAAGCAAAAAGGGAACATGAGGAAAAACAGTTAGCATTTGAGTTGGAAAAATTAAAATGGACAAATATGGGTATTGCTAATCAGTCAAATGGTAATAGTGGTAAACCCTTTACTTACAAGGTCAAGGTACCAGCGTTCAATCCTTCCAGTGATGACATAACATTCTGGGTAGATAGATTTGAACGCTCTTGTCGAGCTCATAATGTGGATAAATCACAATATGCTAACCAGTTATCAGAAAATTTGAAAGGTGATTCTCTGACTAGTTTAAGTTTGGTTGAAGAGGCTGACAAGGATAATTATGATGTTATTAGGGCAGCTTTATTGAAAAAATATCAATTAACAGAGGAAGGTTACCGTCTTTTGTTTAAGAAAATGGTACCTGAATCAGGGGTAGAATTCTCAGAATTCATTGCAAGGACACGTCTTACATTTAATCGTTGGATTGAGCTGTCCAAAACAGAAAAGACATATGAAACCCTTATGGACTTGTTGCTCAGAGACAAGATTATGTCAAGTGTAAATAAACCATTCCTTGAATTCCTACATGAGCGTAAACCCAAGACACTAAAAGAAATGGAAGAATAGTGTACCCAATACGTCACGGCACATCCGGACGTAGCTTTTAGCAATGCTAAGGTTAAGGAAGGTATGCCAGTTGCTTCAGCAACACCATACAACCCTAATTACTCACACAAATTTCAGGGACCACAAAACAAGTTTGATAAAAAGGGTAACCATAATAGTTATCAAAACCAAGGTAACCAATCATTTCAGGGTTCTTCTGCGAAGAACTGGAGACGAGCCGACAGCCCTCGATACAGGGGTGGTCATAATTATAGGAATTTCCGCAGAGGAAGTCATTATAGGAACTATCCAAGTCATCCATCATGGAGACAACAAGATCATAGCTATAGAGATACTCATTATAATGAATATGATAATGGTAACCATGAGAACTATGACTCAAACCCAAATAGGGGTTACAATAGAGGCAATAATAATCGAGGTAGATCACACTACAAAAAACATAAATCACATTATCAGTCAAACTCTGCACAGCAAGAGTCACATGAAGCCTATAAATAGACTAAAGATAATAATGATGCTAATAATATGGAGCTAAGAGGAGTGGCGTCACAACGAACAACCTGGAGAGCACTGGTTTCTGCTTTATGCGCCGTGTTTGGTGCTTAAAGAATTTATTATTATTATTAATAATATGGCATGTTCCGCTTTTGATTTTGGGAGAGCATCTCAGTGCCCCCAATGCAAAACATTATTTGAACCAACCACGGTGTCCACTTTAAGTTGTGGCCATCCTCTTCCCGCTCTTCCTGCGTCAGTCGCGCATGATGGAAGAGGTTCTCTTTTCTTACATAAAGGTTTAGTAAATGACAATCCAGTCTCAGTTCTCTTTGATTCTGGATGCACCACAATTGGTGTTAGGCAATCACTTGTAGATCCTTCTCGTGCCACCAGAAAAGTAGTCAAATGTGTGACATTTGGTGGCACCTTAGAGAAATACTCTACTGCTATCATTAAGATTGCTATTCCTTTCTTTACAGGAGATGTACACGCATGTCTTCTGCCGAATCCGATCGCTGATCTTATCATCGGTCGTATTCACGGAGTCAAAGAATGCACTGCACAACAAATTTCCGTTTGGGAAAAACAAAATATGCAAACTGCTAATGCTGTAGTCACTAGAGCTCAAGCTCTTAATATGCCTCAAACTTCATCTACTGAAGATAATGAAGTGCATAACCAAGATGTTCCCTTGGTAATTTCTCGTGCCTCGTTTATAAAACAGCAAGAAGATGATCCGACTCTAAAGAAATTCTTCACGCTTGCAACAAAAAGTGATCCGAATAAAGATACAAAGCGTAAATCTTGGATTACAATGAGGAATGGCGTACTTGTACGTATGGTGCAAGACTCCGCTAAGTCAAGTCATTCTCAGATTCTTGTTCCCAAGAATTTGAAAGTTAAAATTTTGCAGCACACTCACGACTCTCAGTGTGCTGGACATATGGGTTTTTCCCGTACTAAGTCAAGAGTTCTTGCGGCTTTCTTTTGGCCTTTTGTGAACAAGGACATACGGATTTATTGTCGATCTTGTAAAGTATGTCAAGAGGTCAAATCCAAAGGTCCTCGCCATGCTGCACCTATTCAGGCTGCAGACATCCCTATTCGACAATTTCAAAAAATGGCGATAGACATCATTGGTCCATTTAAGATCAAATCTGCTAGAGGACATCAATTTATCTTGACGTGTGTTGATATGTGCACACGTTGGCCAGAGGCTATTCCTCTGAAGAGCATTACTACTGCTGACATTGCAGATGCTCTTTGGCTTATATTTTCTCATCTGGGATTCCCCGGAGAGATATTATCAGCCCATGGTACCCAACTAATATCGGATACCATGTCTCAAGTAATGTCTACTCTGCAGATAGAGAGATCTTTGAGTAGTATCTATCATCCTATGTCCAATGGGATGGTCGAACGGCTAAATAGAACACTCAAAAACTTACTAGGGAAGATAACTGAGGATCATCCTCAAGATTGGGACAGGGTTTTACCCGCGGCCCTCTTCGCTTACAGAGCGGTCCGCAATGAACATGCAGGATTTTCTCCCTTTGAACCTGTCTTTGGCGCGCGACCGCGTGGCCCTATGTCTTTGCTTCATGGTCTCATAACCGCTGATAATATTACCGATGACACAAAATCTTCTTACGAATATGTCATCGCGCTGAGACAAAAGATTATCGAAGCATGCAAATTGGCAACTTCTTCTGAATTTGCTAAACAGAAGGCAAGACTATTTGCCAATAAGAAAAGAACCTTACGACATCTTTGTCCTGGTGACAAAGCATTTGTTTTACTACCTTGTAGGGAAAACAGACTTCTTATTTCTTGGAAAGGTCCGTACGATATAATCTCGAAAATTTCCGATGTTGACTACATTGTCGATATTGATGGAAAGCATAAAACCTTCCACATCAATATGCTTAAGGAATTCCATGAACGTCCAGATTATTTACAGCCTATTTTCCAGGCAACGGACGATTCACCAGTCTAACATGGCCATTACTCATCACTGTCCGTAATACAGGATGAGGAAACAAGTTTTTCGGATGTTAATCTTCCGCTTCCGATGATTCCACTTCATTCTAGTGAATCATGGAAAAATGTTACTGTTTCTCCTGATTTATCTCTAGGAGAACAGCGACAAGTTTCGGTTATGTTACAAACATTTCAGGATGACCTTACTGACATTCCTGGACAAACTCATGTCATTGAACATGACATTATTCTAACTGACCATAATCCTATTAGGGTCAGACTTTATCCTATCCCTATACATTTTCAAGCACAGGTTGAGAAGGAGTTGGATGAGATGATAGATTTAAAAATAATTAAACCATCCACTTCTACATATTCTTCGCCGATGGTTATTGTTCGAAAAAAAGACAATAACATACGTCTTTGCGTTGACTATCGCAAATTGAATCAAGTTACGAAGTTTGATGCCGAACCTATGCCTTTACTAGAAGAGCTACTTACTAGGCTTTCTAAATCTCATTTTTCACTAAACTTGACTTGTCTAAATTTAGGATATTGGCAAGTTCCTTTATCTGAACGCGCCAAACCTTTTACTGATTTTTCTACACCTAGAGGCCTTTTTCAATGGAATTTCATGCCTTTCGGCCTTATGAACGCACCAGCTACATTCGTACGCATGATGCGTCAAATCCTATATTATCGGTCAGATGTCATTGCGTACCTAGACGACATCTGTCGTTTCAGCGATACTTGGGAAGATCACTATTCAGGGTTAGTTGAATTACTATCTACTCTACGCGAGTATAACCTGACAGCGAAACCCTCTAAAGCCTGCATTGGTTTTAGCGAAATTTCTTTCCTAGGCCATCGAGTTGGTCATGGTTTCCTAAAGTCAGACTACTATAATATAACTAAGATACTTAACATCTCTATTCCGAAGACTAAAAAGCAAGTGCAAAGTCTCTTAGGTCTTATTCAATTTTATGGAAGATTCATTCCGAATCTATCCTCTATCATGGCACCTCTTTCTACACTACTAAAGAAAGGGTCGCCTAATATGGTCCACTGGTCACAGGAATGCCAATCCTCTTTGGATAAGATTAAAAATTTGTTTTCAACACCACCTATTTTAGTGTTACCTACTACAGATAAGACATTTGTTCTTCGTAGTGACGCTTCATCCACTGGGATTGGAGCGGCATTAATGCAAGAGTACTCTGGAACTCTGCATCCTGTAATGTATATCTCCAGAAAACTTAATGCTGCAGAAAGGAATTATTCGGTTTTAGACCGTGAACTATTGGCTATGGCATGGTCAATTCTCAAACTACAAAGATTCCTTCTAGGCGCACATTTCATAGTAGAAACCGACCAGAAAGCTCTTACTGCTATACAGAGTAAGAATTTGAAGAGCTCGAGGTCTACTCGATATGCAATTGCTCTTCAACCTTTTCATTTCTCAGTACGAGCTATCCGTGGATCAGATAATGTGATGACAGACATTTTGTCTGGATGCCCACATGATTCCACCTAACTGTTAGGTCTTAGATTTCTTAACACATCTAAGTCTATAACAGTTCTTTTTCTATATCAAGATAAATACACATTGTAATTTGTAATATAGTGATTGTATCACTACTATCACTACGCTCATTGATATATATTCACCGCTGTTCCTTGATGATTTTTCTTCTTTGTCAATCATGTACTTATAGTGCTTAAATATGAAATTGTTATATGCATTGTGTTGTTACCAGCATTGTGGTATACGTTGGTGGCACCTCCCTGGAAATATTTATACTTAAGAGAAATGCTTTCTCTGAGATGTTGAGATATATTCTCACGAGTCGATCTATGACTTTACCTTAATTTAACATTATAAATTAATCTTATTAGTCATCTGCGCATTATTCGTGCATTGTGAGCCTATTGTATGTTGCTCTCAGATGAAAAAGAAAAAATTTCATTTTTTTTCCTGGGGGTTGCGGTAGTCTGTTACCAACAGATTACTGGGGACAATGAAGATAGAGATGTATATATATAGGAAGATATTTATTTGTTTGTATACTTGTTATGTTTGGAAATATTTGGTAATAATATTTTGAGTCTGAGATTAGAACTCTAGACAAAGGGCGAATACTCTGTATTTGCTTCATATGAATGTAATATATAGTTGTCCCACTTGAATATAGAGTTCAGAGGTTATCTTTAACGCATGCCCAGACCGGGTGTGTTTTGAGAAGGGTCTTCCGTTATGTTTTTTCTGCGATGGATGGTCTGTACCAGGGAAGTCCGAAGATGGGATCTTTCCGTGGTTTATTTGGGGAAAGGAGATAGTTTCTCTATATGACTGTTATGTCGGTAATCCTCCCCAGTGTTTGTTCCTAACGCCAAAAGATGGTGTGAGCTATTCGCCAGTGTATTTCCATAACAAGGTAACGAAGCCAGTTTATGTACCCTTCTGCAATGCCTAGATGGACAGACGTTTCGTCGTGCATAGATTATTATTGACTACAGAGGAAGATGATATGCTACCTAGCAGTCCTATGTTATTTGATGTGACCAGCATTATTAATTGCAGAATATTCAGAGCCCAATCAGGACATTTATGTATGAACAGCATCTTTAATTATGCTTTATATTTTCACCTTGGGTGAGCGAGGCTCACTGAAAAGTAAAGCCATCTTGGATCTCATTGCCAGTTTAATAAAATCATCTATCGAGAACAGGGACAACCTTATTATCTCATGATGATAGAGATCTGTTATCTATAAGGAAAATAAAACCCCACTACTGGTAGTTTAAGATCGTTATCATGAACATTTGCTGGATTTAAGGCTTGTAAGACTTAGGCAGAAGAAGGTCTGATAAGGAGCCATTATTAAGTAATATTTATTGGCTGACGCGATTAGTCAGCTAAGGAATGAGACTATAGACAGATCAGAATACTATGTGCTTGCCTACGACCATTCCATTATATCCAGATGCTATGTATTTCTTCACGTATACAACAATGTGTGTGTCAACTTGTTCCAGTGACTGTCAACCGTAATGTCAGAGTATGTGTCACAATAAATATATGAAAACGTCAATAGCAGTTCAGGACATCATTGACTATCATACGAGTGTATGAGTGTATTCTAACCAACATGTCAACTTCAGAACATTCCACACATTCGCGCAATTGACATTTATACTTTCACTCATTGTCAACATCACCTGTCCAGGGCCTCACTACTTTATGGACCAGGTGACCTGTATGTACAACCCTGTGTCGGTTAGCGAGTTGACAATCATAACACCTTACACCAGCAAATAGCATTTCAACAATGTGATGACCATTAACCCGCACCTACGATAAGAACATCAATTATACTCTTATCAGAGTGGGAAATAGTAGAGAAATTAAGGAGGAACAGAATTAGTTACTGGGAGGTATAAAAGGTCATAGAGAAATGGAGGGGATAAGAAGTTCGAGGAAATCGAGAATTGAGAGATTGCGGATTTATTAGAGGTTGAGAAGTTATAGTGGAGAGGCGGAAGCTAAGTCAGATAAGGGATAAGCTATAGAGAAAATAGAGGAGAAGAGGATTAAATTATATGGTTCCGGAGAGAACACCGGTACAAGGATAGAGTAGAGGAGAGTTAGAGATAGATAGTGAACATTGTTCCAGAGGGAACGCTACTGTAAGGAGAGGCTATAGAGGAAATTGTGAAGTGAGGGAGACCATGGACAAAACGACGAAGATAATGAGGAAGAACATGATTTGTGGCGGTAGCCTACTTAGAGGAAAACAGATTAGAATCGTAATACTGATCACACATTCAATATACACACTAAGACATGTAGCGTAAAATGCGGAGCGAGAACTTATGAATTACTAAAGTAAGAGTTTTATAATTACGTGTCAGGAGACAACATAATAGACAGAACAGGTGAGTATGAGTACTCTAGAGATCAGTAATAGTCCTAAAAGATTACTATAGAGAAAGAGTTATAGAAGTAGAGGAGAAACTTTAAGTGTGTATGGTCAGTCACATGAGTGACGACAACACTTACATAATTTAGTATTCAAATTGTCGTGAAGGCAGAGGATGTCTGCAGGTTTAAAGGAAGGAAGAGAGAGGAGTGGTAAATAGTAGAGAGGATTGTGTATGTCCTAGAAGCCACTAGGCTGATCCATAATGTTATGAGTTTTATTGTGCACTCGTGGAAGAGTTGCCGTGAATAAGGTTAGGGAGGAGGATAGTAATGGTTGTAAATATTTGAGTCTATGAGTTGTTTGAAGGTTCACAACATTTGTAAGTGATGGTCATAGATAATTGATTATTGATGATGCATTGATGAAAATAAGTTTTGTAAGTTATTGTAACAGATAATTGATTATTGGTGATGCATTTATGAAAATAAGTTGGATTTAAGGCAAACATTTGTTTGTAGTAGTCATGATGATATTCTTTGTTAGACTTATATGTAAATGGTAATCATTAGTAGTTTATTGTATTGGTTATACATGTTGATTGTATGGTTAAAACTTGGTTGATGTGTGTATGATGTTAGGAAATGTTCATGTATTCATCAGATGCCAAGACCAATCAAAAGATAAAGACACTTCGCGGTCAACGGGAAATAGAAAAACATGTTTTTGCACGAGCAGTTTATGTAGAGCCGTTAGGCAGAGCAGTTGGCTCGGTGAATAGCAGTTAGAGCAGAAGTTAAGAACACGTTTTCCAGGAGAAAGGTTTTGGTTGTAACGAGGTTTCATGAATGCAGTAAGCCACCGCTGCAAGCCAATTCTTAGTTCGTGTAGAAAGCCAGAAAACACTCCAAGTATTTCAACTACAAGTGAATAAAATAGAAATCGAAAATCAGAACTTTGTATTGAAGATAGCGTCATAGCTAACTGAGGACAGAACATCGATTTTAGTGCATGGGACACAAGAAGTAACCAAAGAAATTGATGATGTCGTGTAAGCTTGAAGAGAATTGTAAGATTTGCCAATTATATCAGACTGCTGCATGTGTCATCTACTGTTGTGATCAGCTCAAGCGAACCAAATAAACGTTTATTATCGTTGTCTTAAGTCATGTGCTAGCGTGTAACAACCTATACGTTGATGTCGTATTTTGCGTAAACCAGAATGTTCGCGTGTCTTAATGTGAAGAGTCAAAATTATACTTCCATCAATTACCAGCAGCCTTTGTCCGAGAACCTGGAGTTGAGCAAGTACCCCACACGATCACGTGCTGGCTACACTGCCCATCGTAGCCAACATCTCGAGGGATAGCTTGTTATACGAAGTTTGGTACACTGTAGTAAAGATCCAGTGTTCAGCAGTGACATGCAACAACATTCATTTAACATCTTATCAACATCAAGAAGTTTAAACTGGCAAACCACCCTGACTGCGACATGAGTAATAACTGACAATTTATTATAGAATAGAGGACTAAGGAAAAAGCATCTGTAACAGGAGATAAGGGAAGAAATCAACAGGTTTTTGCAATTGTGATGTGCCTTTTGTATCAAATTCTGCATTTACATTCTAAACGTAACACGTAGTTGAATAACAGATTGTGTAGATCAGGGATTTTCAACCCTTTCTTTTTTAGCTCTGTCACAGTATATATGTTCGCCGAAATATAGGGTTGGTCACGCTGTGAGTGGCAACATTGATATAATGAAAAACCCGTTTGGTCAGCTGACCGGAAGGGAAGTGAAGAAGAATTCTGGCGCAAAAAAGGGAGTTTGACTTCTGGCCATCGATCGGGATAGGTCGTCTTTATGTTCCCTATCAGCGTTTTTGCTGGGATTAGTTTGCCATTGTTGTTCATTGATAGTGCTTGCCATTTCTTCATGCGGTGTGGAGTAAAGTGCATAATTCTAGAGTGGTGGTGTAATTCTCTAGTGGCATTTCCTTAGGCCGTGATGTTGAGTCATTTGTGATTTAGTTTTTGCCTGATCTTAGTACATGATTTAGCCGGTGAGCGAAAGTCATTGTGATGTTCACTCAGTACGAACATATCAATGGGTATGATGCTGATAGATTGAGGTGTTGGTTATTGCAATTTATATTGGCATTTCTGTTGCATTGTATTTCATATGTATTGCTAGCCGTGTGTGGCTTCCGTGTGTGCAGTGGTTAATAAAAGAGAACTTACCTGTTACAGGTGTTATGTTTAATTATTGTCAGCTATTGTATGCTGTGGTCGTATCCTTAGATGATGAGCCAAAGAGTACATATTTATCATGTGTTAAATCCACAGTATAAATAGTTTCCTGACAAGCTCAAATCCCCCTTCTGAGCTTAATTTACCTCTATGCCCCTCCCCCACCCCCAAAGGTTTATGCTAGCAGGAAATAAAGTACATTACCATTTTACTGTGGTCCCCTAGAAATATGGAATCGTCCCCTTTGGGCCATATAACCCACACTGAGAACCACTGGTGTAGATAATTAGTTAATGTCGTTAGGCGGATTACGTGACATGGCGGTTATTCAAGATATTGTTTACTTGGACATATTCATGTTAACATACTGTTTATGTTTTCTTGTGGAAAAAAGTTTATCAGTCAATACCTTTTAACTCCCTAAGGAGCTATAAGATAGCTATAAATTAACGTGTGTCAACAAAACACACGCTAATTCTTCCTGCCACGTGCCATCAGCTCGAGTACTTTCAACGTTTTCCTTTTTTTTATTTTCACTTCTTTCTCCAGTTCTTTTCTCCATCTGTTTTTGGCCTCTCTTTCCCTGGGGATTCCGGAGCAAGGACTGCCTTATAATGCTGTCAACATGTTTCCATAGAGTGTCCTATCCATCGCCAGCGTCGTCTTCTTATTCCTTGTTCCACTGGCACTTGTCTGGCTCTTGTCGTCAGTTCCACATTTATGAATGTCTGTAAATTTTTTTGTATATTTTAACAAAGTTTATGGTGAGAAATAATTTTTTTTTAATTTATGAATTTACATGACAGGTAAAATAATGAATTACTAGTTTGTTTTAGATATACACAATACACTGCAACTACAGGACATTGTGAGATTACACTTGTCAACTACAGTCACAAAATGTGTTATTAGATGGCGATAAGTATCCAGCAGATACACTGTATTTATAAAGGTGTGGTATATATTTCAATTGTCAGTAGAAGTGATTTTCACTGCATGTTTAGATGAAGATATTATATAAAATAAAAAGAAGTGAAGAAAATTAACATGGAAAATAATAGTTGTAGAATAGATCGAGGAAACTGAGATAAGTATGGGAAAAATAGTATTAGTCGCCATAGAACTGATCAGATAGGCGTTATGTTAGATGCTTGAATGATTTTAGTATGAAGAGCTGAATGTGCAAAGTAAAAACAACACTATACATCAAGTATACATTCAGTACTCACATGGAGCAGATGCGGCTGCACAATAGTTTTTTCCACTACAGTGCATGCTAACGTTCCGTGGATTCCGTCGTTAATATAGTACATATATAACGTCGTGTCCTCATTTGTTGTACCAACAAAACCCCGCGAAACACAGCGATCTTTTTCCTCGATTTTATCAATGCAAGTTAATGACTTTGACGATGAATCTGATAAAGTATATTAGTTCTCTGTGAGAAAAGAATTTTCTATTACGCTGTCAGACATAAGGATGAGTGATTTTTGCAAAATTTGCCTGAAAAATTATACACATTTTAAATTAAAATCACTATTACTTGATAATCCGACATATCTTGACGGAAGCAATCGACTCAATTATCAATAAATTGGCTGTGTCTTAAGTGAACAAGCGGCCAGGGAACAAAAAGATGTTTAATTTTTAGTGTCACGTGCCTTCGCTAAGCTACGACTGTAATGTTGACGCCTGCTAAGCAGGTAAAAGATGGGATGCTTTAGGGGAACGAAGTTCCTTCGAAAAATATTGTCGTTAACTACTGACATAAAGGAGTGTAGCATAAGGACAGACAGAAAGAATTGACGTGTGAATAAGGATGTCTGCGACAAGGCACCTCAGCATTCTGTGTGCTGATGTTGAACTACCACACCATATTTATTAAAATGCATGTCTCGTCGAAATGTTTTATGTGGTGATACTGTACACCAGCAGGGTCCAGGGCAGCGTTTCTGCTGGTTTCCAAAGTGTACACCACGTCCTATTCATATATGAGGTTTTTTTTTAAAATAAAATTTTGCCTCGTTTTGGCGAGGCACGTCCCGTTCAACCTAGCCGGTTATATTAGGGCGCATGTCCAAATATAAAAGGCCTTTAGAGAATTTTTTATGTGAGGTCGAATATATCTTGCCTTTTATATCGTTTACCAGAACACTGTCATCTATTTGTAGAAGGGCACATTTGTCACCTTTATATGTTTGCGCCATGCCTCGATCAAATAATGCTCGTCCCTTCTCTTTATCTATCTATCTATCTATCTATCTATCTATCTATCTATCTATCTATCTATCTATCTATCTATCTATCTATCTATCTATCTATCTATCTATCTATCTATCTATCTATCTATCTATCTAACTATCTATCTATCTATCTATCTATCTATCTATCTATCTATCTATCTATCTATCTATCTATCTATCTATCTATCTATCTATCTATCTATCTATCAATCTATCTGTCTGTCTATCTGTCTGTCTGCCTGTCTATCTATCTATCTATCTATCTATCTATCTATCTATCTATCTATCTATCTATCTATCTATCTATCTATCTATCTATCTATCTATCTGTCTATCTATATATCTATCTATCTATCTATCTATCTATCTATCTATCTATCTATCTATCTATCTATCTATCTATCTATCTATCTATCTATCTATCTATCTATCTATCTATCTATCTATCTGTCTGTCTGTCTGTCTGTCTGTCTGTCTGTCTGTCTGTCTGTCTGTCTATCTATCTATCTATCTATCTATCTATCTATCTATCTACCAATCTCTATCAATATCTCTCTATCTCTCTCTCTCTCAGACGGGTGTGACGTCTTAACAATATCACACCAGCTAAGCCATAAAAATAAATGCCTTGTAAATAACCAATGTTAAACACAACTGAGTTAGGGATCCAACAAATACTAAAATATCTTTCTATGTATCGTCTGAAACGATAACCATTTTTCATCAACAGTGAATTTTTTTTCACCACCAAGTGATAACTTAGAAAAATGGCCACTTATTGCAGTTAACAACGAAATGTGAACAATTACCATCTCGGATAAAATCATTATAGCAGTATACATTTTAAAAAAATAAATACAATTTTATATCCACCTTGGGGTCGGTCACAGACAACTCTTTTTGCTATGGCGTTTACAGCCAAGGTAAAGGCAGTTGTGACAAAGTAACGACCGGGTTCAGCAATGACTCGGACACCTTCAGATGCTGGGAAAAACTGATCAAGCGACTTGTTAACAACTTCAGCTACCTGCAAGAATAAGGAGCATCTATCTATCTATCTATCTATCTATCTATCTATCTATCTATCTATCTATCTATCTATCTATCTATCTATCTATCTATCTATCTATCTATCTATCTATCTATCTATCTATCTATCTATCTATCTATCTATCTATCCATCCATCCATCCATCCATCCATCCATCCATCTGTCTGTCTGTCTGTCTTTCTGACTGTCAATATGTGTCTGTATGTATGCATGTGTCTGTCTGTCCGTGCGTCCGGCCGCCTGTTCATCCATCTCATTGTCCGCCCGTCTGTTTGTCTACCTGTCGGTCTGTCTTTCTGTCTGTCTATCCATCCACTGGAGTATTTACCTATCTGTTTGGCTGGCTATCTATCTACCTGGCGATCAACCCATAATGCATGTATGTATATACCCCGTGCATAAGGTAAAATAAATTGTTAATGCACAGATTTTTCAATAAAATGTGCTTATTGTGTTTACCTTAATAATAATATAAATACTTCTAATAAACATACATGAACATAATTACTAATAAAAGAGGTGAGCAATGCTAATAAACTAACATACCAGTTTATTAATAATACTAGTATATACCATCACCATGCTAACAAACTAACATACCAGTTTATTAATAATACTAGTATATACCATCACCATGCTAACAAACTAACATACCAGTTTATTAATAATACTAGTATATACCATCACTATGCTAACAAACTAACATACCAGTTTATTAATAATACTAGTATATACCATCACCATGCTAACAAACTAACATACCAGTTTATTAATAATACTAGTAAATACCATCACCATGCTAAGGGGTGTGAAAAAAATATTGCGTATTAGATTAAGAGGGCCCAAACAACAAAAAGCTTAGAGGCCCCCCTTGGCTTAATCCGGCATTGCTTATATTATAGATTAAAATACATTGGCAAACTAATATTGACATCAGACACAGAATTTTACTGTTTAAAAATTATTTAAAAAAAAAAACATAGATCAAGCAAAAGGGCAGCATTTCAGAAGTTAGAAAACCATCGTAAGATAAATTCCAATGGAAATACAGAAGAAAGTTTTTTTCAGAGTTTTAAGGAATCAATCAATATCCTTTAGCTTCCCTAAGAGCATAGGCCTTCAACAAACACATGCCAAGTCCTCCTATCACGTGCCAACAGCTCACGTTCTATCCTGTTTTCCTAATCAGTTTTACTTCTGTCCCACTTCTTTTCTCCATGTGTTTTTTGGTCTACCTCTGCCTGTCTTTCTTTGGGGATTCCAGAACAAGGACTGTCTTGTAATGTTTTCAATAAGCTTCCTCAGGGTGTGCCCTATCCATCGCCAGCGTCTTCTTCTCAACTGTTGTTCCACTGGCACTTGTCTGGTACGTGCCATCAGTTCCACATTGGTGACCTTGTCATAACATTTCAATCTTCCTATTCTACGCAAGCACACATTTATCAATGTTCAGAGTTTCATAGAGCTTAAAAATCTATAACAAGTGTCATGGATAAGACCAATGTAAGCCAACTTTAGAAAAGATTCGTTAGTATTGGACTTATTATTAGAAAATATTAGACAGATGTTGTTTTTGTGATTCGTCCACCCCGGGTGATGAAGACCGCTCTGTTCGTCCAATTATTAGGAATATGTTAGGTTAGTCTATGGGTGACTGATGAGCCCGATGCGGGCCTGGAAAGTTCTCGGACAGTGTGGGCAGGGAATGTTCTCTTCAGGTGAAGGTTTTATTACTCTTTTCAAGCTTGTCTCCGCTATTCCGCTGCTGCTTTTCTGGACGATTCGCATGCCGCTGCACCTTTACGAAGAGATGTGCGCCAAGCGGTTTGGTCTTCCGCAGCAGCTTCCCATGTGTCAGGGCTTATGCCGAAGGTTTTCAATGAAGTCTTAAGCGTGTCTTTGAAGCGCTTCTTTTAGCCACCATGGGAGAATTTACCCTTCTGCATCTCACCATAAAAGAGTATTTTTGGCAGTCGATGGTCTGGCATGCGGACTATATGACCTGCCCAGCGAATCTGTGACTGCATCAGAATAGTATCGATGCTAGGAATACCAGCTCTGTTAAGAATGGCGGTGTCCAGGATCTTGTATTGCCATTTGATGTTCATTACCTTTCTGAGACGACTGTATTGAAGTGGTTAAGCTTATTTACGTGGCGCCTGTAAACAGTCCATGTTTCACATGCATAAAGCAGCACTGGAAGCACCACAGCTCTGAACACCTTCAGCTTTGTCTGTAGACTAATGGCACTTCGATGCCAAATGTTGGTTTATAGTCTGCCAAATGTGCTGCTGGCTTTGAAGATCCTGGTTTTCACCTCATCATCAATGACGACGTTCTTGGATATTGTGCTACCAAGGTATGTGAATCTGTTCACAGCATTCAGTCTCTCACCATTTACATTGATGATTGGCTCAGTATAGATTGTGCCAGAAGCTGATTGGTAGATGATTTCTGTTTTCTCTGTGTTGATGGTAAGCCCAAAGTTGGAATAGGCTTCGGAGAATCTATCCACGCTATTCTGCAGATCAGCCTTTGAGCCAGTATCGAGGGCACAATCATCAGCAAACAGAAGATCTTTGATGGTGTGTACCAATACCTGACATCTCAACCCCCCCCCCCCCCCCACCCCCCAAATTAGACAGATGGTAACAACATAAAAGAACGCAAGGAATGTTTTAGACAGGCGATAACAGAGAGAGACATATATGTATTGAGAGAGAGAGAGAGTGAGAGAGAGAGAGAGAGAGAGAGAGAGAGAGAGAGAGAGAGAGAGAGAGAGAGAGAGAGAGAGAGAGAGAGAGAGAGAGAGAGAGAAAGACACAGAGAGAGAGAATAAAAAGACAGAGAGAGAGAGGGGGGAAAACGAGAGGGAAAGAGAGAAGAAAATGAGGGAATGGTTAATGAGAATGTCCTATTCTTCTATCGTCTTTTATCGTGTTTCTCATCATTGTCTTCTTTTCCGTTTTTGCGCTTTAATTTAACGTTAGCGATCACAACCTCACCTTGTACTATTTGATTTTAATATTACCGTGGATAGATGCCATGTTACCCACGCTGGCGGACATGAGATAATATAATCCTCTGTATGAATAAAATATGCATCCCGCATTTAATATTACATTAGAACGGATTTGCGAGATTCTTTCAACACGTGCAGTCCTGTGATGGCCACAGGTACACATTAGTTCCTATCTTTAGCTTGTTGAATAGATGGTATCTCAATCTGTTGTGGCCAGTGCGGATTCTGAAGATTACCACTTGTTCTCTTCTGTTGAGCTGGTAGTAAGCATCATTCTGTGTGTGACCTGGATGTTCTACATTCCTTTTGTTTCTGTATCTGATTCTGATAAAACTCTTTGCCTCCTCGAAAGTTTTGCTTGCATCCGGCTGAGGTAGATGTGAACCTTCTTTTGCCATTCTGTCAGCCTCTTCATTGCCGATGATGTTACAATGAGATGGGATCCATTGGATAACAACACTTTTGAATCGTTGACAAAGTTTGAGGAGTTACGTCTGACGCAGCTTCTCATACGGCCATCTCTGCACGTTTTACGTTTGATGCTAAATTGCGGAAGTATGAGCCATGTTGAATCATCGACTACAATATCATTCTCTAGCAGGCGATCGTTAATTGTCTTTATTGTCTCTTTACTGTCACTTTCTTATCCGTATCCAGTATATCCACTACGGGTGCTCTTGAGGCTAGTCTATCGAATCTCTCACTGCCAAACTACTATTGCGTGACGAGGAAAGTAGATCCATACTAGTTTCTAAAGGCTTGAGGCATCAATAAATTTCTCCATTCATATCACAGCCATTCAATTTGGGTCGGTCGAAGTCTCGTATATACTCAGAGTACGACACAATGACTGCCCTGGTTAATGTAGTTTCAGACAGCAGCCTCAGTGCCGTATTAGCTGTCCCTCTCTAAACTCTCGTGCTGGAATTTGTCATGTAAGCTCCGCTCTGTTCAGTGACGAAACTGTCCTTTACTTTAGTCGCAAAGCCCTACACCTACTTTTTAGACTAACTGTGCATACTATGGCATCATAATCCAAGACGCAGTCCTGCGTGTATTAAGATTTGAAATATTTAAAAAATGTAAATAAAATATTAAGAGTATGCATGTGTATTCTTGCAGTTATAGTATAGTATTACCACATTTTACTAATAACAAAATATTAGCAATAGGAAAAATAAGAACAATAAAGAACAGTGAAAACACCCAAAACTGGAACAAGAACATCACAACACAGAAATTAGTGGCTTAACCAAAAAGTTTACGGGGGAAAAAAAGAGAGAGAAGGTCAAGTAGAACATAGAATAGAATGGTAGAAGAACACGCAGAAATAATGAAACCTTATGACAGAACAGAAGGAGGCCACCCAGAATAAAGGTAACTGAATAAAGGTAAAGTATGTCAATCTACGAAGCTCGAAAAGGAAAGTCTTGACGAAAAATAGAATGACACTCACTGAGTGACATGATAGATGACGTCCAGCTAGAAGAAATTATCCGACTAACAAGATGTATTTCAAGGAAGTGTCCCATTAGTGCAATTCTCAAATCCGACCATAAATATAAAATACTTAAAAACTAAAAGAGCCAAGACAGCATTAAACAAAGCAGCCACCTTTCCAAATGTCATGTTGCCTTCATCCTTTCCTGGAAATCGTCCACCAATGTCCAAAATTCCCATGATGAAACCCAGTTCTTTTCCAGTTTTGAAAATGTTGTGGGCGTCTGCTATAGCAGAGTGAAAGCATTCAACTTCTTCTGGCCGACTCCCCACGTGGAAGCTGGGGAAAAAAATGTAATCAATTTATTAGTGATCGCTTATCATATCTGATCTTTCCTTGTACAGTAGGCTACATTCGTTAGTTAGATTGCCTTTATGCAGTTCCCTACCATTACATGCCTGTTCATTAACTGTTTTTCATGCATTCTTCTCCCGATTCTTTTATATTTGTCTTCCTATATTGTGAGGTGAATAAGAGTTTCTGTCACTTTCTAGCTGGTAGGACAGCCTCTCTCTTATCTTTGATTTTATCTCCTCCTATTTTCTTTTTAAAACCATCCACGTAGTATATTCCTGGTTCTGGCCACGTTACTCTTTAGTTTGACAGCTGGTAGCCACCCTTCCTCGGGTATTTTGCGTCGGCTACCTAGATGAGTCTGTCAGTTCTTTTTCATGTTGGAAGCGGAGAAACTTCTCAATCTCTGAGTCAGAGGAAAGCAGACACAATTGACTCGCCATGCCTTTTCAAGTGACCGACCGCTTTTCTGCCAGAAAACCCTTTTAGGCTAGATGACAGCGGCCACATCCCCCGCTTCTTCGCGGGTCCCTAATACAAGAACACTGTCATCTCGGGTCGCAGGTGAGAAAACTCCCGGTCCCCTTACACCTTTGTCTCCTGTCAGATTTGCGCACATTGTGTAGGTGTTCACGATAAGTGACGCGATCTGTAGGAGAATATGGTTATAAAAACTATACTCAATAAATACTCGGGGTTAGTCGCAGAGAGTACAAGAAGGATCTATGACATATAGAGTGGAATTTTTGCAGTTGAGCCTAATACCAGATGCATTGTTGTAAGGAATAATTCTTGAAATGTTGATAAGCGCACTTGGTTACATAATAGCTGCCCTAGCGTTTAAACTTATAAATAAACCCTATTTACTTTTCTAAAGTTAATTTTCCTATGACGGGATAGTTTAATATTATTAATTGTCTCAATAGCCGCAATCATCGTTTTCTTCTTTGATCCTTAGCCATCGACTGCCAAAGCAGTCAGCGGCCTTAACACCTAGTTGCGACTTGTAGGGCAGCAACAAACTGCTTCCACTTTGCTCGGTAGGCGGCCATCCTTCGTGCAGTGTCTCAGCTCTGTTCCATTCTTTGCATTTCGGTCTCTACAGTTTGTTGAAATGTTGTTTTTTGGTAGTCCTCTCTTTCACTTTCCTAGGGGTGTGACGATATTTGTGTACATCCTTCTACACTCTTCGTTCTTTCCTGCATTACCAATTTATTTCTTCATTTTTCACACTTATCTTCCTTGTATTTGGCATATTTTATGCACCTACATTTTTTGCTCAGACCACTCCCAGAATTGTTTAAATTTCACCATGTGAATCGTAGTATGATGAGGCTAATTAGACTGGTCAGCAGGTAATATTTCTATCACTGAAGTCGTCTAGCCACCTATGATAGAGACGGTCACTGTTGACACAAAGTGGTATAGCATGATCATGTACGTAAACACAGGTGATAATATGTAGTAGCTTCCAAATGTAACCGCGTATACCGTAAGTTTTCAGATACAGGCTATATTAACATATAAAATAAATTTTTATAGAAACAGAAGATTAAAAAAGTCTTGGCGCAGATGTTTAATTAAACCAGGTTAGCTTCGAAAAGCCACGCATTATTTTAGGCTAAGCTTCGCTTCGTAACGCCAAGCATTGGTCACGTGATTTCCCACCAATGGTGAAGCTCAGTCCTTTTTTTTTTTTTTTTTTTTTTATTTTTTTTCTTCCCCCCGGAATGAACGAGAGATGAAGCCATTTTTTTAGTCACAAGAATGATTAGGTCCTTAAGCTGAGAGAAAGTCAAACTAAGGAATACTAATGAATAAGAGAAAGTTTTGGCTCTTCATTGAAATGAAGAGATAAGAAAAAACGTGAAATCTAGACCACATTAACAAATAAACGAAGGAACACTAGAAGGACAGAGGAGCCACGCCATGTTTTAGCAACTTGAAAAGATTACGAGATGCAATAAGGAATATTGCATCATTAAAAATAATGCATTGACTTTTTACGCTTGTTTATTAAATGTCAACATGCTATTATGCAAATTTGTTGTGGTTACCATTTGACTTAACCCAGTTCTTGTTGGAAATTGAATAAACATTTGTTTCATTGAACACAAATGCTGTTGACGAATCATATGTTTGCAGTTAGCCATCATACCAATTATTAAAGGATCATGCCAAAGCTAATCGTTGCAGGTGCAACACAAATAATAACTATATGCTCTAAAAATAAAACATCATAGAGGATTGTCCCCGAACCTGGTAAATTCCTGTAAGTCTGTAGAGAGAAATCATCACCTCTAGCAGGCTAGCTAGTAATCAAAATCTAATACTCTCGAGTTAAACAGCAACCCCCACTACCCTGCCCGGCCACACATTGCAACTTGGTGCCGTATGACCAGTCCTCTAAAAAAGACGCGAAGATGGATCAATTAATGGAAAATTTTCAACAGCTTGGTGTGGACCAACAACAACAACAACCACAGAACCAACCTGTAAATGCACAACCGTTGCAGCCCCCAGTCAATCCAAATATGGAGGAACCCACATTGATAGCGCTACAGCGCCTTACTGAGAACTTAGAAAAGAATAGCAATTATGCAAAATTATCCCAAGTTAGGTCCATAGTACAACCATTCGAGGGAGATAAGAAGAAATTCAGGAGATGGTTGGCCGACATAGACAAATTTGCGGCAATAGCAGAAACAACAAATGATGAAGAGAAAAAGAAAATCGCTCTGTTAGGTTCTGATTCGTACGTGACTGATTTTTTAAGAAGGAGGGCCCAGCAGTACCCCACAGAAACCTACGAGTCCTTAAAGAAAGAGCTCACCCAGAGATATGGGGAAATCATAGACAAAATGCATGCTTGGTCAGTCCTTAGAAGCATGAAACAGGAAAGAGATGAATCGGTACAACTTTTTGGAGATCGATTCCTCAATGTGGCAGAAGAGGCATTTTGCGGAGAAATCCCTACCACACCTGATGTAGAAATACAGTTAGTGGGGATATTTGCCGATGGCCTTAGAGCGGAAAATATCAGAAGGCATCTTATCAGAAAAGACACCAAGACTATTGCTGAAACAATCCAAGCAGCAATACAGGAGGAAAATCTTCACCGAAGGTTCCAACAAAGAGCAGGTAGGGAACCCCGACCAGAATATAGGGACTATGATGAGCATAAGCCTATGGAAGTTGACCATACCAGGAGGCAATGGACTCGCCCACGAATACGTGATGATCATCATCATCATCTCAGCCCGTAACCCGTCATGGGTCGTAGGGGTGCCATGGTGGAAGCATCAGCAGACAGGGTCCTCCACTGCTCTCTATCCTCAGCAATGCGTACAAGTGTGGAAAAACCGTGTCCTGCCCATTCTTTGATGTTATCAGCCCAGGATTTTCTTTGCCTTCCTCTTCTCCGTTTACCTTCGACTGTCCCCTGAAGGATCGTTTTCGAAAGGGAGTCATGACGAGTTACATGCCCAAACCAGGCAAGCTTTCGATGTTTCACTATTGACAAAAGTGGTTCTTGGTGGCCTGCATAGGTGTTTATCTTCTCTCTAACATAGACATTTGTTTTGTGCTCTTTATAGCAAATGCGCAAAATTCTTCTATAACATTTATGCTCGAAAGCCTGAATCCTTCGCTCCGTATCTGCAGTGAGTGTCCAGCTCTCACACCCATACAAGAGAATAGATAATACAAGTGATTTGTATAATTTGATCTTCACAGGAAAACTGATGTTACTTTTTCCAGATCACATTCAACTTTGTCATGGCAGCTGAGGCCATCTCAAGTCTTGTCTTGATTTCTTTACTTGATCTTCCATCACTACATATAGTGGACCCGAGATATTTAAAGGTGTTAACTTCTTCTAACGTTTGCCCATTTAACGTAATGTTGGTCGGAACATGTTTCTTACGGCTATTCACCAATATCTTGCTTTTTTCTATATTAATTTCCATCCCATACGTTCTTGTTACTTTCTCCAGTCTAGAGGTAAGGTCTTGAAGTTCTGATTCTGATCCAGCTATCAGATCAATATCATCAGCAAAACGTAGGTTGCACAGAGGTCGGCCTCCAATCGATATGGTTGATTTATAATCGTAGAGAGCCTCCTGCATAATATGTTCTAGATAAATATTAAAGAGCACTGGGGACAGGATACATCCCTGCCGAACTCCTACAGTTGTTTTGAAAAATTCTCCAATGTCGTTGCTTGCAAAAACAGCACTGCTTGCGTCCTTGTATAGTGCTTCAATGATATCTATGATGTTGGTATCAAAATTGAATTTTCTCATTACTTGCCATAAGCCTTCATGCCAGACTCGATCGAAGGCTTTTGTGAAATCGATGAAGTTATGGTATAAATCGTGTTGATGCGTGATGTTGGAGATGTTTTTCGATAAGTACTCTAATATTGAAGATTTGTTCTGAGGTACTTCTTTTTGGTCTAAAGCCAGCCTGTTCCTCTGACAAGATTTCTTCTGATTTCTGTTTTATTCTGTTCAAAAGTATCTTAACATCACCTTACTTGGATGACTAATAAGGCTAATGGTTCTGTAGTTCTTGCACATTTTTAGATTTCCTTTCTTTGGAAGCGGTATTACTAATGACTGCGTCCATTCTTTTGGCCATTTTTTTTGTACTCCATATCTTCTGGCAAATTGTTGTCATGATTTTTTACTATATCTGGTCCTCCATATTTCAAGAGCTCTGCTGGGATATTATCCACACCCGGTGACTTCCCTCCTTTCATCGAACATATAGCCTCTTCCACTTCTTCCCGTAATATTGCTGCATTTCCGAGTTCCCTGTTTTCGCACTTAATGTTGTTTAATATGCCTAAGTCAGTATCAAGTTTACAGTTATATAATTCTTTACAATATTCTGTCCACCTTCTCATTACAGCTGTTTTTTCATTGAGCAGAGCCCCATTGCTATCTTCTATGACAGTTACCCTGGGCTGTTGGGGTTTTGATAGTTTTCTTAATGTGTCAAAAGCTGCCTTGCTGTTACCTTTTATTAGCCCCGTATTAATGGACTCACATTGATCAGCTACCCATTTTTTTCTTTGGCCTGTTTCATTTTCTTCCTAATATTTTTATTCACCATACTGTATTGCCATGCTGCTTCAGGAACCTCTTTCTTAACCTTTTTCATTTCCCGCCGTGTATCACATAACTTCAGAATGTCATCTGTAACCCATGGTTTGTTTATTTTCTTTCTTTTACCAAGTATTTCTGTTGCTGATTCAATGAGCACGTCTTTCATGTTCTCTGTGATTGAGTTGATATCATCCTCCAAAAAATTGAGAGCTGCGAATTTTCCTCCAACAGTTGCCTCAAAGATTCCCGCGATTTCTGGATCTTTCAGTTTGTCTAAATTGAATCTTAACTGAGAACATCTGTTTTGATTATAGTTCTTTTTAAGTTTAAGCTTGAGCGTCATCAATACCATGTCGTGATCACTACCAATGTCGGCGCCAGGAAAAGTCCTAGTCTTGGCTTTATTAATACGAGACTTGAATCTTTTGGATACAAGAATAAAATCAATTTGGCCATGTATCTCAGTTTTTGGGGCATGCCACGTTGTTCTTCTTGATAACTTATGAGGAAATAGTGTATTTGCAATGGTTAGTTTACAGTTGCTGGCAAATTCTAGTAGCCTTAGTCCTCGATCGTTGGTTTCACCTGTCCCAAATCTCCCCACTGTACCAGCCCAGTGATGATAGACCCCGCAATTATAGACCCCCCACACAGAGGCAAAACGACGTCAATAATGTCAATACAAACGGATGCTTTACATGCGGTAGGCTCGGACATGGTTACAAGTCCTGTAGAGCAAATTACAATCATGCACCACCCAGAAGAGGAGGTTACCAACCACAACAACCCGCACCACCCCCACGTGATTACACCAGAAATCAGTATACCAGAGGCGCACCTCAACCCCTCATGCGTCAGGGAAACGGCCGCGCCACTCACTAAACAGGACCGTTAGTGAGGGCAACAATCACAGAAACTGGTCCAAAACAAAAGAAACAACACAGAACAGAAATTGTCAAGTGGGCCCATCCAGTAAAATACAATATGAAGAAATGTTGCATGATGGAACTAAAATACATCCGGACCCCAGTTCCTGCATCATGTCTATACAGGGCCAACAATATAGGGCACTGGTAGATACAGGAGCATCCATCAGCCTTATTAAGTTCCAGCTGTTCAAGAGGATCCAACACTTAGTACGATTTCAACCGTCCAAAACACACCTAGCTTCAGTCACGGGACAAAGACTAAATTCAGTTGGGACAGCATGGCTAAAATTTTCCTTAGGCGAAACAAATTTTGAACACCCATTTGTCATTACTAAAGGAATGTCTAGAAATCTTATCCTAGGGAGAGATTTTTTAACAAACACAAAGTTCGAATATACTATGACCTCCACAAAATCAAAGTCAACAATACGTACATAGATCTCCAGGACGATATCCACATAGCGTCTTTGGTAAGGATTACAGCTCCCATAACGGTGGCTCCAAACTCCCTGGTCATAGCAAAAGGCAGAGTAAAAAATTCTGAGTACATAACACCAGGGCAATCAATTCAAGTACAGCCCCTAGCAGAAGAAAGCATTATTGATGACCCATTGTTGCAAATTACAGAGGGAATCGCTGAAGTCTCGAAGTCCAGAGATTTCCCCATCATGATATTGAATATGTCAGGAAAAACTACCACTATAAAAAGAGGCACAGTTGTAGCGCAAGTGGATACGTCAACAATAAGACAAACCAAAACCAATAGAGACCATCCACAAATTGTCTCAACCACTCCCACTGGACATAATGCACGAAATCGCAGTACAAATAACCATAGTACACGGAAAGTAAACAGTTATAAGGCAGAAAAAGGCAGTAACATCAGTCACAGTCATGTTACACCACAGCATACCCTACCCAGATTTCAGAAACGAACCAGTCCATACATAAGAAGAGAAAGGCCACAGTATGAAAATGACTATAATTACTCATTCTTGCGCCCCAGCACACCAAGAGAAAAGATGAAGTGCTGTATATCACAGAGTAACAGAGAAACAGAAATTGTCTTGCCAGGAGGATATCCAAAGCGACAAGACAGTGATACATGCCCCATGGAGTATCAATATAACTCAAAAACAGGTGGATATGATAAAGTCCCAAAACCAATTGAAATTTCCGAAGAAAAGGAAGAATTCTTATATGACTATACCACAGGAGGATACTATAGCAGCAAAGTTGGAAACAGAAAGAATGAAAAAAATTTTCGCCCAGGGAAAGAAGACAGCCCTATAGCACAAACAGAAGAAATACAGTAACGTACGCGGATAAGCGCAGTTACGACAGAAATAATCAGAAAAAATGGCACAACAACGACTACCCCAGAAATATAATAAGAAATGAATATACAGTAAATGCAGTGACAAATGGAAATGCACACAGTACATGGCAGAGGAGACAGTACCAAGCACAGCCCAATGAACGGCAAAGAACTACGCAAAAGAAAGCCACATACCAGGAGCAGAGATTTTCACAAGATGCAAGAAAAATGTCCCAAAATTAATGGGAATGAAACGGAGGCATCAAGACAGACCAGAGATATCATAGCAGATCATAAATACAGAGAGAGAATAGCTCAGTTACTTGCAACCCTGAATGCCACAGAAGATAATAAGCAACGTTTGAAAACGTTTGTAGAAAAGCACCAAGATGTGTTCGCACTCAATGACATGGAATTAGGCAGAACTAACACTGTCACAATGGACATTCAAACAACCACAGAGGAGCCAATACATATGAAACCCTATCATACGCCCTTGAAAAATAGAGAACTCGTGGAAAGGTCTATAAATGAAATGCTACAGGCAGGAATCATCGAAAGATCCCGTTCCCAATGGTCCTCACCCATAGTGATCGTAACAAAGAAAGACGGCTCCAGTCGCTTTTGCTGCGACTACCGTGCCCTAAACAAAATCACAAAAGTCATTTCCTACCCCCTCCCCAGGATAGACGATCTACTTGCGACGTTAGGAAAGTCTACATACTTTACCACACTTGATGCAAGGTCAGGCTTTTGGTGCATCCCCATGACACCTGAGGCAAAACAGAAATCCACATTCTGTTCACATATGGGAAGTTTTTTTTTGGAATGTTATGCCATTTGGTCTAAAAGGATCTCCAGCAACATATATGTCACTCATGGATGAAGTGTTAAAGGGTCTACATCCATTTGCCCTGGCATACATAGACGATATCCTGATACATACCGCAGGCACGATGGAAGACCACCTCCGCAAGGTTGAAACAGTGTTTGATAGACTCAGGCATCACCAAATAAAGTTAAAACTGTCGAAGTGTGAGTTTCTAAAGACAGAAACAAAATATTTAGGCTTTGTCATCAATAGACATGGCGTCAGACCTGATGAAGATAAAGTCAAAGCCATAAGAGAAATGCCTAGCCCCAAGACGGTGAGACAAACACGCTCATTTATTGGTACAATAGGGTACTATAGACGCCACATCATCAATTTCTCCAGAGCAGCAGAGCCTTTGATAGCCCTTACCCGCAAGTATGCACGCTTCAAATGGACAGAAGACTGCCAGAGATCCTTTGAGTATCTAAAAAATGCCCTAACCACCATCCCACTGCTTGGACATCCAGATATTTCTCAGCCCATGATACTATACGCCGATGCCTCAGATAACGCAATTGGTGCTTGTTTGGTCCAAACTGTACTAGAAGATGAAACACCCATCCTACCAAACATTCCAAATGAGAAACCCATTGCATTCCTATCCCACGCATTGTCAAAGTCACAAAAACGGTGGACCACCACTGAGAAAGAAGCATATGCAATTCACTATGCAGTACAAAAGTTTGACTTTTACGTCAGAGGAACTAAACTCATTATAAGAACTGATCATCAACCTTTGGTTAACTGGCTCACCAAAACACAAGAACAGCCAAAGAAGTTACAGACATGGGCAATGAATTTACAGTCCTACGACACCACTATCGAACATATCCCAGGCGAAATGAACACCTGTGCAGACCTCTTATCCAGGATTAAATATGATGATGAAACTGAAGTGAAAACAAATAGAGTCAAAAATGATGGCACATCCTCAGAGATTGACGATAATGCTAAAGAAATTAATGAAATTACTTCATCAAGTCGAAGAAGTACCTCAGATTCCGCCACTCAAGTAGAAGAAGAAAGCCAAGAGATGTTTGACATGAGAGTAGAACAAGCGAAAGATGCAGAAATTGTCAAGCTGCTCACATACGTGAAAGAAAACCCAACAAAAAGTAAAGATTTTACAGTACACCCAACGGATGGAATTCTATACTATATTGATCAGAAACAAGAAGGGACACTAAGAAAAGTCATTCCAGCACATCTAGTCCCAGAAGTATTGCTACAGTTTCATGATAACAACGGGCACATGGGAAGAGACAAAACAATTGATGTCATAAAGAAAAGGTATTATTGGCAAACTTTCTACAAGGACATTACAGAATATGTAGCCACCTGTAGAACATGTAAATTGAGAAACATGAAGCCACATTTAATTCCCCCTTCAAGAAATGCAACCTTCCCATTACCCCATGCAAACAGTGAGCATTGACTTATCAGGTCCTTACCCACTCACCCAATCAGGCAACAAATACCTCCTGCACATAGTTGACCAATACTCTGTTTGGCCAGAAAGTTACCCACTCAGTGATGCCACATCGCAGTCCATCACGCAAATTTTTTTACAAGAATTCATTCCCAGGCATGGCTGTCCAAAACGAATCATTTCAGACAACGGTAACAGTTTATAGGTAACCCATTTAAAGCCACCTTACACCAGCTGAATATTGAGCATACTACAACCACTTATTATTGCCCAAATGCAAATGGCAGAAATGAACGCATGCACGCCACCCTACATGATATTATTAGCAAATATATCAAGGGCAACCACCAATACTGGGACCTATACATTAACCAAGCTCTTGAAGCCATCCGAGTAAACGTGAACGATACCACAGGAATGTCACCCTTTCTCATGCTATACGGAAGAGAACCAAACTTTCCGTTAGACATTCTACTTCGCCCACAAAGAAAATACATGGGAGAAGACCCCATCGAAATAATCCTTCAAGAAAAGTATAAAGCTCACCAGATTGCACAACGAAATACGCAGAAGGCATTTCACAAGAAACAGAAACAACATGATAAATCAGCCAAGCTACCAACATACAAAATAGGAGACAGAGTATACTACAAGAAACATGTACGCAGTTCAAAATTCGATGACCGATGGTTAGATGGCTACAAAATCATGAAACAAACTACGCCTGTAAACTTCATTATTTGGAATGAAGAGAAACAACACCAAACAAAAGCTCACGTAAAACAAATAAAAATTGATAATCACCGGCCCATTCCGCCTCTGACGACAAATACAAGACCAGTCAGAAAAGCCACCCTAAATTATAATCCATCCAGCACAGATTCGTCTGACATATCAGAGTCAGAGACGACAGACTCTGAATTTTACCAAGACGACCACATACCCAGACCACCCACAGATGAAATACATCGAGCAAGACAACAACGAGACTCGTCCGAAAGCGAAGAAGATATTCCACCACTTGAATTGCGTAATCGACTCCAGGACAGAGACCTGCGCATTAGAAATGAAGAAATAATGCCTCAGACGTCACACGATGACAACAACCAAGCACCTTATATCCACACTCAAACTTACTCCCGCAGTGATAAATCGTCAGCTGATACCTATCACACCCCCAGTTCAGGCAGTTCTAGTTTTAACACTAGTGAAAACCAAACACTGCTATACCACAAGAACAAGATTGCTCGTTCAAAACAATCAGATCCTGAAGAAACTATACCCAAGCAGATTGTTGAACCATATACCAGCGATCTTTATGGAGACGAAACAGAACAAGACAGCACAGCTTTGTCAGACCCCAACGAACATAATGACAGAAAAATGGTAGAATTATACCAACAAGAAACAGACATTGATACAGCTAGTTCTATTGAAACCAGTGATGCGGATAGTACATTATTTGTACCAGTCAGCTCCAGCGTCAAACGCGCCTATAAAACAGAATCTGATGACTCAATCCCTAGCAACAAAATTCCGCGTATACAGCACAACTATATCAGACGAAAGATTCTGAAGAAACGCAATCATGTTCCAAAACCAAGCCGAGAAGTGTTAGCCTCATCTCAACTAGTCAAAAACAACAACAGTGTGCAAATTACTGTGACCATTGTAACCGGTGCTAACGTTCAGCACAACCAGGTCAGAAGAAAAATCAAGGCGAAACATATACCTGCCTCAAAACCAACAGATATTCCAGCCATACAAAACCCCTACCACAGTGAAACATCACCGCAATCAAAAGATTGTTAAGCCATCACCGCATTCGTCAATGTCCTCAGTGTCCCAACAATCAGCAAATGCAGTGTCGTCGCCTATCACACCCGTCACCACTGCTACTCAGTATGATGCTCGCCTAAGCAGTCGGGACATTGCAAGGTTAGAGATGGCAGAGAAACTGAAGGAACTACTAAAACTTTGCTGAGACACGCCCCTCAAGTCTTCAATGTACATGCCATCCCATGTACCGTCACCGCGAATGTGCACTTAATTTTTAACAATGTACTAACTCTCCCCATGTACTCTATTTTCAGTCTTGGACAGTTCAAATGACTTGCTTACAGACTAAGATGTCAAAGCCTCACTGAGAAAGTTATTTTTTCCAGCCTTAGAATAATGATGCCCAGAAAGAAATCAAGACCAGCCCACGGAGGATTCTAGTTAGACATTTTATTTGGATTATTGAAAGAAAGATGACACAGATGATACAATGTCCTTTGTTTACAGCCACCCTTATTAGCCAGACAGTTTTTGATAATCAGAATGTTACACAACTTTACCTATAACACATGTGTCATACTATTCTGTTGTAACATTGATCTCTACTTTTGAAACGAATCATATTCCATGTTTCATTCACCAGACTTCTTGTCCTTGCAGATCCAGAGTCCTGTATTTTCATGCAGACACTGTACGCCAGTAGTTTTGTTTTTCTTACCCCATACTAATATTTCTTTGATCTATATTATGCTAAACTCCTTTATATCTATCACCTTGAACAATCATAGTGTTCATACTATGACATGTCTCAACAGCACATAATTAATACGCAAAACTAGTCTTCTGGGTTATCATCTTTCTCTCCACAGGATTATTTCAAATGTACATTATTATTTTAGACCCAGATGTATATTAGTACTGTCAAAAATTTTACTGCCTATCACAAATACCCCAATGACATTTGCGCATGCTGAATTTCTGAAAATGAAGAATCCCTTGAGAGCATTAGTATATGCTAACCCCAGATTGAACAAATTGCACCTATTTGTTGATGATGCCTTTGCCCATGTTAAAGAAATAGCATTTGCACATGCTGACCTAGCAAATGAAATACCCCATTACCGCATGATAACCACTAATGACACATGAGATGAAGAAGCAACAGGTTATGTATGATGAAGATGACATTTTATATTAAGGTGAAACTTTATGTTGTCACAGCTGAGATTTTGTTGAAAATGTTGATGCACAAAATCCCCCACATTAACACTGGAGGAGAAATAATCTTAGTCTTTCGTGGTTACGAGATAAGACAAGGATATAATAGAATATTTGACGAATACCATGGAACAAATCAGAGCAGATGATTGTTGCACATATGAGGACCATATTTGAAGTCATTATTGAAGGATTATCAGTAGACAAGAGACACAAATGAATTATGATAATCCCATGGAACCACAGGTACTAAGGACACAAAATGGAGATTAAATAATGGAGAAAAAAAAATAATGACTGAATAATTGCTACACCCAGAGGTAAAGGAAATAGAGATACATCCGCATTTTTGGAGAAGATATTTTTTTTTTTTTGATTTTTGCTCATTGCCTTTGTAATATGAACATTGTTGTATAACAAATGACTATTCCTTATCACGAATTACAGAATGTTGTAAGATAGTTAGAATAAATTGACAATGTACTATACTCATAACATACCCAGAATTACAGGAGAGAAAATAAATAAATGGTTGATGAAATTGGACATACTCAGATTTGCTCACCCCGAGAATATTGGATAAGAAAATAACGTTATCCCAAGGACAGACATGTCACAGATATAGTACATGGACAATTAATAAGGATGTATTTCCAGTACAGAATAAGAGGAATAGGAAGGATCCACATTTTAAATATTGGAGCACCATGAGCGATGAATTGGACTTATAGAGAAAATGGAAATGGTACACTGTATGCAAGGATAACCAGAAATAATATGGATAAATAGTAGTCAGAGTGCCAGGAACTTTGTCTTATAAGAATGTTGTAGATTCCTCACGATCAATTGATTATTTTCTTCCTTTCTATGTCACATTTTTGAGTGATGACCCCCAAATTTTTTTTCATCTCATATTGTCAAACAGTTCTTACATCTCAGTTGATAGTTCCATAAATAATTGTTTGATGTGTTTTGCATAAAGGTATTGCTAGATAAGGTACATAGGGAGTTACTAAGGATGAATTCTCAAGATAACAGGAGGACTAGAATAGACACAATGATATTGGTAAACCAAAAATGATACATTGGGGTTATGAAAAAAAAAAAAAAAAAAAAGGAGACAAATATAAATTGTATACAAGGATGCCTCGAGAGTGACAACATGGATACATATTGTCAAAAGTATAAGCAGTTGTCTTAAAAGAGAAAATAAAGTAATACGGAACCCAATGTAGAAAATTCATGATGATTTGGAAACTATATTTTTCTTTTCCCTTATATTTCATAAAATGATAGTAACACATTCGTCTGTTGGTTGCTGAATAATTTGATGTTTGAAAATTGATGTATAGTAAGTCAAAGAAGATCGTTGAAGAATAAATATATATATAAAATAATATTTCTAGGGAAGAGTTCAAAAAAAAAAAAAAAAAAATACTGTATTGACAGAAAAGAAGGAATGATTAGAAATAACTGACTAATGGACAGGATCACCACCAGACGTACGGATATTAGAGACAAACATCACATATTTAAAAAAAAAAAAAGAAAAAAAAAAAAATGTAATATGGAACATTTTCTACAGTGACGGACTTAGAACGAGTTTATACACTTACCATTTGGAAAATGTCTATAACAAGGAAACATACAAATAAATAAATAAGGATAAGCCATGAGGTTTTAATGCTTTTATTGTGAAAAAATGATTACTTATAAAAATGATGCTGGTTGTATTATCGTATGATAAATATGCATATTATGTTTAGAGATGTTTTCTACATGTAATAATGAGCAAGTGGCTCATTCACTAGAAAGAAAAAAAAAGGATTTTTTTAGTACCTACAGGCTTTTAAAATGGAGCAAATAACAGTACAGAAAAGAGATAACACCCCCCACCATATCCAAGAGAATGTAATCAACTATATTTTTGAATGAAATGTAATAGATTATGATAATCCAGCCAAGTTCTGCAAATAAGATAGTTTATTGTTCATTCCCCAGTGTTGCCACTCGTCACATTTTTTTAGTGATGACCTTATGAGTGTTTTGCAGATTTTGTTAGGCAGTGTTGCCAATTTGTAAATTTGGTGAAAAATATTATGATGTGATGAATAAGTTACACTTTTTGAAGTTGATGTCCACTACTAGTTTTTTTTACATAGCAGACGACCTCATATAGACATAGGACCCCAGTATAGGAATTAAATTAAAAATTTTTTGGACATATTTTTGGACTTAGAAAAATTTTTGAACTTTAAATTTTTCTGAAAATTTTTTGAACTTAGAAATTTTTGGGGATGGATTTTTGTTATTGATAGTACTCAAATGTCTCCCTACGGGATACATTTGCAGGGCCCCGGGATCTGTATGTAACCGCGTATACCGTAAGTTTTCAGATACAGGCTATATTAACATATAAAATAAATTTTTATAGAAACAGAAGATTGAAAAAGTCTTGGCGCAGATGTTTAATTAAACCAGGTTAGCTTCGAAAAGCCACGCATTATTTTAGGCTAAGCTTCGCTTCGTAACGCCAAGCATTGGTCACGTGATTTCCCACCAATGGTGAAGCTCAGTCCTTTTTTTTGCTTCCCCCGGAATGAACGAGAGATGAAGCCATTTTTTTAGTCAGTAATGAATTTAGAGCGGTGGAAACAAGACGTAATTCTCTTTGCTCAGTGATATTCTATAGAGGAGATTGACTTCACACAATTAAAGCAACTGTGTAATTTCGAAACGTAGAATAATTTGTTTGTGAATTCATGAAAACTGTAAGTAGTGCTAAGAATTGCATGCAATAACTGTTAGAGCCCACAGTCATAACTTAAACGGAGCTACGCTCGAAAACTGGGTAAAGAATTGTAAACCCAGGCATATATCTGAACCTTTTACCAAGAATGAAGGTCCTTAAGCTGAGAGAAAGTCAAACTAAGGAATACTAATGAATAAGAGAAAGTTTGGCTCTTCATTGAAATGAAGAGATAAGAAAAACGTGAAATCTAGACCACATTAACAAATAAACGAAGGAACACTAGAAGGACAGAGGAGCCACGCCATGTTTTAGCAACTTGAAAAGATTACGAGATGCAATAAGGAATATTGCATCATTAAAATAATGCATTGACTTTTTACGCTTGTTTATTAAATGTCAACATGCTATTATGCAAATTTGTTGTGGTTACCATTTGACTTAACCCAGTTCTTGTTGGAAATTGAATAAACATTTGTTTCATTGAACACAAATGCTGTTGACGAATCATATGTTTGCAGTTAGCCATCATACCAATTATTAAAGGATCATGCCAAAGCTAATCGTTGCAGGTGCAACACAAATAATAACTATATGCTCTAAAAATAAAACATCATAGAGGATTGTCCCCGAACCTGGTAAATTCCTGTAAGTCTGTAGAGAGAAATCATCACCTCTAGCAGGCTAGCTAGTAATCAAAATCTAATACTCTCGAGTTAAACAGCAACCCCCACTACCCTGCCCGGCCACACAAAGGCCAATCTCAGTTTCAATAATATAGATAACCCGTTTTGGTAGATTATGTTAGAAAAGATATTAGACAGGAAATAAGTTCACCTATGTGTTTGTGAGTTTGCACAAATGCAATCAGAAGTATTACTGCCATATATGAAAGAGGTCACGAGTTTAAATTTTTAAAAATGATATTTTAAAACACGCGGGGGATAATAATGATTTAACACCCCGACCCACATAGTTCTAAAGAGACAAACTTTGTCTAATTCGAGAGCTTAACATAAGCTTTAGCCTTCATTGGCAAGTTTGTCTAAAATACCATCTGGGACTTGGATGAGAAATGGAAATTTAATCTAGCGAGGTCGGAGACATAAATCAGACTGTATTTTCAACAAACGTCAAGTAACAACTCCCATTAGCCAGAGAGGATAGGACAAAGAATTCCAGAATTAAAAGTGACAGATCGAAGTATTTGGGCGTCTTTGTAATTTAAAAGAGAACCCGCAATTTTAAATACCAAGGCTGGAAACTTAAGGAATCAGAGCACCCGTCATAAGAGGAATACTAAAATTTCCCAGACGAAGTGTTCGAACCATCTAATCAAAGTTGCTGTATCTATTCATCTGTGCCAGGAGATTGTGTAACCAAGTAATTTGGGGGTGAGTGTAAACATTTGTTATACCATGTGAATTTTGACATGTCTGTACTTGTGTGGACAGCGAGACAATGCGTCTGTTTATCTGCAGCCTACATATGTACTTAGCAGAGACATTTGTTTTTTTAATTTTTCCTAAAGTTAGTGGTTCGAAGCTACAAGACGGTTCTTAATACCAGACCAGTCTGAAGTAAGAATCTTCGCCACTATCTTGTGATTCAAGAAGCTGGGTTCGACACCTACATACAGTGGACACATTGTGAAGACACCCACCTGGACATCAGGAGTGAAGTTTATCAAGACCCTCAAGAAAAGAGTCCTCATCACAAAAGACCTGACAAAGACCCATTGTACACTCAGCCAGTTAAGTTTTTTTTTTTTTTTTTTTTTTTTTTTTTTTTTTTTTTTTTTTGTTAACATGCGCAGGCAACGGAAAATAACCAACAGTCCCCAATTAAGTCTCAGTGGAGACAATTTTTTTTAAACCCTCTAAAGTCACTTTCATCCATATTTATTTAAACTGGTTAAAGACTAATTGATTATTAGATTTGTTATATGTTATTTTACAAATTCACAGTTGATTCAGTTCTTAAAGATATGAGAGCGCTTGTATGATCTAAAATCTTTACTATGCATATACATATAGTTACAGCCATAGAGCCAAAAATACTTATAACAGGAATTTCACTGGATTAAACCAGCTAGGGGCTCGAACAAGCCATACCATTGCTTAAAACTTCACAAAAGGTGCCGGATCAGATATAAGTTAATAGTGCTCTGTCCTTTGCAGCATTGTTCTTGACTTCTGATTTATCTTGTGAGTATTCCCTTGAGATAGTAGCATCATTATCTTTCTATCTACAATTCTGCTGAAAGCAATTTTGTGCGAAGGTAAATACCTTTCAAGACCCATTTTAGATACTCTTGAGTTTTGGCCACTGGTGGACCACTACTGAAGATCAAAGGGGAGGCAAATCCCGTGACAAGGGGTCCATAGCATAGTTGTTCTTGTGATGGCATCAGGGTCTCTTCTGAGGATGTGGCTAACCCAACTCTTGGTCGCTCTGAGTAAGCAGTTCTTGGTTGGTGATGGTATTCGGACAAAAGATTCTATGTGTTATTTTTTCTCAAGAACGGTGTTTTGGTGTGGTTATATTAATTAATTTAAGTGGCTACCATCTTATTAACTATGGTAAAGTTAAAGGATCCTGATACACCCCCATTGAGGCATATTGCGAATATGGTGTTAGGCTCATGTTTTCCTGACCATTAGCACACTTGCGGTGATGTGGTCATCATCACGCTGGCAGCCTTATCCTTCCCAGAGTTAACTACTAGTACATTTCTAAATGATATCTATATTGATATAAATGATTATCGTATCAGCCCGATTTTGTGTTATACTGTGAATGGTATATTTATTTACTTTATTTTATTTACTTAATTTTTTTTCTTTGCATTTTTGGGTAAACCTAAAGTTGGGAAATGCACTGTATTCCTTCTAATGAACAAACACTTACTGTGTTATGATCCCCCTGCTGCAAAGAAAACCCCTCTGTATATGTATAATATTAGCATAAGTTAAAACCGGGTACTCTAGATGACTGCAATTATTAAGTGTCTGCAAGCACAGGCGGAAGCCCCAAAACAAAACATGTATATATTTACATTATTGAAACTATCTGCGGGGACACTACAAGAATGCTCTTCCCCCTACCCCAATTGTGGCATAGCTCGCGAGCCCTCAAAGTGTTTACATTTTCATGCAGACAAACTAGCTAATTTAATTGATAAAGAGAGGAGTTAATGGCTAGTGCGCACTAGATCTAGATCAGCAGCACTGTGAGGGAAAACAGAGTTTGATCGTCCTAGCTTACGCTAAAACCCACGTTTAACACGGTTATTTGATCTTAATGCTCCAAGCACTATAACAGCTGTGGTGGTCTCAATACATTAGGGAGCGGTAAATCATTGTATCCTCGCAAGTCAGTTCCTGTGGATTACATATATACCTTCAGATAAATCTATGGCGGTGAAGAAAGATGCTCGTAATTTCCTCTTTGTGGAGCTGCCTGGCTCAAATTAACACGTGTATTAGTTAGAAGGACCAAGGGAGGATTTTTGTGGTTCTCAACTAATGAGGTGTACCACTCCTCTGGACATATCAGTGTAACAGACATGGTCGTCCTTATGAAGAGAACTAGATACTTTAATTCGACCATTCTGGTCTTGAAATGTTATGTTGCTTACTACTAACTTTGTTAATTATGTCTTGTGAAAATCAATGTTGCAGAACCATATATATTTTGTTTTTCTATGAATAGTTGTGTGTGTATATATATATATATATATATATATATATATATATCGTATATATATGTGTGTGAGTGTCTGTGTGTGCATGTGGGCTCTAAGCGGTCTGAATTTACTTCCTATTCCACCTGTCACTTGAATGTTGACCTGTTCTGCCATTACTGCAATTTCTTTTCACATTTCGGGGAAGAAGAGTGCCTGCATGACATTTTAACAGCGTTTCAAGTGTGGCAGTAAAGAAGTGATTAAATACATATGCATATCTATCTCATCTCCTGACTGTCATACCCCAGTCTCTATTCACATTCGTGACTCCATTCTATCACGCATTTCACTCAGAATTGTCTTACATCAGACACACTCTTACCCACCTCACGACACTATAACTTTTAAGGGCCGTTGACAATTTATTTATTTCAAATCTTTTTTTTTTTCTGAGACGATCATTCATTGGCAAGTTTATTTTTATTTTACTTTTTTTAAATTTAAACCAGCAATTCTCCAATCTATTACAGTCAATAAATATACAGATATTTTTCAAATCATTTATTCCTAGAACTTAGACCGTTACATTCATCCATCCACCTCACCTTACACCTACTACGTTCATCTTCATCGCTAAAGCCTGAGCGAGTAAAGTCCTACATTGACTCACATGGCAACCAAACTTTTTGTTGAAATTGTGGAACGCCTTGTATGTGTCGCTGGACTGTATTCGAAGAAGGAGTCTACAAAATAAAATAGAAAAAAATATAAATAAATCAATCAAAACGATGTAATAAGTAAGTACACTTGCGTAAAATAACATAGGAGGGCTCACTTCGTTAAATGTTTGTAATTAAGACATATCTTTCTCTATATCTGAATCAATAAAATATTAATAAAACAATTCAACTGATTCTTGATTGATCCGACATGTTTCTCGACAAATTACATTTAGTAGTTGAGGAATGCTGCCGCTTTATTGGAACGTGGGTGAAAGAGAGTACTGGCATCAATTCTGCAACACCTGCTTTCTACTCTTTCAGGAATCGTTTATGTAATTACTAATGTTATAACATATTTAGTATTCTGTGTGTTCGTCTTCGAAATGATGCCATTTTCTTCATTGCTGACGAAATCTGTATGTTGCGAGAAATAAAATTCTTCTTCTTCATCGTACACTCTCAGGCGTGCACTTGATTATTTTGAAAGCTGTGGTCAGCTTGAGGCTATTTCTGTCTCCATAGAGTTTTACCAGGAATGGTACTGGTGACGGCCATATGTGTTTCTCTGTTGCTCATAAGATGGGCGTCTTTGAAGCAAATGTTCAGCAGTCATTTTATCAGTGCCACAGTTGCACTCATCGGTAGTTCATATCTTTAACTTGTTGAATAGATGATATACCAAACTGTTGTGGCCCGTGCGGAATCTGAAGATTATCAATTATTCTCTTTTTGCTGGGCTGGTTATATACATCATTTTGTGTGTGTCCTGGATGCTCTGCATCCCATTTGTTTCTGTATCTGCTTCTGATAAACCTCGTTGCCTCATCAAAAGTTATATGCTTGTATCATGTTGAGGTAGGTTTGCCACTTCCTTTGCCAATCTGTCGATCTCTTCAATGCTGGAGATGCTACAGTGAGATGGGATCCATTGTATCATAACCTTTTCGAATTGTTGATATAGTTTGTGCAGCACAACTCGTAGGTCTGCATTACTCTAGCTCCTCAGCGTTTCAACTGCTGACAGTGCGTCCGTGAAGAAAACAACTTGTCTCTTGGCGCTTTCCTCTGCCATTAGAACCTCTGCTGCAGTTTTTAAGACCACTTGGCTCTGGTTACTTGGGAATTTCCCTGTTGCCACTGACATCTTTTTTTTTTTTTTGGTGTACCAGTGCTTAAGCGCAGAAGCACACCTCCACCTCCATCTTCTGATGCATTTCTTGCTGATGCATCTGTTTATCGACATGGCTTTTCTATCTGTTGTATTCTGGCTCTTCGTTCTCTCAATACCAGGAATGTTTTCTGTAATTTCACGAAAACGATGTAGTTTCCAAACAACATCTTAAAAGATCTCTTGCAAGCTGGTATTTTAACGGGATATAACTAGTCAAATATTGCATGAAGATTGGATGGCCTCTAGACTGAAGACTCCCTTAATTCGTTTTCGATTTAAGTAAAATTTGTAATTGGTTGTTCAATATGTCTCGATGTTTTAAGTACGAAAATGTATCCAAATCGCTTTTGTAGTTCTGAAGTTATCCATTCCGTCAGTTCTTAGGAATCAAATGAATTGTACTTGTTGCATTGTTTTATTTGGCAGTGTTCGCAGAGAATCATTTCAGAATTATCCATCAAGGACAACTTACAGAACCATTCGGGAAAGAGACTAGAGTGCGTCATGGATTGCATCTTATCACCATTGCTCTTCTTACTAGCTACTTACTGGGAAATGAAAACATTGATATCAGACAATATAAAATAAATTCAATAGAGCTTGACTAAAACAACTTGATATTACAGACTGTACCGATGACTTTACTCTTCTGTCCCAGAATTGCAACCAGATGCAAGACAAAATGAAAATACTCGTTGGAGTCTAAAAATACACAGGGAAAAACCCAGATAATGATAATAAATGCCAGAAGCGAGAAAACTGCGGTAAAGAAACAGCCCTTTCAGATGTAGAATCATAGCTATATCTTGGTGCGATAACGTGGTCCTATTCTTTCGTCATCTTTTACCTTTTTCTTCGTCGTTCGGATTTCCTTATTTCTCCCATCTTTGCCCCATGACTCTTTAATGTGATCGTTCATAACCACGCCTTGTATGTAATTTTAAATCTTTCCCATCTTGACGCTGTGATGAAACGCTTTCGTTCCCAACAACTTGCTTCATTCGCTGGGAGCGATAAATACACTCTTTTTGAAGTATTAAGACGTCACTATCTAGAATGTGCCTTCTCTTTTTCTAGTTTTCATGTGGAATAGGTCTTTTTCTTTCTTAACGAACCGAATTCGGGAGACCTTATTGATAATATTCAATAGGCCATTTCCATCTTTACACTTATATTATATTAGCGTGCGACGATTGGCAGCAATATAGACGGGGGGGGGGGGGGGGGGGGGGGGGAGGGGGCGGGGGGGGGGGGGGGGGGGTGTGGGGGGGGGGGGGGGGGGGAGAGGGGGGGGAAGAATGAGGAGAAGGAATTCTACTTATCTCAAAATAATCATATAAAAGACAATAAGAGCTTTCACTGCTTTTAGAAATTGTGGAAATCACAAAAATCAAGCCCAACAAAAAAAATCAAAATCTTCAACTCAAATGTCAAGTCAGTCATACTTGTATGGCACTGAAACATGGAGAATAACAAAAACAACAACCAAAACGTTGCAGACTTTCATAAATGGGTGCTTGTGTAGAAAAGAAGGATTGACCTGATTGACAAGGTCACCAGCGTGGAACTGATAGCAAGAAACCAGACAAGTGGAAGTGGAACAAGAGTATGAGAACAGAAATAAAAATAATTATGAAGACGTAGAAAGACCTTGAACTGCTGGCATCCGACTGGAGGACTTAGTTTGTGTTTGTTGCAGGCTCACTGGGGAGTTAAATTTTAGTTAAAAGATAAATTTGGTGATTCACATCAGATGAGTTAATCTGTTGTTACTTTTACCAGATTTCGTGGTGATGTTGCTGACTTGCCATAATGAAATCCCAGTTGTTTCTTATGGTTTCGAATGATTCAGGTTTTTTAGGTATGGTTGAAATATTACATAAACTAGGGCTGTGTGAAAGGTAGATCGGCGTTTGTACATGCGAATATTAAGAAAATACATTCCACTTTCTTTTACTGCGAATTTGTTATGAAAGCACTGATGTCTCCATTACAATGGTTTGCTGGTGATGTCAACAACAGATTGATAGTGTTGCACTTTAGTAATTTTGTAAATAAGTGAATTTATTTTTCCTACGAAGAGTTTGTCAATGTTACTGATGCCATATTCAGACATTGCCTTTTTGTTCTTTTTTTTTCTTTCCTATTGACAATGTCCACATACAAGAAATAAACTGATAATGGCGATACCTGGCGCTAGGAAACAAATTCTTTATTTTGACTAGCTCCTGGACGCCATCAAAGGTCATAAGTTCAACATTTTTGCAGGCAGCGAAAGTAATGTAGCTGTTCTGTTTGCATGGGTTGGCATAGATGATGCGCGAAGGATGTACGCCAAGGTCAAGGATCTGTTCAATCTCTATCTGTTGAATACATAAGCTCAATCATGTGATAAAAAAGTTAGAACAGAGGTCACTTGTCGCGTTAAGTAGCTGCAAGTTAGCTACGACTTAACAAGCAAAGGCACAGGTTTACTAGATAACTGATGCCACACATGCTCTCCTATCTCAAATGCCGACAAACAACTATAGGAAAACTACAGACATGATGGCCTCTATACACGTGCCAACCTAAATAACCAACTTACCCATGCAGCTGCTGAACTAATTTGTTCGAAAAAGAAATCATGCTTAATTACTAAGAGCTGTTCACTCAAGCAACAACAACAACGACTCGCTACGTACTTATGAATTTTTTAATAACGACCGTAAGAACATTTATAACTTTACTCAGTGTTCAGACACTTCAATACAACATAGCTACCTATGGAGAGAAAGTCCCTAATAACGATACTACTCATTCTGAAATTCATAAATATCACTCGACAGCCATCTGTATCTGTGCTTCGTTCTTTATGCAAATTTATTAATAAAATTGTGCTTTCTTTTGACGAGTCGCTTATCAAAAACCCGGGCCACACAAAAAAAAAACATAGGTTATATTAAAACGCATGTCCATATACATATATATATATATAATGTATTTTTCTACACAAGTTGTATTGTATCGCTGCTGTAGTTTTTTAAGCCATTATAAGATATATTTATACTAGCAATAACCCGTCAAAATTGACAGGTTTTTAATTGCTGCCATCTTATCATTTTCATCCATAATAATAAGTATGCAATACTTTAAATTAAAATTTTGCCTAATCCACAGCTTCTTTTTATTCTTAGAGTCGACGCCTGGGCCCGCTGATCAGTCTCGATCGTGAAATGGGCGCCTATTAAATATCGTTGAAGTTTGGTTACGCTCCAGATGATTGGAAGCAATTCATTCTCAAGAATGGGATACTTGGTTTCCGTTGGTGTAAGTTGCAGACTAATATGAGGATTAGGCAATCTCAAAATAAGTGCTTTAGAAAAAATACACTTAATGTAGTTAAAGGTATCAGAAAAACAATCAAAAACTTACATTTTATGGTTATTTTTAAGAAAATAATGAGCTAAATCCGTTTCCAGAATGAAACTGGGCAGAAGAGTATCTTGATTGTCTGTTGATTTAATCTGCATTTCCGCACCTTCCTGTCTCCAGTTCATGTACTTTTTATCAATCGTGTTGTTGGCTTCTTTCCATAATCAAACTGTTCATGCACACCTTCATTTGCGCACTTTCTATTTTCGAGAGAATACATTAACTTTCAACTACAGCTAAGGGGGTGCAACTGTGGTTCAAAGTAAGACAATAATTGTTTTGTTTCCTTTATGTGTGACCCACCGACCGACGTACTTAAGGCGGGTATTATAGTACTGAATAATGCACTGTGTATTCAAATTTACAATTCAAATTCACTTTGATTCAATTAAAAAACAATTATAATAATGTTTCCGTTGAGCACTTCAAGCAATACTAGCTCTTAAACTGCATACAGGGTAGTTAGAAAGTTAATACTAGTTTTATTAACAACCCTTTTGCAACATGTTGTGATGCTCTCAATTTTTCTCATTCTCATTGTTGCAGGTGGAACTTATGGAAGGGGAAGTAATCTTTAGAATGTTTTGAACATATTAAATTTCGAGTTGCAACGCTTGATTAAGCGGATACTTGTTTGACTTTAGGATAGAATTATCTTTTCCTATTTTCGGGTGACAGAGTACAGATAAGCGCGTGAACGCTGTTTAATGTATTTATTCTGTACTGTTTTGAGTCATGTGAATAGCTCGCTAGTCTGCATGCGTTATCGAGAACGGTGTTCAAGACAACCGAATCTCGTGACGGGTTTTTTGGCGGGACTAGTGTGTGATTTAGGGAGTTGTGTTTTGGGCGTGGACCGTGTAGGTCGAGTCCCAGTGTTTTTGGATAATGTATGCCTACGTAGGATTTGAGAAAATGTCGACTTATATATTTCGCTGTGTGTTGGTACAGCCTATGTGGATACACACTGCAGTGAAGATTTGTTTAGGCCATATGAACCTTATTATAGCTGCCGTGTGATGCAGGCTTTGCTATGTATTGAAGTACTTTTGTAGGCCATATTTTGAAGATTAATGAAGCTGCCGGGTGATGCAGGCTTCGCTGTGTATTAAGGTACTTTTGTAGGCCCATATTATGTTTTTTAAACTGCAGTATGAAAGATTTGTGAAGCTGTTAAGCTATTATAAGTCCAGGATTAGGACAGGCCATATTATATATTAACTGCAGTGTGGAGATGTATGAAAAGCTGTTTAAGCTATTATAAGTCCAGGATTAGGACACAGGCCCCATATATTATATATTAACTGCAGTGTGGAGATGTATGAAAGCTATTAAAGCTATATTATAAGTCCAGGATTAGGACAGGCCATATTATGTTTTAGCTGCAGTGTGGAGATGTATGAAGCTATTAAGCTATTATCAGTCCAGGGATTAGGGACAGGGCCATATTATATTTAACTGCAGTGTGGAGATGTATGAAGCTATTAAAGCTATTATCAGTCCCAGGATTAGGAACAGGGGGGGGGGGGCCATATTTTATATATAAAACTGCAGTGTGGAGATGTATGAAAGCTATTAAGCTATTATAAGTCCAGGATTAGGACAGGCCGTATTATTAGATATTTTTAATGCCCGGGAAATTATGTTTTAAATAATGATGGTCGTGGGATAACATTTCAGACTGAAACCACTTTTTTTTTTGTTACATTTATGGTGGTTTACAGTCAAACAGGATCTGACATCTACGACTATTCGCGTCGATAGCCTAAGTGGCGTAGTTTTTGTATCGTTGGATATCATTTAAGATGTGCCTGTGTGGCGTATACGATTAAGAAATTGTTACCTCTACAGTGATATGTACTTGAAGCAAGAGGATAAAAGTGAAATCAAAATTTTTGTCCACCAGACCATAACATATCTAGAGGATCAGTCACTACAAGTTGAAAATAATACATATGACTTGCACGTGACAAGAGTGTAGTAGAACACTTGACTTTGTTTATAATTGACCTTATGTAGGCGTGGCTTGAATCTCCTGTACTTCAGAACTGTGACCTAAATATTATCTGCGTGGGTGGGCGCATTTGAGAAAACAACGCACACTTTATTTGGTAGAAGGCAACTTTTACAACAGTAGCAATTGACGTCCTATTTTCATGCCTATAGACGACAACAACGTCTGCAGTGGTCAAGGGAAGTTCAATTAGACTTGGACAGTATTTTTGTACCAGCATTTTATACGGGTTGTTGACAGATTTTCTGCAATATATTCGGGTTACCTGTACCAGTTGTCACCATCACAAGTTCGAGATGTTATGATACACGGAGTTGCCGTGTACATTTCAGACTACAGAAGAGTCAAGAGTTGCAGTGTGTGCTGTATTATGGCTCCTGTCAACTTGTGCATTGTGAAGCACATATCATATTGACGAAAGTACCTGAAGAGAAACGAATCAAGCTGCAGTGCTTTCCCGCAGTGGAGGGTTTAGCAGTCTAGTTGATATCCAGTGTCGTGGCGGAAGAGAAGCGTGATCATGGACAGATAAGTGATTGTGTCTTGTGTAAATTGTGTCACTTCATATATGTCGCTAGGCCTCCCTAATTGCTCATTCTGTTGTTGTTGTTTTGTTTATGTCTAATTTGACATATGATTAAGATTTGATGCATAGGTGTTAATGGCTGTTGACATATGTCGATTTTCCTGATAATGATGTGACTTGATAAAGGTGCTATAAAAAGGAATTGGTGATACAGAATTGAGGAATAAGCTCATTTCTTGACAAATAGTTAACTTTGTGAGCTGGAAGGGTAATTGTCAAACCTTTTGCGACAGTAATTTGTCATAACTATAAGTGATTCCTATATATAGTTGATTAAGTAAGTGAATCACCATGGATCGTGATATGTGCCCTACAGATATAAGGCCTATGTTATAGTCTGCATTGGTGGTAGGTAGAGATGGTAAGGGATTGAGAGGTGCACGACTTGGAGAATGGATAATGGATGATTTTTTGATTAATGTGTCAACATCCCCTGGAGTTATTTGCTGAACACAACTTTAAGTTTTGTTTGCAATTAGGTAATGGCCAAGGATTTGGGTGAATTTGCTACGGCACCTTCGTGTGTTTTTTTTTTTACAACAGTATATTGAACTTGAACACGGACATATAATGCAAAGCAAAGCATGTTCAAAAAAATAATCCACAAACATACATCTGATGAGCAGGAAAGGGAATTGAGAATTGAGAAACAAGCAAAAGTAAACAAACAAAGTGCTCTACAGCAAAGGGAGAATTTCCTAGAAGGTGTTGCTAAAGAGAGCGAACTACAGGCAAGTGTGTATAAGCTTAAAAGTGGGATACTTGAATCAAACTCAGAACTTTCTAGGGCACAAGCTACATTAGCCTCAGCTTTAAGCAAAGTCCCAAGACTTGGGAAGCTCAGATAGGTAATCTCACGCGGGAACTTCAAGAACAGAAAGAGATGTATGAGAAAAATTGAAGGTTGAGAGAAATGTCTGTGAGAAGACTTATAAAAAGATATGCTTCAGGATGTGTTGGATGACAATGATAGTCTCAGTCGCCAACTGAAAGAAAAAGAGAGTAATGTAACCTCGGACAATATGAATGAGTTAAAGGCACAAGCTGCTCAAATACAAGGACTTCAGGCTCAAGTGGCTCGACTTCAGCCACAGATAGAAGAGGTTCAAAAGATGAGATTGAGGAAACTAGCGCGACAGAGGAGAGCAAGCAAAGAAAAGGATGAAAAGGTGAAATTAGAAGAGTTAACTATGGAGAAAGAGAAGGTCGCTAAAATTGAAAATTTGCTAGCAGAAGAAAGCGACAAAGTTTTGGCTGTTAAGGAGTTAAATAAAAGGTTAAGTGAAACGATTTCACTTAAAGATAATGAAATTGCGGAAGCAAGGGAAAGAATATTTGGCTTACTAGATATGGTTTTGAAAAACAAAAGGTGCTCTTCTGTCAATGTTCACAATGATAGACAGAAAGTTGCGAAAAGTCAACCCCATACACTTTTTGCTCAGAGAGATTTCATTCATGGTAAAGATAGATCTTATCGTGGTAAATACAACTTTAAAAGTTCTAATATTACTGGTAGTTCCAGTAATAATTCTTGGCGTCAGACCAACAAAGATTCTTGTGTAACAGCCAGTTCTGTTGGTCAGGAAAAAGATAGGTGATAAATTTCAGGTCAAGATTCATAAGAACAAATATTTCTCTACTACTGGAAATACTCAGAAATTAATAGCGGGTGTTGAGACTATTACTACTTGTTCCAAAGATGAAACCCATATGCGGAACAATAGAGATACTATTGTTTCTGGCAGTTGTCAAACTCAGCAAAGTCAGTTTGAAACTATTGGTAAATATATTCCCATAAGGGAAAAGAAAAACAGTTCTAGAAAGAGAGATAACCCCAAGAGTAAACAGTACCAAGGGAGATCAGAAAATAATAATTTTCCCTCTCGTAGATACTGTAGACAATTTAACAAATCTCAAAGTTTTGATTGTAAGAATGTTGGAAAGTATGATAAAGATTATAGCTTTTCAAATGTTGCTTTACATCACCAGAGGAATGTTCCTCAACAAAAGACTAAAGGCATTATTTGTAAACAAGGCAACGGTAATAATAAGTATTTTGATCATAGATCAAATAATAAGCGCAATTGTGCTAATTTTGTTCAACATGAGCCCAGAGTCATTTATAATCAAAGTAAACAGAGTAAAAATAACAGTGGATGCTTGAATACTATTGCTTGCTCTACTTGTTGTTGTGAATGTGAGACTTTGTTTCAGCGTAAGGCAGCGGCGACATTCAAGGTCGGTCATGTTGTCCCCAAGAATTCTATGATATCTACATGTGATAGAGAGAGCTAGTGACATCGTGAAGAGACCGGATTTTTACACAAGCCGGTGTTGGGTAATTGTAAACGTGATTTCTACGTTTTTCTCATTAAATTTCACTATTGAGTAAAATGGAAATTTTATTTGTATTTGTTGACAGAAGCTACGTTGCGATAAGAGTCAAGGCTTCTGCGACATATTGACGGTCAGAAATGTGAGTCAACTTTCCGCTCGAGTAGTCAACCGAAACCTGTCAGCGTCAAACTAAATCTGAGGTGTTGCTTACTGAAGGTCAAGCATGTTTACAAGAGAGTGGGAAATTTTACGGCGTATTTTTTTTTTCCTTAGATAGTAAATATTTTTGTATTCTATATTAGTACATGACATGTTGTTGTTTTGAAATAACATATAATTTTGTTGTCATGATTATTTCTATGCATCATTTGATTGCCATAATTTTTTTTATTGTTATTTATATGTCTGTATTTTGATGATGTATTGATACATTTTTATGCTATTTATATATTATTGTGTTGATAATGTGTAGTATGTAATTATTATCCTTTATACTACTCTGTTCAACTTAGAATTTTTGCAACTGTGTTGTTTAGGATAGTTTTGTACATGATGAGATTGCACAAACTCATTTATTGTGTTGATGTAGTGGTTACTTTTAGATAGTCCTGAGTGTTCGTTATTCACTTAATTTATATTTTTTCTTATGTTTTGGTGTCATGATTAATTAATATATAGAACATACAGAGAAGATGTGTATTATCTGGTATGTTGTGAAATGTAATTTTGAAAATAGCTTGCATGTATCATACATGATCTTGTATTTGGATTTGTTAACTTTTTGTGAAACTTCGATTTTTCCAAAACTTGATTTCTTGCCAGTCAGACATGTAGATTATTTTCTTAGCAGATTATTTTAAAAAAAAAAACATATTTTTTGTAGATATTTTTATAGAACCTTTTTTATATTTCATATTAGCAACAAAGTGTAGATTTATTTATAATGTATATCTTATCGATTTGACTAAGAGATAGAGTTATAGCTAAATAGCATTTTACTGAGCTGAACGTAATTGTCAGCAGAAAGAACTTAAAGGATAAATTAAATTTACATGTGTTGATTTAAAGGTTTCTTCGAGATAGGATTTTTGTTTTATATTTCACTCATTTTGTTAAAATATTGATTTCATTATTAGGTTAGTGGTCTTGAATTACTTAAAAATTAAATACTGTTTTTATGTAATTTATCGTAAAAAAATATGTTTGTACGGTACTGTTGAAAAAAATGATTTTTTTTTTTTGGCATTGTAATTTTTTGTTGTGTGTGCCCAGCATTTGACTTCGTGATATCATTGATATGTAGTTTGATCAGTTCTTGTAAAAAGTTGTTTTTTGTTATGATGTATTTTTTATTTTTAGCGCTTGATTGTGCGTTGGTCGTATTAGTTATAGTAATGCTATTACTTGTTGGTTCGATGCCTATAATTTATTTATTTTTAGTTTTGTATAACTCTTGTAACTTGGGTAAATTACTTATTGGCTTTTGTTTAGTTATAAATTATTTTTTGATGGTGTTAGTATAGATATACTTTGATATTTTGTGTTGTGCCTTTCGTTCATGTTTATATATTTATTTTTGAATAGGTTATCTGATCAATACAGTTATTAGTATGTATTGTTATTGACTTTCTCTGCGTTTGTGCCTTTATTTTCTATCTGTCTTTGGTAACTATTCTTCATTTCATTCCTTCTTTTCTGTTGTCTTTTCGGTATGGATTTCATATCTTGTTTATACTTTCGTACCTCATCTTCGTTTTACTTGATTCTATTTGTATACTTTGTCCTTTCAACACTTATACCTCTATTCTTTGTATTGTTGGAGTGGTTATATGACTTGATATAACATATCTACTTATGATAGTTGTATTTATTTTACATGTAATTGTCCAACTTAATTATGAGTATATGGTATTGTTGAGTTCTTACTTTCATTTTTTACAGATCATTCTTCTTTTGATTGATCTTGTGTTTTCTTTTTCGATCAGTTGTTGTCGGTTTGGTTTGTACTACGTATAATTGACTTAATTTTGGAACTCATCACATTTGTATATTTAGCTAATTACTTTTTATACTTAACTTATTATGCTGTATGCTTTAATTGCTACTTTACACTTTAATGCTGATATTTGTTGTAGATATAATTTTGATTTAAAATAAGATATTTTTGTAGGCATACGTTACAGCTTAATTGTCTTCTAAATTTTTCGTTTTTTGGGAGTTAATTTTTTCAAAAAAAAATGATAGAATCATTTTTTTTCCCGGAGCGGGTGGTAACTGTTGCAGGTGGAACTTATGGAAGGGGAAGTAATCTTTAGAATGTTTTGAACATATTAAATTTCGAGTTGCAACGCTTGATTAAGCGGATACTTGTTTGACTTTAGGATAGAATTATCTTTTCCTATTTTCGGGTGACAGAGTACAGATAAGCGTGTGAACGCTGTTTAATGTATTTATTCTGTACTGTTTTGAGTCATGTGAATAGCTCGCTAGTCTGCATGTGTTATCGAGAACGGTGTTCAAGACAACCGAATCTCGTGACGGGTTTTTTGGCGGGACTAGTGTGTGATTTAGGGAGTTGTGTTTTGGGCGTGGACCGTGTAGGTCGAGTCCCAGTGTTTTTGGATAATGTATGCCTACGTAGGATTTGAGAAAATGTCGACTTATATATTTCGCTGTGTGTACAGCCTATGTGATACACTGCAGTGAAGATTTGTTTAGGCCATATGAACCTTATTATAGCTGCCGTGTGATGCAGGCTTTGCTATGTATTGAAGTACTTTTGTAGGCCATATTTTGAAGATTAATATTAAGGTACTTTTGTAGGCCATATTATGTTTAACTGCAGTATGAAGATTTGTGAAGCTGTTAAGCTATTATAAGTCCAGGATTAGGACAGGCCATATTATATATTAACTGCAGTGTGGAGATGTATGAAGCTGTTAAGCTATTATAAGTCCAGGATTAGGACAGGCCATATTATATATTAACTGCAGTGTGGAGATGTATGAAGCTATTAAGCTATTATAAGTCCAGGATTAGGACAGGCCATATTATGTTTAGCTGCAGTGTGGAGATGTATGAAGCTATTAAGCTATTATCAGTCCAGGATTAGGACAGGCCATATTATATATTAACTGCAGTGTGGAGATGTATGAAGCTATTAAGCTACTATCAGTCCAGGATTAGGACAGGCCATATTATATATTAACTGCAGTGTGGAGATGTATGAAGCTATTAAGCTATTATAAGTCCAGGATTAGGACAGGCCGTATTATTAGATATTTAATGCCCGGGAAATTATGTTATAATGATGTCGTGGGATAACATTTCAGACTGAAACCACTTTTGTTACACTCATATCATTCATAAATAAAGTACCGGTTGTGTTTTATTGGGAAGTAGCCTTAAAATATGTTGTCAGGAAGTGAAGTAAGAGTAGTTGCCCCTCAGTCATGACTTACTATTGGAATACGCCCTGAGGTAATAGTCCTCAGATGCTTTTTTTCATGGTGTTCCTTGCAGCGTGATCTTTTCCCTTATGCTTGTTGTGAGAACTCCTTTTCGTCCAATTGGACATGATGCTGTAGGGAGCATCGTCCCTTGGTGCGATCGGTAGCTTCATCCTCCCATGTTGCTGGATTTATGTCCAGTGCCTTCTTGTCTCTCTTGCACACATCTTTGAACCTCAGCTGTGGTCACCCAACTGTTCTTTTGCCATTTGCCAGTTGTCCGTATAATATATTTTTAAGGATGCACCATCTTCCATGCGGCTGACATGGCCAAATCTGTGTAGTCTGCGTTGTCTAAGCAGTGCATGTATGCTTTGAAGGCCACCACGTGACAACACATTGACATATCTCACTTTGTCCTTCCACAAAATACCATGGATGTGGCGTAGACACCGTAGATGGAAGATATTGAGCCTGTCACCTAAATATTGGGTCGATCTCTTTTCCTCTAAGGCAATACTTAGTTACAATGTTTTTGTGTACCAAATTACGTGCAATTTCCGTGATCGCCCATTTCTTTCTCTGCTATCAAGCAGATATTATCTATTCTTTTATCAATTTTACGCTCCCTTCAGTGATAACTGATCATGTTTGCTTTGCGCTTCTTGACTTTGCAAAGATTAAGACGCACGTAAACGCAAGATGGGCCCGGTCAATTTTCGTATAGTGATCGCGTGTCATATTTACCTAGGAGTGCCCCACGATAAGCTATGGACCTGTCGTCATGCACTCGGATGAAACGAATGACATAATCATTTTCTGTACACATTGTTACAAAGAAATTACTTTAGATGAAAGTAAGATGTTGTATTTGAGACAACATTGCCGAGAGAGGATCGGATGATTTCATTCCATATTTGGGAGACATGACCTTTACAGTAATGCGCAGAAATTTCCATGTGGAAATAATTTGAATTACACCACAAAACACACAAGTTTTGAAACGATTGGGTTCGAAATAGAGAACCAACCAAATTCCTGATTGGACCCTGCCTAAATCGTAACAAAGTAGACAAGTGCATATAACCTTACACTTTGAAAATCTACCTCGCGCCAAGAAGACAACCAGATCTTGCCAGAGTTAAAACTAAAATCAGCTTTCATTTATCGGACTGGACCCTTCTTTGAGCGTCTTGAGGATTTAGAGCCCAGGAAAACTCTAATAGTTTAACACGGAAAACCGGAATCTAAGGGAAAAGAAGCACAAGTCAAAGTGGGAACTTATTGTTAAAGTAACAAAACCCCAGACCAAGTGTAAGAGGCCTCTACAAGTGCCTTTATTTTTCTGAGCCAGCAGTCTGTGAGCCTAAAGCTTGGCGTAAGTTGTACATTTTGAATTCAATACTTTTTCATTATTAACATGTGAACTAATACGTATATATTGTTATGTGTATTAATATGTGAAAATTGCTAGTGAATGTCCAAGTCATTTGAGGTTGGCAACGTCAGCATATAGAATGATGATTTCATGAACTACCACTGCCAGAGCTGGTGACTGCTTTATTGCGAGTTTCTTATAAAGAACCAAAGCAGAGGTAGTTCCAAGATCCATATGGAGCAGGAAGGGAATGGTAAAGAAATGATTTACATACTTGTTATATTAGTAACCTTTTCAACTAGTGTAAATGTAAAACATATTCACTCTAAATGTAATGAATGTTTCAACCTTTTCAACCATTGTAAATGTAAAACATATTCACTCTAAATGTAATGAAAGTTTACAACCATTTCAATCGATGTAATTGTAAACATATTCGAACTATATTGTTAACGCTTTGAACTAAAGTTAAATATAAAATTATTCATTTTAAATGTAAAGATAGTGTTTCGCCCACTGGGATTAATATTAATTCTCAGCAAGCGTCAAAGTTCTTAGGGAGCTGGGATGTTGGAATGAAAAGAGGGGGGGGGGGTACATAAATATGTGTCCGGAAACGTAATACTCGGAGGGTATTTGTTTCTCTTCTTTCTGCCATACTAATTGGTGGTACCAGTTGAGGGTACTATTTCTTGACCAAGTGAGGGTATAAGTGGCCTGAAGTTGACGCTAGACACCATCATCAGATGAGCTTTAGACACACGGGACCAGCTTTGTAGTTATTCTCTGATTCTACTTGGAACGTGCTGCAACTCTTAATCTTGACCAGGGACGCGAGCGATCCAGTTACCTTTCTGCGAAGACCCAAAACACCAGCGGGAGCAGAAACCCCAGCAGCTAAGTGTACAAATAAAAAAGGCGAAGTGAAACTTCCCCTTATATTAATCCCTATTTACATCATATGATGACGACTAATTTTTCTTAAAGAATTATTCAAGTTTTAATACCTGTTAAAACCTAATTGATTATTAAATTTGTTACTTACATCATTCCAAATTTAAAGTTCATTTAATCATTTTGAATGTGTTGTTTCTGTATGTCTCAGACAATTTCTTAAATACACTTAAACAGAGCTATACAATAAAAGTCCGAGGAATTTGCTTAATTAACTCAGCTGGGAGCTTGAACAAGCTAATGAATTTTAAGATAACCCTATCCTTAAAAAAAATGGACTGAAGATACCAGAGTTAACGTGCTCAGCCGAAGCAGCATTGTTCTCGTTTTCGGAATATCTTGTAAACACTCCCTGGAGGTAGAAGCTTCATTATCATTCTACCTACAACTCTGCCAAGAGTAATCTTGTGCGAAGGTAAACACCTTTGAAGACCCACATCAGTTATTCTCGAGTTTTGGCCACTGTTGGACTACTACTGTAGAGATAAGGTGAGGCAAACCGTGACAGAACCTTATTTATTGTTTAGCATAGGTTTTCCATGTCTCGCTGCCATATAGAAGTGTGCTGGTGACGCAGGCGTTATATACCGCAGCTTTGGTCTTCGTTATGGGTTTTGGAGTTTCCTCAAACATGCGTTGAGAGGCGGGAAAATGTGACTGCATGCAGCTTTGCCAATGCAGCTGTCAATTGTTGTGTCCAGAGAGAGTTTGTCGCTTATGGTAGACCCCAGGTATGTGAAGTTGTGCACCACTGCCAATTTACAGTTATCGATAGTGATAACTGAAGCAACATCCACATCTGACCCAGCACATTTATTGTCTTCAGACGTATTGAAAGGCCAAAGTCCTTGCATGCTTGAGTGAAGCGATTCATCAAGCTCTGAAGCTCCTGTTGACTTTGAGTGACGATTGCAGCGTCACCTAGTTTGGAGGCAAATTCCTTCAGTTGCATCTCCGAATGCATATTTCAAGTGCAAGCAAAGAAGATCTCGAAGAGGTGGTCTCTAGGCGAAGCTTTAATATTTTGGAGAGGTGACTTAGTTTTCATACATGAATTTTCTAGCCTTGGTCATGTCAGTGAGTTGCAGCCAGATCAGCAAAGAGCGTAGAAACTCATAGATTCGTTTCAGAAAATGTAGATATCATAACATGGAAGACGAATTTACCTTCTATAGTCCGTTCGGAAATTCGTGCCCACACATTGAACGTTGTAACTTTGCAACCCCTTGACGGATGTTATTGAAATTTGCTACGTGCCCTACTGATATCAACCCCATTGTCGGATGTTATTGAAATTTTCGACGTGCCCTATGCAGTTATTAATACATTTTTTTCCTTTACAAAACTCATGTCATGTTCGAATTTTCTTCTTTAAGTTATATAAAAAACTCTTACCGTTGTCTGGGTTAATTTTTATTAGTTTTACAGGAAAGTTACAAGACCCGTTCAAAAAATGCGCACTTAATTTTTGTTGCAGCACAGCACAAGCGATGAAATGTGCTATTATATATTTTTTTTGTTTGAATTAGTGTAGTGACTACATGTCCGCACCAGTGCGCACCTATTGCACACAGTCGCGAGTAATTATTTCAGCGGCGTATGCTAATTGCAATGAGTTGGCTGCAACGAAAATAAACGACACCAGCGTATAATTTATTAAAAACTAAACTGCATAATTATGAAAAGCGCAATGAATCTGAAATGCAAATTTATCACTTTGCAGAAGGTAACTGTTACATTGTACAGACATTTTCGCAGAGAGGCTAAGATGGGTTGTTTATACCACGACATCCAAAAACCAGGTAGGAGAATACGAAAGGCCCTGGGTGATTGTACAGAGGCTGCGGTTAAGCAAGGAAGGAAGAAAAAAATTGATGATTTTGACAAGGATGTAATTAGACGTTTGATTTTGAAGATGTTTAATGCCAATCAACTTGCGTCCTATCATAATGTTCTAGCGCAGGAGGATAAAGCTCCCACTTCCGCAAGCACGAAAGACGAAATCAGGAGGTGGCTTGTGAATGAAAATATCTTCGCTGACAACAGCTATTTAAAACCAGAGTTGTTGCAGCTTGTGAGACAGAGGAATAAGACAAAAGTGTATCTGATTGATAAAATCATCCAAGAGCAGGGTCATGTTTCTCTTCGACTCCCACCTTACCATTCTCACCTTAACCCAATAGAGCTGGTTTGGGCTAGAGTTAAAGGGCAAGTGGCCGCCCAGAACATCACTTTTAAAATGTGCGATGTTAAAGACATGACTCGTGAGGCCCTTTCACGAATAGACACAGAGTACTGGGCTAAATGTGAAGAACACGTGCTACAGGAAGAAGAAGATTACTGGCAGCGAGATGGCTTGCAGTTTATCCAACCAATAACTGTTGTGAACTTATTGGAGTCGTCCGATTCGGAATGAGGCACGTCGATCGCATTCCTACGTTTGTGATAAACTAATTTCATATGCCAATCTATAAGAACACATAAACAGTTACGATTCGTCATAGCTTCCTGAGGATTTACTGCTGTCATGGTTCATTATCAGAACATCATTCTTCGTATCAAAATCACGTGAACAACCAATCACACATTAAGGACACGCCTTTGAACCGTCTTGTCGCACAAATGTTGTGATTTACTGTAAGAATTAATGTTGCGGGCAGATTTAGGCAAATGTTCCAAGAAGATCAAAGAAAATCGCCGTTTTGCAAATTTCGCGACAGCTGTGGATGTAATGATCGCAAAATCTTATCTGCATGGAAAATCTAAGACTGCATGCAAAAATTCATGTCCATGCAACAAACAGTTTTGGAGAAAATTGACGCTTTCTGTGGGCAAACAGTTTTGGAGAAAATTGACGCTTTCTGTGGGCACAAATTTCCGAACGGACTATATTATCGCATCGCCTGGAATATGGCTTTGTGATTAAAAATCTCCACGTTACAACGGCCTTTATTCTATATTATATTTATTTCCATCAGAATTAATGAAGATGTAGATATCAAAACGTGAATAGAAATGAATTAACCTTCTATTACCGCATCGCCAGGAATATGACTGTGTATTTAAAAAAAAGAGAGAGGTTGGTAAGAAAACGAAGATGGCTGTATACCGCTCCACCTATGTCCCAGTCTTGACATACGGATGCGAGTCATGGGCAATGACTACAACCCATAAAAGCCAGATCCAAACCTCAGAAATGAGGTATCTGAGGAAGGTGGTTGAAGTAACAAGAAGAGACATGGTACGCAACCAGACGATACGTCAAGGCCTTAAATCCTACCCCCTGCAGACCCAAGTAGAACTGTCCCAATTAAGATGGTTTGGCCATGTCTGCAGAATGGGAGAAGATCGGATACCACGACAAGCATGGGAAACAAAGAGCCAAGGATCCAGACCCCGAGGACGACCCAGAGTCCGCTGAGAGGACAACATTAGACAATCTTTGAAGGATCGAGGACTAGAATGGAACCAGGCCAGGAGGAAGACAGCCGATAGGATAGTCTGGCGCTCTCTCTTCCAAACCTCTACACCTGACGGTAGAAGGGGAACGACTAAGTAAGTAAGTAAGTATTTTTTTAAAAATCTACACATTACAAACTACCTTTATTATCAACATCGGATATTTATTTCCTTCGGAATTAATTTATATAGCTTGAAAAACTTAGTCAGTAACAAGTCCAATTACACTGACTAACAAAAAAAAAAATTTTTTTTCTTTCTCTAACATTTCTATGTTTTTCTTATCAATTTTAATGCGCTGTTTTTAAATCTGCAAACCGTTTTTCTCTATCAGGTCGGGATCTCTAGAAATACGCAATTGAAGTTTTTTAACAACGCATACAGTATTACAACATCATTTGTACAAGAAGTATAACAGTTATGTAGGCTTGAATTTCTTTGCAGTCGACTTTCGTCGGTGAATGGCATGTGGTACATCGCGATGAAGCATCCAACAATAATCAGCAAGCATGGTCACACTCCACCGTCCTTGATAACGTGACTCCATTACGGCGATATCTTGATGGAATCGTTCTCCATGTTCATCGCTGACTTCGCCAAGGTTGTCAGGGAAAAAGTCAAGATGCGAATCGAGCAAATGGATTTTGAGGGACATGTTACAGCCCATAATTCTGTATGCATCTATGCACTGCTTAACAATATGCACATAGTCGACAGATTTGTGATTTCCCAGAAAGTTATCGACGATCGATTTGAATGCCATCCATGCGCGAAGTTCACTACCATGTAACAAGTTCTCGAATTGTTTGTCTGCAATAACTTTCCTAATCTGAGGTCCTACAAAGATACCTTCCTTTATCTTTGCATCGCTAATCTTTGCATCGCTAATCTGCGGAAACTTTTCTCGAAGATAAGTGAAAGCTTTGCTCGTTTTATCTAACGCTTTTACGAAATTATTCATGAGCCCCAACTTTATATGTAACGGTGGTAAAATGATGCTGTCTTTGTTAGCTAATGGCTCGTGTATTACATTTTTATGCCCGAGCTGCATACGATCCCTGATAGGCCACACCTTTCTTGCATAATGTTCCTGTCTGTTGCGGCTGTCCCATTCACATAGGAAGCAACAAAATTTAGTATACCCAGTCTGCATGCCCGTGAGAATTGCAATGACCCTTAGGTCTCCACAAATCCGCCATTGGTAGTCATTGTACTTTATTTTTGCCAAAAGTATAGCCATATTGTCATAAGTTTCTTTCATATGAACAGAGTAGGCGACTGGAATTGATGAAAATAAATTTCCATTATGCAATAACACGGCTTTTAGACTAGTCTTGGAAGATTCGATGAAAAGTCGCCATTCGTTGACTATGTGCTCATGACCGAGGTGCACCATTAGACCTTTTACATCTTTGCAATAGCAAATGTCATCATCCATCTCAAAGTATTGAACAAGTTCTCTGTGTCTATGACGAAATTTAGATATCGGAGTATTGGGCGCTAAAAGATTCCATTCTCTGAGTCGCGAACCGAGTAATTCCGCTTGTCCTTTGGTGAGAGCGAGATCACGTATTAGATCTGAAAGTTCTGAATGGTTAATTAAGTGAACACCATCATTCACCGGTACATAATCCGAGTCAGAATTAGTTTCTAAAGCAGGTAAACTATCACTTTCTGATGGTTCATTCACGTCCAACGGATATTGTTCTGGTGGAACTGGGATCGGACACGTGATTGGATCATGAGGCACTGGTTTCGAAACCGATTCAATATTTGGATAAACCACAGACTTTCTAGTTTTAAAAGTGAAACCATAGATATTTTTCAAGCAGAAGTAACAATCAGTAGCGTGATTTGTCGGTTCACGCCATATTACTGGCACTCCAAAAGGCATCGACTTATGCTTCGGCAATTTTCGTAACCAACCTGCCAATGTATTTGCACAAGTCGAACAAACTGCATTTGGCTTCCAAGATTTATTTGCATCATCAACTTTCGAATCGAAATAAAGTTCATATGCTTTCTTTAGCAATGGTGTAAAGTTTTTCTGGTGAACACGATCGGTAAAATATCCGCACACGTAACAGAACAGATCAGCCGAATTTCTACAACTTCTAGAAGCCATATTTCACTCAAAATTATTTCAAAATACAGTAACTATTTGAAATATAACGTAACATATGTCATGCATCTTTTAGCAGTATAAAAAGTAGAATTATTTTGCATTTTATTAATTTTTAAAAAGTTATATAGTAAAAATGAAACGGAGCAAATAACGGTTTCCCAAAAATATATTTATTCACAAATATCTTAAGAACCCGACGTGATAGAGATAAACGGATTTCAAATTTGAAATCAGCGCAAGAAACTGACCTAAGAACACTTATTCTTATATAAGAAAGAAAAATGTTGTTTGTCAGTGTTATTTAAAGGTTAGGTACAGACCTTTAGACTCGTTTTTTATTAAATTATTTAACATTTTAAAAATTCGTTCTGCATTCGCTTGAAGGAAGAACATAAAAAAGTGCAATGCGAAATTAACCAAAGTAAATAAAGGAATAACACTTAGTTGCAGTATCGGCCATAGAAATGTTGCAAGATGTAACAGTCAATTAATTAAACTAGTAATATGAATTAAACTAGTTAAATGAACCACGAAACTTTAACAAAGACTATAACGACAAACACACTTCGGCGTTTGTTGATGCATTTGTGTGTGTGTGTGTGTGTGTGTGTGTGTGTGTGTGTGTGTGTGTGTGTGTGTGTGTGTGTGTGTGTGTGTGTGTGTGTGTGTGTGTGTGTGTGTGTGTGTGTGTGTGTGTGTGTGCGCGCGCGCGCGCACTCTCAACACAACCTTTGTAGTTTCAATTCAAATAAAGAAATACCGTAAATTACCAATCCACCAGAACACTTGAACAAAGCACATAACCCCCCCCCCCCCCCCCCCCCCTTTCCACCCTCCCCACTACCAGGAGATTGTCGTATCGATGTTTGAACAATGTTAATTTATATTGTTCTGAAGGTTTTCGAGTATGACTGATTGCTGGAAATGTGCAGAAAATATCGTTAGGATGCGACCATCTTCCATGAGAGAATGTATGTTAATTTACTTCACAAACACAAACTCACACTGTGTCCTCAGACAATGTTACCTTACTAGCACAATCAAATCCAACACCAGCGTCCGCCAGAAACCTGGCCACTGCTGGAACATGGTTACACTTTAATGCTGAGGACATAGGAAATACCAAATTACATCACTGTCATTTCAAAAGTGAAATAACCATTTCAAACAAATCAAAACTACTACTATCGATCAACTTGCCAGGTATTAAATTAGTTGCCCTTACTAAGAGCCTGGTTGTCCCTGGTGCCATATCATTCTTAACAAGAAGGCTGCAGGCCACAATAATAACGTTGTGCTAAGGAAAAAAAGTATCCCTGTCTATGAAAAAAAAGTAATAATTGTTTTTTAAAATTAGTTATGGAAACAGCAAAAAATGAAAGCGCTTTGATGCGGGACTGATATCCGGATCCTGAGGCTCGTATGACTGACAGCGGGGAAATCCGAAAGGAAGCCATTGCCATGAAAACGGATGCCCTGATAGCGAAACAGGAAACTAGAATTGGATTCTGGAACGTCAGAACTATGATTGAGGCAGGACAACTGAGGAAGATCACAACAGAAATGAGAAACTACAGATTACATAACCTGAGAATAAGTCAGTAGATGGACCGGGACAGAGAGAATAAAAACAGCAAAAGGAGAAACAGTACTTTACTCTGGAAGAGATTATGGACAACACAATTAAGGCTTAGCCATTATCCTAAAGAAAGGAATAGAAAAGTCATTGCTGGAATGGAAACCCGTCAACAACAGACTGATAAAGAACGATACTGAGAGGGAAATTCACCAATACAACAATAATACAATGCTATGCACCAACAAATGACAGCGATGAAGAGGCCAAGGACGAATTTTATCAAAAGCTACAAAAGGAAATGGAAACCGCACTTAGATACGATCTTATCGTAGTAATGGGAAACCTCAATGCGAAAGTTGGAACATACAATGCATATTGAAAGAGTAATGGGGAATTGCGGCAGCGGAACAGGAAACGAGAATGGGGATAAACTAATAAGCTTCTGCAGCATTACCAATTTGGTCATTGGGGAAACTCTTTTTCCACACTAAGACATCAACAAATTAGCATGGGAATCACCAAACGGCCGGTACAGAAACAAGATAGACCACATTATGATCAATGGTAGTTGGAAGCATTCATTATAAGATGTAAAAGTGAGAAGAGGTGCAGATGTGGGAAGTGATCCCCACTTAGTAATAGCAAGACTGAAGGTGAAACACAGAACTGCTGGACTAGTTGTAACTAAACGGAAAACTGAAGGACCCTCTTACCAGAAAAGCTTTGGTGGTTTATGTAAAGAGATAATATCCCATTACCAACTGCCAGGAAAAGACAGCTACTGATGATGTTTACCAGAAATTCAACACCATTTCAACAATATATTAGGAAAGCAGCAAATCATGCATGAGATTCTAGGAAAGTGTGATGAGCATACTGTTATTTTTATTTTCAACTCGCCCCATTTTTCTTTTCCATGTAATTCTTCTTCTTTTTATTTGATCCATAACCGCTAACCGTCAAAGCAGTCAGCGGCCATCACGCCTAGTGGCGTCCTGTAGGGCAGCAACAAATTGATTCCACCTTGCTCGGTCGGCGTCCATCCTTCGTACAGTGCCCCAACTCTGGTTCATTCTTTGTATCTCGGCTTCCACAGTTCTCCGCCAAGTTATTTTTCGTCGGCCTCTCTTTCGCTTTCCCTCGGGGGTCCATAGCATAGCTGTTCTTGTGATGGTATCAGGGTCCCTTCTGAGGACGTGGCAAACCCAACTCCAGCGTCAGCCAGCTATGATGGTGTGCATGTCCTCCTGGTTACTCCGAATAAGTAGTTCTTGGTTGCTGATGGTGTTTGGCCTAAAGATTCGGAGAATTTTCCTTAGGCAGATCGTGTGGAAGGAGGACAGTTTCGACATTTCCTTCTCTGTTACTCTCCAACATTCCGCACCATAGAGAAGAACAGAAAGTACACAGCTCTCATACAGTCTTAATTTGGTGTTTGTGCTGTACTGGGAAGACTTCCAAATGTTGTTGAGAATAGCAAAGGCTGTTCTCGCTTTATTCATTCTGTTGTTAATGTCCTTGCTTGTTCCGCCGTCAGGTGTTACTATGCATCCTAGGTAAGTAAATGTGTCTGTCTGTTCTAACTTCTGGTTCCTTACTGTTATTGGCCCAGGATTGCCCACATTTAGTGTCTTGACCTCTGTCTTCTTCAGATTGATGTTCAGGCCAACCTGCTGGCCATACTTATTCAGTCTATCAGTTTTGTCTTGAATGTGTTGATGTGAATGCGCGAGTAGTGCAATGTCATCTGCATATCCCAGGTCTTCCGGTGTAGAAAATGTTGTCCATATAATTCCTCTTGGACTGCTCTCTGTTGTCTGGCACATCACCCAATCTATGGCCGTCAAAAATAATGTTGTTGATAAGGGGCATCCCTGTCGTACTCCTGTTTTCACTTCGAAAGTTACATTACTCAATCCAACACTGCACGTAACGTTAGAAAAGAGGCTTTTTATGATGGAAACAATGTGGCTGGGAATTCCATAAGCCCTCAGTATTTTCCATAGCTGTCCCTGTGTATGCTGTCGAAAGCCTTTTCAAAATCAACAAAGTTAATGTACAGCTGTCTCTGCCATTCTGAGCACTGCTCTATAATGTAGTTATTTGTGTTCTTTTATTATTATTAGGCGGTCGAGGTTATTAATTATTAATTCTGGATAATTTTTTTCTTGGGCGTTAGGATAAATCCGACCACCTTCACCAAACTTTTTTATTTGTAGGGATGGGGAAAGCACGACCAGTAAATTATTCTGGTAGATAGAAGGCCAGGGAGTTACAGAACATTACGTATTATTTCGGCGCGTGAGCAGAAATAATTGTGCGGTTTGCTCGGTCAACACTGAGTCATGGGTTAGCTTATGATATGATTGGGTGGTTTAGATTTAATTTATGTGCAGGCATGATAGTAGGTCAAAGGTTGGTTAAAAGCGGTTCCTGATAGATAATGCCAGACGCGATGACTCACCGCGTCTGAAATTGCATCAGCTAATTAATAATATATATAGTGAGCGTCAAAAGTATGTATCGCTCACTAGTCCAATAGTTTTGAGCCGTGAATTAGCGCCATTTGCAATCTGCTCAGTCTGAGAAATTCTGTAACGTAGGGTATGTTCATAACTTAATAGCTGCGTAGGAAGTTTTTTTTCTATAAGATTTTAGCACGTTAGAGTAAGCTTTCTTCTGGGATTAAATTTAATTTTATTTGTCAGGAGTGCCACCAATTGCCGACTTATACAAAACTAGAACCAAGCTAGCAGTATCTTTGATTTGTGTAGCGGCTTTTGAGATAATTAACACTATGAGGTTAGGTGCTAAGTTACAGGAGCTCGGTGTAATGTAAATATGAGGTAAGTGTAACACTTTGATTATGATAATTTGAAGTGAATATACACGTGTGTGGTTTGTGTAATAATTAGTTGTGTTATTTGGTCGTGTAGTCAGAAGACAAGGGATGAAGGGGATGTAATATTGCATAGATGGTGTATGTATATGTGTGTTAAATAATTATGTTAAATTGATAACCTTCCCGGGGCAGTCTTTAAGAAGAATAGGGCTGGGAAATTATTCAGTACAGGGGATTTTAGCTTCAGTGAACTGAGTGTTGGGACGCCTATCGGCGAGACAAGCGCACACAAGATTCAGGTCAGCCCGCGTCTGGGGTTTACGTAACAGACAGCGAATTAATTGTGAGGGAGAGATAGGGGAGCTGTAAATTAGTCTGACCCTCGGGCAGAAATATCTGTTTTATTTCTTGTGCGCAGCTTGTGTGTAGGGGAGATTTATTAATTTAGGGGACATCAGGGTGTAGATGAATTTTGGGTGTTAATGTGTTATGTATGTGATAAAATTAACTGTGATACAACGTTAAAATATCTCCAAAGATAAAATGTAGGGATAAAAATAATGCGTAAGCTACTAGAATACATGATCGCCCATGCCGCGGGTCACCACCCGCCATGGAAACTAACTTGTTAGACGTGAAGGCAAAACGTTTACCCTTGGAACGGAATGAGAACGGAGATCAAAAGGAAAAAATATGACTGAACACGTGCTTGAAACTAGCAAGGCTAAAAAGACGCAATTGGTGGGGAAAGGAAAAAAATTCACGTCCCCAAATTGACATAAGGTAAAGAAATCGACAAAAGGGACCTTAGCTATTGTCACGAAATGGATTTAGGACTAGAGACTGTCTACATATAGTGACAAGACAATAGTAAGAAGAAAGACTGAAATGATAGATTCAGATAGAAATATAGTGCAAACTGTGAAAGTTGAGACCATTGGCTCCGAGGTTGAGAACCGAGGTTGATTCTTTCCTCGCCACTTCGGACGTTTAAATTGCTATGGCCTCGAACCACCTCTAACTACCCTATGGGGATAAGGTTCAATTAAGATTCACAAACACCAAGGTACAGACAACATATAGCTACTGTACTAAAGGAAATGACTGATGCCAGCTACAATTTATACAAGTTTATTATACACCTATAAACAACAAACATATGCATGTCCCTTACATCAAGTGCGAGGATGCACTCCTGAAACAAAAGCAAGCACAGTTAAAAATGCATCAACCCCAACCCTTCTCCCACAATTGCAACCTGTATGGAGAAAGAAGGTAAGGTTAACTGAAATGAACTACACTGCACTTGATGTCGCCTACACTCCAAACTAGCTGTTCTAAATTCTAACTCTAACTCTAAGTCCACTGATAGCTGGAACGACGGCGAAGTGACTACACAATCTCTGCACAGACTTCGGTTCTACACAGCCTATCCTGGAATCTCCTGAACACAACTAACTGCACCTCTAAACTTCAGCAGCTGTCCTCTGCTATGATTCACCAAAACTAACAGTTCTGCCTATCTGTGCTGACTTCAGTAGAGAGAATGTTTACCCTATCTCTCTCCACTAACTCTGGACTTGATGACTGAGGGTTAACAGAACCCCACTGGATTCTGGACTGGAACTGTAGCGGACTTCTACCACTCGGAAATTACCTGCCCGAGTACCTATAACTGGGCTGTCGGCTTTATTATGGCCGTGAAGAAACGAACACAAAATTATCACACCGCTGGCAGCCTGCCAAATCTGCGTGTGTAACGAGCGTCAGAGCTCAGGATTTATCCACAAAAATCCTATTCGCTGGAAAATGTCTTCCCCTGGTTGGGAAAACGTATTTTCTTCCTCTCCGTCCACTAACTCTGGCAACTAACGTAAAACCCTTGCGGTTCTGCGAATGCCCCAACTTTGCCGTGGGAGAAATTTTGTGGTCTCAAAATTCCGCTCTCATTCCCACAAAAAACCGGCACCTGCTGTTTAGACAAAAGCAAAAACAACAGCTAAACAAAACGTTAATACTCTATTACAAATAACAATTAACTTCCTGACAAACCCTTAAGTCTTTAACACTTAAGTCTCCCCCGTCTATAATCAATACAGCTCCCCTACTCTCTCCCGTTATGCACCACCATACAAAATCATGCAAACAAAGTCCGCTCCCCCCACTGAGCTCCCTTCTCTACCTGAGCCCACAAGGTAAACATTGGCTAACCCAGATCGCCTGTTCTGCCTGACTAACTCCGAGCAACAACCATATTTTCAATGGCCCGTCTGGGCAGACGTACTGTGGCCTACTTCTTACGCTGACACTAATGCCGTAATGTTTAACACAACTAAACTAGCCTTCTCTAGGAATTCCTAAAATTCCCGTCAATAATAGTAATCACATTCAAAATTTAATACAAAATAATTCCCTTAACATAAATAAACGTCATCGCCATCGTCTGAATACACAGAAT